>CM019752.1:19265219-19705219 GCA_009761765.1 Phenacoccus solenopsis
TTTCCTCCCAAGAATTCCATTCCTTGATCGGATCTAATATAACAAATCTTTTCGTCTTTTCCAAGTAAATTTCTAGCTGACTTAATAAATTTTTCTAAGTAGTCCCAGCTTCATTTTTCGTTGACATAGCATAAGCTCTAGCTAATCTACTGTAATCATCTATAAATACAATAATATATTGTCTTCGATTAGGATACGATGTTGTTTCAATTCGTCCCATGATATCAGTGTGGATCATCTGTAATGCTCTAGTTGCTCTTTTTCTAGCGATTTTTGAAAAAGGTAATTTGGTTATTTTTGCCATCTGACAAACTTCGCAATCTAATATTTCGTCATCTAATTTAACCCCTTTTAATACTGAGTCATCTAAATTTTGTAACCTTTTCAAATATGAGATAGAAGCATGGCCAAATCTAATATGCCAAAGCATCGTAGGATTCTTTTTCAAGGTCATATGTTCAGTTTCTTCATCGAGAAGCTCAGACGTACAGATATCCTCTATTTCGTCACGGTTTAATTCGTTTACATCTATAGGCTTTCTATAAATCATCATTGAATCAAAATTCAGTCTAGTATCATTTTGATTTTGAGGAAGTACTACCTCAGTAATAGTAGTATCAGGAAGCTTCTCCTTTCCATCTATAGTATTCACTACATTACTTAATTTATTCGAATTTTCCACTACGTCGTTTGATTTATTCGAATTTTCCTCTAATCTTTCTATTCCTTCTATTTCCTTCTCCCTCCCAACCGGAGAAAGAGTACTTACATTAGACTCATCGTTTGAGGACAGCATCAATGCTTTGCATTGATAAGTATCGTATGTTGATGCATCATCAACACGTACATCAAAAGTTAGCACCCAATTGGGACTTTTATAAGTTCCTATCAATAATATTTCACCATTTGATTTGTCATATACGATTATATTACGATCGTCTAAATGAATGCTATAACCAGCGTCTACAAATCGTCTTAGAGATAAAAGATTCTCAGAAAGCGCACTTGCAGCTATAACACCTGAGATAATTATTTTTCGTTTTGTTGGCAACTTCGTAAATAAGATTAAGTTCCCTTTCCCATCTATATGTATATCAGCGCAACTGTTCTTATTAGCGCTCTTGATAATACCAGTACGACTACGTTGAAAATTACTCAACAAAAATTGTTTATTTATAATATGTTCATCAGCCGCTGAATCGGCAATGAAACTAATCTTATCAGTACTTTGCATTAACGTACCTTTCCCATTCTTCCAGTTGTCGTTGGATGGTTTCGAGATAGCGCGCGTATGCTGAGAGGGCAGAGGAGAACGCGATTTCGAGTAGTTACTGTAATCTTCGAAACGATTCTTAGAACCTCTAAACTGATTCTTAAAATTATTTTTACTCTTAAAATTTTGTTGTATATTCCTTCTACGAAAATCATTCCTTCTACTTCTAAAATTATTCGAATCTGATTTTCTTTGAAAGTCGCGATAAGGTCTATGGGATGAATGTAATCTAGTATTATTATTATACCTATTATCATACCTATCGTATTTGCAATCCTTCCCATCGTGCCGTGAAATGCGTTTACACACATAGCAAAACTTCAAACCCAACTTTTTCACATGACAATCTTTATCGGTATGACCAATCTGATTACAACAAAAACATGGCCGTTGTTCATATGGAGCAGTACGTGCTCTCGCCACTCTTCTATTCTCCTCTCCTTTCATTTTCGAATCTGATAACAATTGAGACTGCATCTGCGAAACGAAATTTTTAATATCTAAAATCGACATTTCCTTATTCAACGTCTTTTGGTGTAATACACTCGCTCCTATCAATTCTGGTACCGCTTTCGATACTGCCTGATAGAAAGCCGATCGTTTTTCCTCTTCACCTAACGGTTTAGAACCGAAACAGTTTTCGTACTCGCGAACAATAGTATCAAATCTTTTCCAAAAATCATAAATCTTTTCTGACCTTGACATTTGTAAAGTAAATAATCTTGCTCGCACTGATGCTCCAGTAACATTTGACTCATCACGCTTAAATTCTCTCAATCTTTGTAGTATTTCTTTTGGATCTTCAACATCTGTGATTCGTCTATGATATTCCTCATCTAAATGATTTATAATAATATCTCGCACGATATTCTCTTGTCTTTTCCTCAAATCAGGTGGCAACTCGCAACTATTTTCCGACTCGTCCACAACATGAATTAAATCATTCGCTCTCAATTCCGACTTTAAATAATCTAACCAAAGCTCCATTTTTGATTCAGATGTCAACTTATAATCTCTCTTTACCACTAATTTAGGCACAGCTCGCTCGAGGAGCTGATCTAGTTTACGCTCTACATCTATTTTGCTCATACCATCTTCTTCTCGAGGGGAGGGACAGTATTAGAAAGTACGTCTATCGGATTTGAGTCTAAGGGTTCGCTTACCGACTGCCTCGCCTGTTTTGCAAGTATTCTTGTCGTTTCTGTCATTGCTCTAGTTGCAGTTTCGATTGTGATTCGCATTTGCTCTGCAGCTTTCGCATTCTGTTCTGCAGCTCGTGCCATCTCTTTTGCGATTAATAATTCTCGATTTTCTTCCCTTTTCTTAAATTTGGGCATACCAGAAGTAGGTATGTCGCCTAGTGGTGGTGAGGTATCCATTTGACTACCTTCACCACTTATTGGAACGAATCTAATTTTTCTTTTCGATACGATCTTTTTCGTAGATGTCGATGGTAGCGGCTCATCAGAAATATTATTAGATGAAGATTCTCCTTCGCCTACAGCATTACCGTCGCCCTTTGAGGATTGTTGAACTGAGACCCTGTTGCGTATAAATGATGCGTAATCATAATTTTCGTGCAATACCATTTCTTCCATTAGTTGATGGTACGCATCTAAGCCTATTTCAAAATACACAGATATCAACAAGGGTTCTTCAGTCATGCTTCTGAACCGATAACGAGCACAGCTAACAATTATCGACTCGAAGCAAGTGATAAAGCATATATACGCAGCACAGCACACGAATATACAATTTTTCACTTTAGTCAATTGGATATGTTCACTGAACCTCAGTTTCCATTTCCAACTGACCCTCAAAAGGTCATTCAAAACGAACTCGGCGCCAAAATGATTTACACGGTAAAGCAAGCAATTTATGAGTTCGATTTGAGTTTCAAAAATCAAGCAAATAAACAAAGTGGAAACGTGCTTAATAAAAATAAATATCGAATCCAAAAAAATAATTATTGATAATATACACTTTCAAATTCTTGATTCTAGTAGGCGTATTTTAAAATAAATCCATGAGGCACGTTTCCATTTTTACGACGGTTAGGTGAACACAATTTACCTATAATATGTAATATCACTTACCAAGCTCGAAATACAAATTTTCTCTTTCGTAGATTGCTCGAATACACTCATCTGTAGTCTCGAATTTAATATCATTTACATCGAGGTCTAAAGCCTCAAGAAATTTATGAGTAAAATTTTCATCAATGTAGGTTTCCATCTTTAAACACGTTATTTTTCGAATACACAACTACGAAGATTTCACAATGAACTTTAAGATGCTCATGCACTGAACCATAAAAAGTCAATGAATGACGATCAGGTTCGATCGACTTCCAGCAGTTTTCTTTCTCCGTTTTATTGGTTATCAATTTCTACGCATTTCGAGCAGCCGCCAAAGGATTGCGATAAGATTCTAGGATTCTATATCGCTAATCGTTTCTAATTTTATATCTGCATGGCGACAAACATCTAACGTCGCATATATCAAGGCCAACTTGACGACGAAAGAAAATGGCACATAAAATCATGTGTTCACCATTGTGCTCTACCATATTTAAATTTTAGAAAATGCTTTCTTTCTATATTTCTAAAATAGGTACATCTAACCTTTCAGAATTTCCATCTCTCTTATCTAATAGGTACCCATCTTCAAAATTTAACACAGGTGCACCAACGTTTTAAATATATGTTTCTACTACGCACGTATTTAGGCCTAAATATCAATTAATAGTAATAATAACGATAATTCGAAGATCGATGTAAATATTTATGTACATATACTGAAAGTCTAATTCATTCATGCATGCATGCATATGTAACGCGTAATAACGCTATATTATCATAGTACTTAATATATGGAAGCGCTTACGTAAGCATTTACTTCTTTGCGCATAAAAAGCAAATTAATAGTTACGAACAATTGCTTACCCCGGCGCAGGGATGCGTGCCCTGGGCCCATAACCTGTTGGATTCCAGAATTCTGAACTCAGATTAAAAACGATAATTCGAAACACAAAACTGTATATATTTCATCAGCAACATCTAACATCGAATTAATAGACAAGAAAGATAAAATATAACGTCGTCAGTGCTCCGGTAAAAACCAGTGCTGCCAACACAATCCTTCTTTACATCTAATGATTTCATTCATCAACGATTCGTTGTTCGCTACCTTGAGGCGAGGTATCAAAGTTTGAAGAATGAATCATTCACGAACGAGTCAATGAATAATACAATTTATTCTTTTAATCATAACTTTAGCCATCGATAACCAATTAATTCAAAACTTTGGTAAGTACATCTGTAGACGAATATTCAAAATTTAAAAAAAAGTCGTTCGCGAACGATATCACGCAAAATAATTACTATCTATTTTTTCGTTCGTTTTTCGTTTTAAGTTGGACGAACGATTCGATATGATGACATGCGCTGGTAAAGTTCAAAAGATGAGTCGTTAACGGACGATTCGATATTCTGAGGTAAGATTTCAGGCTTTCAAGCAAACTTTCAAGTTTCAATTCTATGAAGATGAATTCATAATTCATTATAAATTTGTATTAAATACTTTCGGTCACGAATGATTCGATATCCTGAGTCACATTTTCAGAGTTGAAATAATGAGTCGCTCATAAAAGACTCAACGAAGAGGAATTTATAATCAATCACATATCTATATCAAGTGACTTCGTTCGCGAACGATTCAAAACCCAGAAGTATTTTTTTCAAAGTTTGAAAGAATGAGTATTTTATGAACGATTCAACGAAGAGATATTTATCATCAATCGTATACCTGTTAAACATTTTCGTTCACGAACGATTCAATATCCAAGGGATTTTTTCAAAGTTGAAAAAAAAATAAGTAGTTCGTGAACGACTCAACGAAGAGGGATATACAATCAGTCATGCATCTGTATTCAATGATTTCGTTCGCGAATGATTTGATATCTTGAGTCAAACTTACAAAATTGAAACATCCGTTCGTTCACGAAAGATTCAACGAAAAAATGCTATACAATCAGTCATACATGAGAATTCAATGATTTTGTTCGCAAACGGTGGGTATTTCGAGGTGAACTTTTAAAATTTTCAAAATCGAAATCGATGAAAAAGGATCTGTTTAAATATTTCCGTTAAAGAAAGATTCGATACTCTAAGGTAAGCTCCAAACAATAAATCGTTCGCGAACAAATCAAAGAAACAGGATTTACAATCAAATATAATACATCTGTGATTTCGTTCGCGAACGATTCAATATCCTGAAGCGATCTTGAAAGTCTAAAAAATGAGTCGTTCACAAACAATTCGGTGAAAAAAATATGAAGTTTACTCATCACTCAGAGCAGTTTGTAGTTTTTAACTAACTTGAAAGCTGTCATAATGTTTCACATATTTCTTGAAATAACTATTAAACAGATGATTTATGTTTAATAAGATGCATTGTACAGGCCTGATTTCTACCCTATTAGTTTCAAGAGATACTTTACTTCCAATTTTCACTTCTTAGGTGTTCCTAAAACACCTCAAATTCTACTCGAGATTATCATCAATCGGGCATTTTACTCAATGTTAACAACAAAAATTATTAAAACATAATTATACTGAGAACCCATGAAGGGTAAATACTTGTATTATGCATGATATGTTACTGAGTTCAAATTCAGACATGACAGAAATTAAGCCCATAAAAGATCTCAATAATGAATAATTCATTATCATTTGTACTGATTGTGTTAATAAATAAGATAAATTTTACATGTCGACTCAGAGAGCCTGAAATTTGTCGAACTCAGAATTAAGATCACTCTTGAATATCGCACAACGAAACTAGACACCTCATCCATATAATAACGTCCAACCGTCGGTATTTCCGAAAGCACCGAACGACTCGTTTCATAAACTCATCTCGTAAAAATCTTTCCGGTTAAATGAAATTTAAATCACATTTAATTATTTATACGACGTCTGGGCGAACGAAGTGCACCGTGCTACGTAATAAGTAAATATCTCCGGTCTGTGTTCGTACACGGAGTTAAATTAAAGCCCATACTATTACACCGGATGCTCATTATTTTTCATCAATTATAAAAGACAACTCATACACGATGTACATCATTCCCCATATAGGACTACAACTATCAGTCTATGAAGAGCAGGAAAGAGGAAAGGAAAAAAAAGCCGCAATGAAAGTAAACGATTTAAATTTACAATACGGGCTCTGTTCGGGCACAGTTTTTCATCTATGGCTAGAACAAAGATTAGGTACCTAGTACCTACGTAGCTCCTTTCAAATGCCCTATGTACTTGGAAGCGCGTTTAAATCATTACGTTTAATTAACTCGTTCGTGTATTCGTGTACATAATCTCATTGCCTATACTTTTACCGTTTTGTTAACTTTTACGTTTTATTACTAAACATCGATTTTATATAGCAGAAAAAAATCTTATAATAGCGATATTACGTGAACTATACGATGGAAATTAATTAAAACTCAAGGGCTTCTTATTCTCTTCGCATAATTCACCATCGATACATCTATCTGGTATACCGCAACGTCGTCCGATTCGCATGAATATTCAGTGATGCGAATCTATCATCGGTCAGAGAAAGTTGTTACATTTCATTTGGAACGGTGTACGCGTCCTATTCGCGCCTTTTTACTCTATTTCTTGAGCGTAGAATTTCCAACTTTTAAGATTACCGCGTTCGTCGAGTAGGTACATCGACGACAGACCGTTTCATCGAACAGATTTACTCGACTTCGGTATAATTTATTACCGACGCGGCCGCGTGGCGGCGATTTTAAAACAAGTTCAATATTTTACGATGTTTACGGTACATTATCACGTGTTACTTTACTATGCCAGATGAGAAATAACAATATTAGGTCGTATCGATAAAGTATGCTAAGGAACTGTTAACATTGTGTTCGTACGTACACCTCTTCTCGTACCGGTTAAAAATAGCGCACAGTTAACGCCGCGCATCGTGAATTTCTTATCTAAGTCGTTAAAATTATTACGCTTTGGATATTGCGATATATTCGAATTATCACGAAATATCGAGCCTTTTAGACTTCGTTAATGATTCCAGGTAACAAGTTCAGCTACCACTTAATTATCGCAAATTCGCAATTATTCGTCAATTTTTTCCATATCAATTTAAAAAAAAAAAAAGGAGAATTAGTATCTCGAAGTTTAATTCGAATCTTCCATATCTGGTTCTATTCGACGAAATGTTAATACGAATAAAAGCTAAATGATGTGCAAAGTAACGCCATCAATACTAATCCATCAATCTAGATCTTGGTAAAATTCCATAAATAATTTCTCCCCTATTGAGTAATTTCTAATTCTTGACATGTTACGTTTGCACCGCAGATCACCGCTATATCGGTGACATACAAGTACATAAGGTTGATCGATCAATAAAAACCGCAATAGTCGCTTTTCACTTCATACATATAGGATGGAATGCAGTTTGTTTGTGTTTTGATTTATCTCATATCGCGTCTAACATGGAAATGCGAGTGATTTCATAGACTAGCCTTTTCCGGGACGGATTATCGCAAAATATTTGCATATAGTTGCTTGAATTTATTTTATATCTTTAAGGTGGTGCTTCGGAAAATAAGTAGGTAATTTCGAAAAAGTTGATTTTAAAATAAAGAAATGGAAAAATTGGAAAAATAAATGCTAAATGCCTTCAAATGAAGTCTCTAAAACAATATATTCAATTTCAAATCATTTCGTTGCTTTATTTTTGAGAAAAACACAATAAAATGATTTGAAATTGTAATATATTGTTTTTTAGAGACTTTGTTTGAGGGCATTTAGCATTTATTTTTCCAACTTTTTCATTTTTTTAATTAAAAATCAACTTTTTCGCATTTATCAATATATTTTCCGAAGCACCGCCTTAGCAGCGAATAAAAATTATTAGAAAAAAGAAACTAGAATGCTAATAAACCGTTATTAATGGTGTGCGTGGTTCATTATTTTTATAATTTGATACTTTTTATGAAAAATTTACAATATTTCTATTTTTTCAAAATTTTTATCATTCAGTATTTCATTATTATTTTTTTAATATCACTTTTTTATATACCTACCTAAACAACATTTTTTTTTTTTTAAAGAGAATTTCAAAATTTCCACCATTCATTATTTCAATTTTTTTCATATGATTTTTTTATGCACCTACCAAACATTTTCTCTGAAATTTTTATCCCTTCACTATAGATCTACAAGGTTATAAAACCTTTGCTTAAAAAATTTACTTATAAAATGTAGTAAAACTTGTATCTAAAATTTTTATACTTGCTCTATAGAGTCTAAATTATATTCTAATGAATAAATGTTTGCTCTACAGAGGGTCATAAAAGTTTAGTCTTCCTTTTTCATTTTTTTTATCATCAATTTCTACATTTTCCGTTTTTCCACTTTCCACACGGTACTTTGGGAAAATTTTTTGTTGTCATTACTACATAACGATACCTATCGTCTCGTGTAAAAATTAATCTTGTAACTCTTCTTACAACCAAGATTTTTGAGCTAACAAAATTAAAATAATTTCTACTGATTTTAACTGTGTGCTACGCATACCAAAAAATCGACTGATTGCGAGCTAAATTATCATATCTGGTTGAACTAAGAAAAACCCAAAGAGCTATAAACACGTTATGAATGCATTTTGCAACTTATTGCGGTGAATAATGACTAACTGAAAATGTACAGGGTAATTGGATTAAACGTGGATCAACGTCTATAATGGAAGTATTCAAGAACGACATCAATGAATACAGATGTGTGACTTATTGCGCATATTTTTTCTCACAATATCGAATCGTTCTCGAACGAAATCACTGTTTACAGATGCGAGAATGGCAAATTTTTTTAAACAATAAAAATCGACCTTAGAATATAGAATCGTTTGCGAACGAAATCATTAAATACAGTGTATGATTTATTGCAAGCCTTTTTGCGTTGAATCATTCGTGAACGACTTATTATACTTCGAATTATGAAAGTTTACTCAACAGTATAAAATTGTTTGCGAACGAAATCATCACAATACGAGATTACAATTTTTTTTGAATCTTTCATGAACGAAGTTTTTTCAGCTTGAAGGCTTGAACACTCGGTTCGCCATAAAGAATCATTATTGAACGACATTACTATTTATACAGATATATGAGTGATTGTAAATGTTTTTTAGCACTCTGAAAACCCACCTCAGAATATAGCATCGTTCGCGAACAAAATCATTAAATACGGAAGTATGATTTATTGCAAGCTCTTTTTCATTGAATCATTCGCGAACGACTCATTCTTTGAATTATGAAAGTTTACTCAACATATCAAATGGTTCGCGAACGAAATTGCAACGCGCGAATACATGAGTGATAAGATATTTTTATATTTTTATTAATCGTTCACGAACGAACTTTTTTTCAGTTGAACGCTCCGCTCACTATAACCATTCGCGAACGAAATTACAGCTCATGCAGATGAGAAAGTGGTTGTAATTTTTTTTTAACTCTGAAAAATTACCGCAAAATATCGAGTCGTTGGCGAACAAATCACTGAACACAAATGTACTATATGATTCATTACGAACCCTTCTTAACTGAATTAATCGTGTATCACTCATTATAAAGTATTTTTTTATTAGAAGTTAAAATTAAAAATTTTTTTTTTTTTTTTTTATTATGGAAGCTCGACTCACGATATCGAATCAATTGCGAACAAAATTAATGAATACTGATGTAAGATCTATTGCAAATTATTCTTCCTTGAATCACCCATTCTTTGAATTATTAAAAGCTCGCTTTATGATGTCGAATCGTTCGTAAATGAAATTATCACAAACAGATGTTGGTGCGGTTAAATTTTCATTTTGAATCGTTCGTAAACGACTCTTTCCTAATCTTGAAAGCTTTCCTCACAATATCGAATCATTTCAAACGAAATTCCTGCATACAGGTATAGCAATGATGGTAAATTGTTTTGAATAGTTCATGAATGACTCGGTTCTGAACTTTGAAAGCTCTTTTTAGAATATCGAAATTCGTGAACGACTCTTTACCAATCAAACTCTAAAAGCTTTCCAAGAAATATCGAATCGTTCGAGTGCGAAGTAATCACAACTTACATAATATGTAAGAGTGATTGCAGTTTTCAAATCGTTCGCAAAGGATTTTTTAAAATGAGAATATGAAAGTTTTCTCGTTCACCTATGACCAATGGTGGCAGCGATATACGTTAAAAAACACATTACATCTCTTTGAGTGCCGCCAAATAGGATCTAAGGGAAATTGCTGTCATCCAATTCATTGAAAATTTAAAGCTCTTCATTTTTTAACCATATAATGTGTTTCTTACGCAGAAGTGCCGGCAAGCAAGATATTAAAAAAAAAAAACAATTTTTATAAACTTCTTGACATCTAAATAACTCAGAATGTATGTGACATAAGAAAAAAATGCATACCATTTGTTTTCTTGGAAATTCAATTACTATAGTGTTATGAACGATTTTCACCTAGACTAATACTAGCAACAATACAAGCACAAAACTAAATTACACCCTTTTGAGCACCTCCACATTGGGACTAAGAAATGTTGATTTCGCCCAACTGTTTGAAAATTTTATGCTCTTCATTCTTTTACTGAAGTGTTTTTTTCGTAAACGGGCCAACAAGTGAGATATGTTTGAAAAACATTTTTGATAGTTTATTACATTCAAGGACCAAGAGAACTCAATTCTTGCACTAATAGCTCAAAAAATGAGAGTCGTACCAAAAAAATGTATACCACCTAATTTTTTGTAAATCTCAAGTCCTTCATTTTTCTATAAATTTTTTCATTTACGAGCAGTGGTAGCCGAGATAACTGGTCCTAAAAGTGACAATTCCTTGACTCTCAACCAGAAAATGAGACCGCAGTGGGGGCGAAAATACGTTTTTTAATGCTTAGAAAGGGGCTTAATTTTTCCACCACTTTCATGCCAATTGTATACCACGGTGATTTCGCTGCAATAGCTGAGGAAATAGACAATCAAAAAAATTCCATGCCCTCCTTCACCTTACTCAGTGAACGGAAATAACTATGTTTCAAAATTGGCTCTAAATTAAGGCCAAACTAGAGTGGCACGATTTAAACAGCCTATACCTCAGCAATTTGAATAGACTAATCAACTGAAAAAAATCGATAATTCAGACGATTCATCTCGAAACTACAGCATCCGAATGAAACTGGCGGAAATGTAACATCGAGTCTCGAGTACCTAAACGAAATACCAATAAGCTAATTACAAAGGGAAATTTTCGCCGAAAAATCCCATCAATTTCAATCAGTCGAATTCACGCCCATGAAACACGATTACGTCGCTTTTCGTTGACGTAGTACGAGTATATATACGTTGACATAGCGATAAATTAATCCGAAATGTTAATAAGAGATAAGATTGTTCGACTGGGTAAATTGTTTTAAAGACATAAATCTTAGTTGGCGGCGAAGCTCAGAAATATATTTCAATTTAGTAAATATCATCGAACCGCTATAATTAACGCGAGTATATTTACATGAACGAGTTACTTGTTTAACGTGCTCTTTAAAATCGACATTTACTAATGTACGAATTTTAACATACTTTTCCGCTACATACAACGACTAATTGAAATATCTTACTTACATTTTATTGTTGAACAATAACTCCTTGCGTAAATGCTGATGTTCCGGTGATTCGAGACAAGGATTGTGGGGTTTCTTCGGCAGTATGAGACCTCGTTCTGATATATCGTTTGGTACTTCGTTTTGAATGATTTCTTGAGACGTCGCTGTCCCGTTTTGTATTTGGCGATTAACCATGATTCGTTTCTGGCAAGAAGTATGCGGTAGCACTACAGTCTGTACATCAAACTGAGTCGCAGGTGGTATCATATTTTGGAACGAATAACTGCGAAACATATTTAGAAAATTTCAATTACGCAACCCAAGTGATCGCGGAGAGAGTACAGAAACGATTAGAAAACGCCTGTTTGGCCATTACGAAGACGAAAAAAAAAACCATCGTCGACCTTTTATAGTAAAAATAAAAATCTTCGTGCGCAGATGTATGCGGCAATGCGCCACAAACCGGTATGGATTTTTACAATCACCGTCTACATACGAGGAAACGTAAGACCTGTGACCCACGACATTGATGACCCGACCTGTGTCGGTTTGGCGGCCTAATTATACCTCCTACAGCGGTCGTCCATTTTTGGTCGCATACCAAAGGTACAAATTGCCCCAAAAATCACGCCGGCCATTCGACAAATGCATATAAAATCGATCATTTACGTCGAACTGGTTTTACGACAATAACGGTACATCTTATTGCAGTTCATCGTATCTACATAGAAACAAAGCCCGTGCACCGAGTCGCTCACAACGGATACCGTTTATGAGTTAACGCTTCTCTCGCAATTAGTCACAATCGATTGCCATTAGATTACATGATGCATGAACAATGTACCTTCGCTCGGGCCGATATTTTTTTCCCTTAACGAGTTGGCGAGAAAATGCGTAGAAAAAAGTTTCAACAATGCAACGCGAATTTTCAACATAAACAGGAAACAGCGCATTAAATCAATCGAAGCCGGCTTCCACTGGAGTATCGATAAATATCCCATAAGCCAGGAAATTTTCGCACCATAATGCGCGCAAATAGCTTGAATTTTACGAAATTTCCACCCGTCGGTAATACGAACATAGACGGTGCGCAGTGGCCAAAATAGTACGAGACCTTGAAAATCAACTGCAAAGAAGGTGAACTTTTCCACGCTGAAAAAACACATAATCAAGGAATATACGACTTACTTCCAAATTAAGTTGGCGCGTTGAAATCACAACCTCTGCTACGTTATTTTCGACGCGAAATAATTTCTCAATTTTTTTATCCGAATGTTTTGTAGTGAAACGCGAATTTCAATGTTGACAATTTTTCGCAATTCTTATCTAGTTTAGAGTTAGTCAAATACCATAAAAGGCTATAGAGAGCAGAGTAAACAAAATATATGAGCGATTGAAAAACTACTTTTTTACAAACCGAAATAATTTTTCCGCTTAGTAGTCAATCAAGTGAGGTAATGATCTCATAACTGTTATCACTCAAATTACACACCGTTCAGCGAGCAATAAAACACGACCGTTTACAATTCGAGGATTCAACCAACGCAGTACCTAAACACGAACGACGCAACGAATGAAAGTAAACAAACACCAGCCGCGTGTTTCGATTTCGACCAATCGACTTTCTGGTCGAGTTTTATGAATCGATTTATTTGATTGCATTATTTTCGCATGAAACTGAAAAGAAAGAAAGATTTACACAAATACAAGTTCGTTTTAGAGGTTAGAAAGAGATATTCAAATTTTTTTTCGATGGACGAAAGAATTTTCGAATAAATTTAAAATAATGTTGAACATTAAAAAGATTAGGATTGAATGATTTTTGTAAAATAAAGTACATCATACAGAAAAGGACATAAATAAGCCAACATGATTTCACGGTGATTAGAGAATAATATTATTTAAACTTCTGATTTTTTTTTATATTAAATGTGTTAAAAATAATTTACTTTGTGATTAGTTAAGTATTTTTTTCAGAAATTACACATTATTGGTGCTGAAAAAAATTTTTTGCGAGTAATCAGCATATTCATATTTTATATTTGGAGATGTATGAGCGCTATTCATTTTAATAATTTATTGCCCTCATGAAGTCGATTATATTGGCGGAACCTCATCACGACTTATTTTTTATGTTTAAATGGCTAAATACATTTATATTGTGATATGAAGATGAGCATTTCTTTCAATTAATTTACTTTTATGATTGAATAATAACTCTTGTGTTATCAAATGACTTCTTATTTCATTTGTGTCGCAGTGGCGGGGCAAGTTTTTTTATGGTGTTGCATATTTTTTCTCGCTGAATCCTATCCTGTATTTTTGAGTTTCTGTTGCGATTCATGCAATGCTATGACTTACTGTAAAATTTTATAATGCATATTTTTGCATATTTTGGTATAAAATAAATAAAAATGCAAATTTTCGACTAAATAACAACATGCTTTCCTGCTTTTCCAACGCAAAAGTATTTAGGAAACAACAAAAAACTAAAATTACTTGTTCTAAACTTGCAAAAACTAAAAGAAAAAAGATTGCAAATTCTTTAATTTTTGTTAGGTTTCTACCAAAAAAATTAACTGTAACGAAATTAAATTCTTTTCTCTAAATTCTTCTTATTGTATCGCTTCTATATTTTGATGATTTTATAGAGCATTTTTTTGCATATTTTGGGGATTTTTGATACGCAGTTTAGCATACTTTAAGTGCATATTTTCACGTTTTTCGTGTATGAAAAAACTTGATCTAGTGATGAACTAGGTCTTTTTTAATAGTTAAGGTGTCTGATATTTTCAATTATTCGAAACATATTTTACTCAGATTCTTCATCAAATATGAACGACATAATATTCATTAGTAATTAATGTCCCCAAGAACGTAGTGAGAACATTTTTCAGGCGAAGAGAAAACCAGAAAATATATCATGCAGTTTTATTGACCGTCGACTTTTTTTTCGCTGGGAAGATAGATCTTCATCATTTTCTTATTTCATTATGTGCAATTGTGCAACGCAGAAAAATTACACTTCAATGTTTTAATCTGACAGTTCTTCATGAATAAATGGAAATCAGGATTTGAAAAATACATTTAAATATTTTTTAGCACTTATCGAGCTAAAATAAGTATCGTCTATAAATCTGAGCCCTACTTATGAGAAACACATTCCATACATAGCATAAAAATAAAACACGAGTCTTCAGCGTCGATTATTTATTGATACATAATATAAATTCACTCACGGTACAACATAAAAATGTACTAAAATTTTAATTCATAAAAATATGAAACTGCTAAATTAGTTTCTACAACAATATAGAATTTGAAAACGTTCAAAATGTATAACTGATTAAAATAAAAGGATAAGGTAAGACATAAATTGTAAGAGTATTTAGATAAAAGTTATGGAAGAATTAAAAGAAAGGAATGATAAAATAATATTATAATACAAATAAAATATCAATCAGTCTTTGGTAACCCACAGGCCAGTCTGCAGTAATGCCACCATTTATCACAACTACGTAAAAAATACAATATTAAATGCTTCACAGACAAGCTTCTTCGCAATGCACACAGCATTAGATACCAGACCATTTGGAAGATAGTTCAAAATTTAATAAATGAAAGAGTTATTTAAACAGAATACCAGTGATGAATTTATCACATACAGAAAGGCGTTTTTTCATTAGCGAAAATATGATGAATACTTAACATTTTCTCATATAAAGCTGGAAGGTGAATGGGAGATCAATAATACATACTCTTTGGAAGCTAGTTCGTTTCGACTAACAAAAAATATGTAAAAAAAAATAATACTAATAAAAAACTAAGAAATATCCTAATTGACCAATTTAAAGGAATTGTTCGAACGAAGCGCTTATTTACAAATAAAAGCCTACGCTAATATTAGTCAATGAATGAAAAAAAAAAAAAACACAGAAGTTAACGTAAGTCTATGCCCTCTGTATTTTGTAACTTTGGTATTGAATAATTTTCTACTGTAAGACTCCTACTGCGTTCTTTAGCATCTGCAATAAAAATAAAGGAAAAATGGAAATATTTTTCTTCAAATAGCTACAATGAAATATCAGTTTAAAAAAAACTCACTGTCTACTTTAGATTCTTCGTCATTATCCTGAGCATTTAAAACTTTAGGAGGAAGAGGTGGTGGTAAAGAACTAGAACTAGAAGTGCGAGGTGATAATAACGGTATGGGCGGAGGTGGGGGAGTACTGATAGAATTGTAATTAGAGGTTGGAGGGACAAATACAAAATCTTCATACGAGGAAGACAAAACACCGCTAAAATTAGGACCCGGTTCCGAGAAACCAGAGTCTCTTAATAATTTCGGAGGTACTAATACACTATCGGAACTGTTTGCACTCTCGGAATCCTAAAATTAAAAAATTAATTTTCACACGGATTCTACACGGTGACAATACCTGTGCGTGTACTAAAATCAACCAATACAAACCTTTCGTAGAGAATTTCGTTTCGGAGGAGTTGGCGGTATTTCCGAAATATTACGTCGATCCACTGTTGCCAAACAATAAAACATTTTTATAAACAAATAAGTTTCACAAACATCATCTATTTGAAAAAAAAAACAAACCTAATCTTGGAGGCAATGGTGGAGCTTCTTCGCTAGTACCGCATATCGTACCACTATCTACGGAATGTCGTTGCGTATATTTAACGCTTTGAGTTTTATTACATTTATGATGACTTCTAGGTCTTTCCGCCGTGCTACAGAAATCATAAAAATAATAACCCATAAATAAGTTAATAATGTACTAAATATATGATGTATGAAATAACTAGGTGTACCTAGTTCTCGAACAACTTTCATTAGCAGAAGAGCCACAAGACCGTGTACGAGAAACACTTCTTCGAGCAGCGACCGGGGGCTCAATCTGCTCAGTATTATCACGTAAATTCATGTTTTCCAGTAATTCCTAAAGCAGTAAAAATTGTCACTAAATCATCACACAAAATTAAGTCTATTATTTAATCAATCGAGAATGAATATCGATACCACTGGCTTGCTGTATATATCGTCATCATCATCAGCTTCAGATAAGTGTTGGTAATTAACGGTGTTAGTGTACTGTTCGGGACCTCTTTCGTCAAGTGGCGGAGCGGGTAAAGGAGAACTAAAAATTAAAAGATTTCATTTAACGAAAATGCAAGGCAACATTCGGATATAATTTTTATAAAATATTTCTTCAAACCTTTGTATAGGAATTGGTGGGTTTTTAAGATTTTGTCTCAACTGCGTAATTCTTTCGACTAGTCTTTGATGCAATGGCTGTAATCCAGGGGGAGCCAACTGACCATGAACTACTAAACCTTTCTCTAAGATATCAACCTAAATAAAAAAATTATTTGATAGAATGAAACATTTAAACTCCCATTGAAAATATTTGCCTTGCATTACTTGATCTAAAATTAACGCATTTAACTGATGAACAAAAGGCAACGACTGAGGTTCATTTTGCACGAATTCCGGCGTGAAAAAAGCTTGTTGATATTTTGAAATTCCGCCCATAACATTTGCATCAATGGTTCCCTGAAAATTATCGAAAATAAAATCATCATATTTTTCAAAATAATTCTAAAATCTATGGGGAATTTTTCCTTACTTGTAATCGCATACTGAGAGGATTAATGTTACGTTTAGGGTCCGCACTGTATAAGGCAATGAGCTGTCTAAGCTCAGAATTCACTGACTCCATGGTTTCACAAGCGAATTTGACAGGAGGGACTTCTTCTGTAACACTATGTATTACTTCGAACCATCTTAGTATACCTGGTAGACTATTACTTATGGTCATGATTGTCCTTTCGAGCCATAAAGTCTGAAATTTTACACAATCCTTATTTTCCGTTTCAAAAATCCATATAACCATCATTAATCACATTCTTCATTAGTACCTTAAATTCATTATCCTTATCAACTGTTCCTTTGTGTAATGGTCTATCTAACAAAAATTTTGATACATCGTTCACTTGATAAAATCTGGCGATTTTTGATGGAACTGAAGCCAATGGTAAGCCTTCGGATGGAGGGCCATTTTCTGATAACGGTTTAACATTGCATATTTGAATATCTGAAATAAATTGTTTGCGTAAATTATAGTTCATTATTTAAACAAAATCGTGCCAGGGAATAAATATCAACTTGGAAATTACATTGTGAATCTGACTGTAAAATAGCATGGGATGGAGGACTATTTTTTGTCAATATTTGCGCAGATGGAAATTCTGTTTTCAGTCGTTGAGTAAATGTTTCAATTTGCTCGTATTCCAATCCTCTATATACGAATACTTTATTCTGAAATTTATCGCGATATCATTATTATCATTTCATCATTTCAACAATTACACTACTGGACAAATTTCAGGTCATATCTTGTTTCTGAAAAATTTTATGTATAATGTGATATTACTGGAAAACCCAGGTTCCATGATCAGAGCCTCTGAAGTGTTATTTCCTGGGTGAGGAGGAGGAAAAATTTTGACCGATCTATACTTTTCCAAAAAAAATGAAATAAAATATTTCTGTTGGTTGAATCGAGATAATGTCTAAAAAATTTAAATTAAACGTAGCAATTTCACGCCTTCTTATAAGCAATACTGCTCTTACCCATAGTTACGTTTTTAAATGCCACCTCCTCTCACTTGCTCAGATTTTCAATCACCCCTTACTGTTATTCACTTCTTATTAGAATATCTATATCTTACATACTTCAGAAACATTCTCAACTACCCATTTGCATTGGCACAAATTCTTAATAACGACCGAAATTTGTCCAGTATGTTACACGTAAATGCGACCAATCGTTTGAGAAAACATTTGAATAACTCACCCGCACGAACAGAGGGAAACTCAATCCGTAAAATCCCACTCTAAAATATTCCGGTTCAGGTCTCAGTTGGTTTAAAATATTATCACAAAAACGAGCTTGAGTTCGAAGTATAGAACTGAGTTTGTTATAATCATACAGTTGTTTTTCGTATAAATTAGCCAATTCTTTGCACAACGGAATTCCTTTTTCCCAACACTATAAAAATTATCGTGATTTTTTTCCAAATGATGATTTACCGCACATTTAAGAATCAAAATTAAACCATAATAATCTCTAGCTTACTTTTCCTTTGTCGAAATAATTTATAATTTGATGATACAACTCTTCCTTTCGTTTCCATTCTGGCATGTCCTTGGCACGACTATCATTCGGTAGAGGATTAGTTGAACTCCAGCTCAACGAATCAGCGTACAATTTCAACGTGAAGCCAGCTTCGGTAAAATTATCAGCAGGATAATGCAAATCATGTAATTTATATATGTATCGTAAATACATTTCTTTCCTTCCAATTTCATTTTTGTAAAAATTCTGAAAAATGTTTTGAAAATAAATCCCAGTTCCAAGAGTATTTAAGACATTAATTATTCATGCATACTAACCAGTAAATTAACGGTGCACGACATTCGTTTGTCACGATTTTCATCTCCTTGTATGACACTCCTATAATCTAACAAACGTTCGAGTAAACGTGTTACAGAATTAATGAATGCCGATCCGGTCTCGCGCCAGTTAGGATCTTCGTTTTGAATTCTTTCTAACAAACTAAAATAAAGAAAAAATTAAATGAGACTTAACGAAAAATATTCAATCGTCGATTTCAATAGATACTTACACTGCACTAAGTTGCTCCCTGATAGCGTTAAAACGTATATAATAATAAAATCAATCTAATACTCTATTCACTTGAATAATATATTTATACATAAAAAAGTATTGCTACTCACATTGTATTGAATAATTGTCTGTATTCATCATCACCTTTATTTTCGCTGATTAAATAATCTAATTTATCAATAAGTTCTGATTCAACCTATGAATATATTCGAATTATTATTTCATGAAGAGTAAGCCACGGTTACAAACAGGTTAAATAATTCAAAAATGCAACAAGTACATACTTGTTTGAAATTGCCTCTAATTTTCTCTTCGGTTTGCATCATATCAAAAAATATATTCAACGTAGCTTTTCTTAAATCTGATTCAGGTACCAAAGTGACTTCTAAGAAAGGGCCTACCATAGCTGGTATAAAATTCACTTTATGCTCTCCTATTAAAAAAAAAAAAAAAAATCACCGTTAATATCATTCAATGACGTGAAATTAGAAACAGTTGAAAAACGCACCTAATTTCGACCAAACATTTAATATTTGATATCCCATTAATACTCTCATATCGCCATACTTTTCTATGATTTTTTCTCGTTTCACATCAGTGAATTTTTCCAACTGCAAAGATGGTTGAGTTAAGAACTCTACAGCTAGGTTGAAATAATTGCTCCATATCTGAACAGAAAAGAAATTCTTAAATGTAAGCCCAAAAAATACGATTTATCTAGTTGAAAAATTGCCTCCATACTTGACTATCAAAATTATATTTCGAATCCAAAAAACAAAATATCAATGGTTTAGTAATTTCGTGTAAAGATGTCAACACGACACTATTAACGACCATTTTCATGACTAGCCAATCGACGGGAAAGACATCTTGTTTCACTAGATTCCTATATACGAGGAAAATCCGCAATAAAAAATCTTTCAATGATTTCCTATCGCCCAACTGATCCCATAAACTTTTGTAGTGGTACTCGTCCAGTAACTGCAGTAAACCGACTAAGTTCGCCACCAAGCATCCCTAGAAATATTACATGTAAAAACAGGTTTCGGATGGATTATAAAATAAAATAAAAAAATGAGAAAATAACATGCTATGAAGAAATTACCAATATCGGAGCATTTCGATCCATGATTATCAACACTGTTTGAATAAGCATATCTAAGGCACTCAAACATACAATTTCAATTTCATGATGTAATGTATTGCTCGCCTAAAAAAAATTAGCGTATTTTATTCTTCAAAATAGAAATTTGAATACATGAAGAATGATGGTTCCCATTGTTTTTTTTTTTTTTACAACTACCTTTCCGCCTTGAGTTTCCGGTGATCTTGATCGATGATACAAGAACGATAAAATTTCTGTTAGAATATCCATACACAACCTCAATTCATCCCTATGACTCAAATGATATCTCAGATGTCGACAATTATTAGCCAGCAGTAAGCTACGACATTCTGTAAAAAATAACATAAAAAAGATCAACGAAAAAATAATGTAAGCAGCCATGCCACATTACTAGAGCTGAGTTTTTAATTGAAACTTGTTTACTTGGGCTCACTTTATCATTTGAATCTATAATTAACATTTTTTACTTTTCATTTACCCCCACCACATTTTGAGGACAATAACTCTTCCTCATCTTCTCCAAACTCAAATGTGAAAGTGAAATTGGCATACAGCATACTTCTTATAACTAGTAATTATATGAGTCCACATTTATCAAACCTGAACTATTTGAGCCTCCTCTCCTCACAACTTTCTAAAATTTCAGCTATAAGCCATTAAGCATCCATTATTGAATGATTTTGACACAAATTCAAGGGGTTATATTGTGTTGTTCATCTAAATCCACATACTAAATTTGACCTTCTCGGTCAATTTGATGAGAAAATTTACAAGATTTATGAAATATCTTACAATAATTTCCCCTCCAAAAGTTGGTTTTTGCTTTTAACTCCCCTCCATGTTAAAGTTAGGAAGCTAAAATTGAAATATTTTAGTCACTTGAGCTCATTTTATCGTCTGACACCGTAATCATCAATTTCTGACCTTTCGTTTACCTCCTCCTTCCCTCCAAAACCACTTATGAAACATAAATTGACATTTATGTTGCATACCTCTCATTACTAGCAATCATATGAGTATAAATTCATCAAATCTGAGTAGTTCGAGGCTTCTCAAGCCTTCCTCAAATTATGACTATCCACCATTTTGGATCCACTTTGACCCAAATTTGAGAGGTCATATTTTTCCCTAATAACACTATATTCGACGTTTGACCTTTCCAGGCAGATTTGGTGATGGGAGATTCGATAAATTTAATCACACAAAACTCCTTCAAAAAAACTAGTTTTGCTCTAACATTTCTGCAAATGTCCTCGGGAGGTTGAAATTTCTTTATATTAGTTTCCGTAACCTGCTCGTTTATATAAAAGCAAGACCAAAAATTTCAATGCATTAACATTTTCTTCACGTTTTCTTAAAATTTGAGTGAACCGCCATTTTGAGCGAATGAAAAAAGCAAAAAAGTATTTTTTCGGAATTCTACAAAGTCTCTCACCAAATTTTCAGCCACTTTCACCCACACTCTTCGGCATTGCACGTGGTGGGGGAGATATAATTACACTAATTAAAATTTAGGCATTTACCGCATGATTACAAATGGCCTAAAACGCAAAGGTATAAAACCCCTCTCCCGACCTCCTTTCCAACTCAGGCAGTCTATATTAGTTATCGTTTAAAATGAAAAACTCAGCTAAAAAATAAATCTTTCCATATAATTACCATTGCATTTGAACAACTGGCTCGACACTATATTCCTAATTAACACCAACTTCGCCTGAATAAGTTGAGACGTAGGATCTCTCGTCGGTAAACTCTCGATCATCGTGATAGCTAATTTCGCTACATCAATAGGCGAAAGAACTTGTAGCAATAAATCAAATACTGCGCTAATACTATGTAATAACGCCACCTACAAGAAATCCCTATTTAATACATTACTGTAAGAAATCGAACGCCGAAAAAAATCAAGGGCGTACTTGAGTGGGCAATATCGTATCGTAAGAATGGGTCAACATTTTATTGAATACTGAAAATACCGCCAACACATCCATCCTAAAATTATCTTCGAACTGGCCACCAGTAGCACGGGCGAATAGTAAACGTGATTCGATGATGAATTTGAAAATGTATTCTAATGAACGAAAGCATTTTTTAATCGGTTCTTGTTTCTCTGTAGCGGTTACTCGGTCTGCGCAATGTTGAATGCTTGTCAATAACCCTCTAAAAAAAATGTAGAAAATTAATTGCTATAATCTATCTACATTTACTTAAATTTACGTGCAAAATTTATACTAACTTGTAAACGAGAGCAGCTGCAAAATGGTTTTTGATATAAGCATCCATCACAGGTCGAAAATGCTCGAATTTGGAATCGTATAACAAGTGAAATATGCTAGCCTGAAAAACAAATCACGATAATATCGTTTCTTTTGTATTCGTTAGACTACTTGAAAAGCTCATTTGCTAACCAGAACATGAAAAACTAATCCCGAATGAGTCGTTGAATTGCCATCTTCGGTGGAAAACATTGAAAACAGAGCGTCTAAAATGTCTTGTAAAAATTTCACCAACTCTTCTCCATTCAAACGAAGCGCTCTTGTCAATGCTTCTTGAATTCGGTCAGGATGATCTCTCCATTGAAGTAAATATAATAAATCAGCTAATAAAAAAATAATTTTTTTAGCAAAATTTAATTCTTCGACATCAAGTTTTATTTCAGTACACATTTAAAAATACTTACCATTCTGAGTTAATTTAGTAGAACACAATAATGTGTGAACAAAAACAACCTCTTTATGACTACACGTAAATAATGGGTTGTAATCGCATTTAAAACCATTTTCAACGTCCATCAAATTGGATGGTAACATCAAGTATAAACTGGGATCTAATTTTATTTTTTCGTCGAACCTGTACACATATAGTTCGTGAATTCCATCCTAAGAAAAAAATGAATATTTTTAATGAAATCGTGAATAACGATATCTTCATAAAAGAGCATAATATATAGTCGTGAAATGATTTTTTCGAAGAAAATATGGCTAAAAAAAAAAGAAAAACACTTGGATCACATTTTTTGTTGACAATATTTTAAAGAGAATTTAAATGTTCGTGAATTTTTATAATTTTATCAAATGTGAGCTGAATGCTGTTCATTTTCTTTTCATTATTGAAAATCACTCACTGGGAAAATATTACTACATGCACCGAACATCAACATAAACTTATTCTTTACCGGTAAAATAGCTCCTTCTAGCTCCATTAACCTGGCAAAGGAAAATCCAAATAACTTCTTATTATCTGCTTTATCCCTCGCTGAAATAAGAATAAAATATTTATTACATCTATTGGCAATTTTTTTCATTATAAAAGTAAACTATTTCACCAACTTGAACAATGTCTGTATTCGAAACGTATATGCGCAACATTATATTTATCCAATGGAATACGCAATCTGATTGTTTCATACCAACAAGGAGAGTTATGATGGTAAATTATCATAGAATGATACTCATCCGTTCCTTCCGTACCAGAGGCTCCAAATAAACAATTCTAATGAAAGACAAAAAAGTACCATTTTTTAAGGGGTAAATTTCAGATTTTGAATGATACAAATTTCATTTTCCATATTATTTGTTACATGAGCAAAAACTCACGTCAATTATTTCGCCGTTTATATCTACTACCAAAACCGTGACTTCGATATTTTTACCGGTTGATTTGCCCCCTCGTTCGAATTCTCCACGTTCCAGCGTTATATATAAATCGTTTCTGAAAAACGTAATAATTAATTAATTCAAGTTATCGAATGAATAAAAGGCGAAGGAGTTAAACCACTTCATTCCTATTACCGAACATCTCCTGGCATTATAACATCAGGATATCCCATTTTTCTGGTCAATGAAACATTTTTAAACAACAAAGGATTTTCTTCCTCAACTTTGGTAAACGATCCATCGAGTACTTTGACCGATATATCGATCCCAGTAGCTCCTGCGATAAATATCAAAAAATATTTCGTTTACAATCATATAACATTTAAGCTCTCTTGCGATTTCCCATGTTACGAAACGTCATGATACTTCACTTCAGAACCATTATCTTTCTTAATTCCGTAATACAAGAGCACACATTGCTTCACACGTTGATTACGAATTTACGATCGTAAAAAAAGTACTAACCGTAATGCTGTTGAGCAGAAAGTGGATTATATTTCGAGGTTTGTTTTCTTATGATGTACTCGTGAAGTTGATAAAATTCTTTATCTTCGCATTGGTACACCTTAAACGAGTACTCTTTCTCTTCGCCGCCACTTATACTATTCGAAGACGACAATAATTCCGCTCCAATGTTTAAAATACCGACCCCAAAAGGTCTTTTGAACATACAGCCGTTATACTGACTAGAACTGGTTAATGTGGCAGATAATTTCTTGCCCGATTCCGAGTGCAACATTTTTCCTATTCGCATCACATGCGCTACTATATACAAATCTCTATTCAAATCGCTATTGCCGAGATCCTGAGAGCAAATTTAAATGAAATTTTCATTTTATTTTTTAATAATACAATTTCATTTGAAAAATAATTTCAAAGCGAGCTTACCGTAAAAATGGTACAATTATTGTGTAACTTAAGAAGATAATTAGAAAATCCTTCCTTTGAAATTTTGACTAGAAAACGTTCGCTACAATGAAAAACATTGGAAAAACTTCATTTAGTTCACTTACCAAAATTTACCAAATAATTTTTATCCAACTCAAGTACATAAACTACGCTTTTTAAAACTAATTTTACACCCAAAATGTATGCTCCTATAAGAGCGATTTTTTTAGACAGTAATAAAGTCGTTATTTTTTTACCCAGGAGTAGTTGAAACTTATCAAATAAAATTTTGTTTTTATTTAATTTTTCGTGTAATATTTCCATATTTTTATGTATTTGAGTTGGATAAAATAGTATACTATTTCAAATCTGTTTACCTGATATATTTCGATTTTTTCGCGTCATATAGGGAAAAATAAATTTCCACATCTTCGCCGACGAAATACCCGAAATCTCGCATACACATATATAAATGATGTGTGAGTACCTTTGGGCCTGCATGGCGTTTTAGTTCAGTTTTATTAAGCGTGGTCACACAGTATGATTGCTAGAAAAAAAAAAACATTTTGAAAATTTGAAACAAAGAATGCGTCAAGTGAAACTGAAGGGGATCAAATAAATTCAACTTACGCTATTATGTAGATTTGTGGTCTCAGAATTTTGAACATGCTGGAAAAAATTAAACACAAAAATTAAATCATGATCAGTCAACTTTATTTCTAATAAAATATTTTACAACATAAAAATGAAAAAAACACTTGTGTTAGTTATAATAAAATTAATACCGTGAAAAAAATCTATGATGAATCAGCATAGAGAAATATTAATAATGAATCTGAGATTAATTAGATTAAAAAAAAATGACGATGTTGACTTGGCTGGAGCACGTGAAGCAAGATTGACGATCGTAATGTAAACTGTATATTAATGCATAACGATGTAATTTTTTGATTAGTGTTTTAATAATAAAGTCGTCTAAGCCCCCGTGTGTATGTTTTATTTAAAATTGACGATTGGTAATACAAGAAATTCCAATAGAACGATTATCCAAATAATCTCTTTTTTTTTTGTGCGTCATATACTGTAACTCATAATTGTGTACATTTTTCATCACTCATTCAAGTAAGGGTCAAGTATCGACTATAAATCTAACCCTAAATTAATTTCATGCATGAGGCAACTCTTTTCCAATTTTGAGAGGTCATATTGCAGTCCCAACTTGAACACAAAAATCAAGTATGAGCTCCAGCTTCGAGGGTTGCTCCAGACTCCTTCAAAATTTGAGTGAATATTCATTTCAAATCAGATCAAAAATTTGAGGAGACAATATTTTGAGATTTTTTTGGAACCTTTTCTTAATAAATTCTGAGCCATTTTTATGCATATCTACCAAGCTTCCTAAAATTGCAGTTAATTTAAATTAAATTCATACACACTAAGTAGGAGGTACAACCATACCTATCATAATGTACATTGCCCATTTGTCATTGAACTACAGATGGCCTGAAACGTGAACACATGATTTTTTCTCCTCCACTCGACCCCTCCCTCCGTAATCACGTCAGCTAAAATCTCTCCAACACGATGTTTTTTTTTCTCACACATATGACAAATATTGATAACATACTAATGACACAAAAACATACTGAAGCATCACTGCAACTCATCACGATGACCCATTCGCTTCGTTTCGTTCACATGTTCAGTGTTCACACAGCAAAGCAACGCTTAGTTGCAAAAAAATCGAAAATAGAAGAAAACCTCGAAGTTGAAAACTAAGGCTATTCGAGTCGACAATATCACAATATCACGAGTTTTGTTAGACCAAATGACAATATCATGAGTCATGACGTAATTGTGAAGATATCCAGCCACAGATTTAATCCGAGGAATATAAGCATGACGTAACGGAATAACCTTTATTGTACCCATTAGGAATCATAATAATGACGTAACGGAATCGCGTTTACTATTGCACAGTAGTCGGTACAACGACAATTTGTAACGAATTGGAATTACTATTTCCGGGCCATACGCATTCAATGGACCGGTGCGGACTGGTGATAAAAAAAATGGTTGAAAAAAAATCAAATAATGGAACTGAAATACGTCGGTAATATAAATAGTTATCTTGGAAAGTTCGATTCGCAATTTGATACGCATCGGCTCTTTTCTTTGAACAATTATCACTCGTGTTTATATTTTCAGATCCTTTTCGAAAGCATGATTTCCCAGTGAACTTGAAAAAAGTTCTTCAGCCAAGAAAATGGCGGAAATATCACTGATTAGGTGTCCAAAGAGCAAAGAAGATGCTAATGGGAAAACAAGGGTACTTTATTTTTCCGCAACGGATGTCGTGAAAAAACTATCAGACAAATAATATGTTTCAAAGGGGCAACATACGACCTTCACACTAGATGCGCGTGCATTGATATTGTTCGAGTGATACGATAAGTAAGTAATAAAACGCGAAGGTAGTAGATAGCGGGCACTGGGCATGACTACATACGACTGGTAGTTAATTTCGTACACTTGTTGAGCCGTGTCATGGTTCAGTTGTTAATGATTCGTATCCTATTGACAAATACATTTCTTTGAATTAATAACAAGCGCACCGTTAAAATATTTATTACATTCTTCTATGATTTACTCGACTGAATCAATCAACAGAGAATTTTCTTTTTGGCCAAATTGGCTGGAAAATTCGTCGTTAAAGTTGAGGCGATTTTTTCTCAAAATTGGAAACATCCGGTCCACAATATTACCATATTATACAAAAACTAGACCCACGTTATTCTCACTATCTTCACACATTCGTTGTACATTCCACGATCACGTTCGCGATGGTCCACACCCTCGCATCCGATCCAAACACATCGATAGCCTCATACCGCCCAGAGAATATAAAGTCACGCAGAATGACTCATATAAGGAATGAAAAGAGAAGTTCTTCGGCCATGA
Organism: Phenacoccus solenopsis; assembly: GCA_009761765.1. NCBI lineage: Eukaryota > Metazoa > Arthropoda > Insecta > Hemiptera > Pseudococcidae > Phenacoccus > Phenacoccus solenopsis. The sequence continues at coordinate 19,293,512 of CM019752.1, forward strand.
GATAAACTGGTTTAATGAAGCGCGCTCTTACAATGGCTCGAGTACAACGTGCGAACAACTGCAACAAATGAAACTTTACCAGGAATGCAAAGGAGAAGAATAGACGATCATTTACATCGTGGCTAGATGGTAAATGTATTTATGTACGAAGTCCTGTATTCTGGACGGTATTTTAAAAACATGATTTCCGAGACGTCTAGAATGACGACTACGCATGGCTACTAGCCCCTATAATACAATTCTTTTAAATAAGACGTAACCAATGCCAAGTCCACCGATTATTCTCGAACAAATAACCAGCACGTTAATTGCAATTTTTCTTTAAATGTAAAATTCACAGAATCGATACTTACAACGTGGTACAACTCGACAACACTCATTGTACTCGGATCAACCATTTCAGTACCACATCTCGGAACCAAATCCAATCCAAGTTTTCTGCAAAAATTTCAAACAGTATTTTCTAATTAGGACTTAAGTAAAAGCTAATGACACATACATGACAAATAATAGGAAACCATTCGTATCGAATAGACAACACCACAAGCAAAATCATCATAATTATGGTATATTATGCATTTACGAGTAAAAATTTCATCTAATATTATTTCCAATCTTAATAACAAATTGAATACTTTTTCAAACAATTAATTAAAATATCCTCATAAAGTAACGCAAAAAGCCTAAAAAAATTTATCATCGGTCATCCACATTCCAGTTGCTTTATTTGTAGAGTAACAATTCCGAGAAACAAGCGGGCTTATTTCCAACAAAACCTCGTAGGTTCCAACCATGCAATTCAAGACGTCCACTTATACGCAGACACCATTATTTACTGTTATTGTTATGAAAATACCAGACGACAAAGCCATATAATGCTATGTAGAGAAATTTTCGTCGAGTAGAATGAAAAAGTCTGCTTTCGAAGTATAATGTTTAATTAACTAGGTAGGAAGATGATAGTTTTTTGGAAATTAATTTTGCTCAAGGTGTGATAGTTGTGATGATCTGCATAAAATGTAGAAAACATTCCGATCCTTCAGATCAATTATTTCCTTTCCCATATGTGGTTAAATTTAGATAATAATATAATTAAGAGAATTTAAATACTTGACATTTGGATCTTTTCTTGACTAACACAAAAAATAGAAGATTTAAATTTTTTTTTCAAAACCTAATCAAAAACTCAACCTAAGGCATATTGGACCAAGATTTTTTTTGTATGCCTGAGATTTCGCGCGAAGAATACTTGTTTTTTATGGTCCAATAGACGAACCCAAAAACAAAGAAAAATGAGACCAAATGATGAAATCTCATCAAGCAAAACACCAATTTTTCAGGGTTGTACTGCAAAAAAAAAGAGAAAAAATTCTATTTTTTCTCATACAAGCTTCAGTATGGGATGCATTTCTAGCTCAGTAGATTCAAAAAACCTAAGGTCGTAAAGTGTAGCAAGCGAAGGGGGGCAATCGCTTCCTACAAAGTTCCTGATTTTTTTTGTTAATGATTCATTCGATGAATTAAAAACAAAGAGTGCTCAATAATTCCTACATTTAAATTACGATTATAAAATTAACAACAATTTTCTTTTACTCTTTACATATTACAGATAAATTTATGATACATCAAAGGATCTAGGATGCAATGTGTTAAATGATGTTCGACTTTTTCTGAATCAAAAAAAAAATCTTTTGCACTTCAACCCAACTCAAAAAAACCTTTCATAAAATACGTTCAACACATATTGAAAGGAATTTCAGTGCTGAAAAATAGTTTTTTTGTTTTTTAATTCTCAGAAATTCGAGTTTGAAATTTCATAATTTTTATTTTGCATTAGGGATCATATATAGATCCTTGAACACCTAAAAAAACTGCTTTCATCTAGAAAAAAAAAATCATCAATATGAACAACATCTAATTTCCTTTTCTTTTAATAAATTATTAACAACTGAAATGTAAATATTTTCTGAAACCCATGAAAATAGGAAAATCTTGATTTACCTGTAGACATACAAAGAATTGGCAGTAGATCATTTTTTTCTTTTCTAGTCACGATTGAACCATAAAAATTAAAATCATATGATTTTTTTTTAATTTGAAGAAAAAATGATAATTCTTCACAACATATGACTTAATCGTCGCGAATGACCATAAATGTTGAGCGACACAAAATAAAAGGATTTAAAAAAAAATCATGTATTAATATTATTTCACCAAGATGAAATTTTTCAAGGATTCATTGAAACACCAGTGAAACTTCTTTTTACTGCTAACAATAAAAATGTTTAATTTTTTATTTTGGGCAGAGGCGGAATTTTTTTGAAGAGCAGATTTCAATGGTAAAATTTTCGACATTATACCTTAAAAATAATTGTTTTTCAACAAATTCCAAAATTTTTTCATCAAATACACGTACATAGTAACTGTATGAGTTTGAAATTGTAAAAAAATGTTGTTTTCACGATTTAAAAAAAATTATTTGCAAATGGGAGGGTGGAGTAGGGCGCATTTACATTCTTCTCGAAGACTCCTCTTCATAAGATCAACTCTAGGAAAAGTTATCCTTCCATCCCTGCATACATCTTGTATGTAAATAAAGAAATCAAAAGCAGCGACGAAAAAAAACTTCCAACGTCATAACATATCGAGGTTAAATTAATTAGTACTTTTTTTTTCAACTTTCGCGTTATTAATTTCATAACATACGTATCACTTGTTTATTCTGATGACCGATGTGTGCCATGTATTCAAGTGGAAGAATAATAAAACAATTCTCGTTTTAAATTCCTTCGTTTAAAGTACATAATATGTATAATTTCATTAGAACCAGTGGCGAGCAGATCAGTAAAATCTTTGGAAAATGCCCCAATTGTTTTTTAAACGTTGGGTGTGTCTAATAGTTGAAGGGAAAATAATAGTTCGTTAAATAAATCATATTTTACAATAGAAGAATTTTTTTCAAAATGAAACACACTACATAAGTAGGTACCAAATCAGTAGAGCGTCAATTAACCACCATAATCTGAAACTTTTAATATTTCAACTGTCTGTTGATATACCTATGTAGTGTTTTATTTTTAAAAAAAATTCCATTTAAACCATGATTTTTTTCAAGTCACACTTTTTGATGGATGGATGGGTGAGTTCGATACCTTTTTGCCACAGTAAATTTTAGAGCTCTGCACGCGACTGATTAGAACCGATTATATTTTTAATTAAAGATACCACAAGTCGGACAATAAGGTAACGTGATTGAATTATTGTTGTTTCATACAAAACAGACGTGCTAGAATGCATGTTTTTATTTTGGTTCCTTCATTACCGTGACGAATTGATTAATGCAAAATTTTTGCCGAATTCAGATAAGGTGAAGGTTCGCACTTAATGCGACCTTGAAGTGAACAAGTTTAGAAATGTAGCTATTTGAACTGAAAAAATTTTCACATTAAATAGAACATTTTAAATATTTTATTCTTCCGAAACGGTATAATGATCATAGGTGAAGACAAGGGGGCAAAGGAGCCCTGATCATTAAGTTACTAAAAAAAACCAATTAGCCCAAAATTATTTTCGTACATGTGTGATAAAATATATTTATGGAATCAATTTCCAATTCTTGAAAAATAGGAAAAATATATGTATTATGTGGCTGGAAGTGTCAGGAAATTCAAACCTCTTTTAAAATTTTGGATTCATTTGCCCAAGTCGTTCATGATCATGATATTTGAAAATTTTAATGGCAGGGTTTACGAGCAAATAAAACGCCACCGAAGGACAATCTCAAAATAAATTATCATTCATTTCATTTAATAAGCTATTTCAGTACCACGTAGGATGCAACTGGTACCCCATTTTTCAATTAATTTGTTGTGGTAGACCCTTAATGTCATTCTCATTGCATTCGTTTACGTTTCAAATCGCTGTCATAGTTAGAGATATTATTTTATCGAAAATACGTCACATTAACACTCCTACTCCATTTATTACCATGGTAAAAAAATTGAATTTGATTCCACAGTCTGTACATATGTTTTCTAAAAAGTTCGATAACCCTGATAAAACGCATATTCTAACAACGCAGCTCATTTGGTATTAAACCGTCTAACAACCAGGTGCATTGCATCCACCGTAGTTATCGGTCTCGAAAAATTACTCTCCACCTGAGAGAAGAACGATGTGAAAATCTCATTTTCAGGTATACAATACCATACGTACGCAGGTTAACAGCAGCAAACTTGGCAACATAGGTTGTAGAAATCGAGCAGAAGACTAACCTCTACAACAAGTTGAATCTGTAGGTGCGCGAGACGCAGGCGCACGAAGTCGTTCGTGGTTCCCAACAATTTACGATTAATAGAATTTATTTTACTGTATACAGTTGCATAGCAGTTCGGTTTCATCACTGAAACAGCGCACATTTACTACTTCGATGGTGAAGTTTTAAAAACTTTTTTTTTTTACCGCGTTTTCGTTAAACTGCGCGATCATTATATTCATTTCTTTCACTCGGGTATTTAATTGTTTTTAATTTAATGTCACGCAGACATCGCACGAGTGTTTATTTAGAGTGTTTTTTACCGATTTTTGGTGTTTAAACAGCGTTTAAAATACCTTTTAACAGAGCTCTTTCGGTGCAACCAGTTTCTTCGTGACGCCCGTTAGTGTCTTCAGTGCGCATACCTGGAAGATCTCCAGTGCCGGTATCGAAACCCTGGCACCGTAAATACTTTACCACGATTCCCACACATTTGGGAATTCATCAGATGAAAATTAAATAAATCCAATAACATTTTAAACCTTCAATTTTACACGAATGTGTTTCTAAAATATTTAAGGTGAGTTATTATTATTTTTTTTCAATCAAACATATACAAAGATTTCGTTAATACTTGCCAAAAAATCTTAGTAAACTTCGTATACGTGAAAACAATAACATTCGCAATTACAAAGAAATATACAGCTGGAAGGAGCAAACGTTGCATAAGGCCTATCTGCAGTTTAGTCGATAAATATTTGTTTTCCTTCATTTACATCACACATTAGCGATATCATTAATAGTACGTCATCGACGTTTAACATTTTTCTACTAGTTAAGGTGTGTATTCTGGTTTGCAGATAATTATAGGCAATGTTATCATTTTTGATTCGATGATTGCACCAATTAATGGCAAAAATTCATAGTCATTCGAACGGAATATATTTCTCTCCGAAAACAATACACTTTGTGCCGAATAAAAAATCCTTATCAACGCTGATACACAATCAAAGTCATTATTCGAGGCTAACAAACCACATCGAATCACTTCAATAGTTATTTTTCTTTCATCTTTTCCACGTTATATATACTTCCTGTTGGAAAATAACAAAGGTTTTTCTCGAGGTAAATTTTATATTAGAAAAATATTAGCTAAAATGTAACAGATGCTAATATCACGCCTTCGTTGAATGGTAGGGGGAAATACGCATAGAGAAAGGTATAGCCTAAATGGGGAAAGAGGGGAAGGTACATATGAACAAAATTAATTCAACTAATTAAATTTCATTTCATGAAACAGTCATACTTATACTTTTATAAGCGCCATAAAAGGTCCTTCAAAATTATTCCAGCTTCTGAAAAAAACCCCTTCCCTTTGCTTGGACATGGATTGGGATCACAAGTATTTGACTGGCCAATGTATGATTTCCAAATGAATTTTTTCTTCTCCCCCTACTCCTAGCCCAAATAAGCATGCATGAAAATGGTTCAAAATTTGTCAAATGGATGTTCATGTAAATTGCTGAACTCTTCTCCCCTCCTTTAATAAGGCTTGAGAAGGGATTACATAAATGTAAACATATTCACTCAATCATTTCATCTTATCGACAAAAAAAGAAGTAACCTCAGGGGGCATACCAATTAACTCTTCAAGGATTCTTTCATGAAACCGAACTGATAAACATAGGCTTCAGTTCAGAAAGATGATGTAAAAAATTAATCTCACCTCTCCAAGTTCTACCATAAGCTGTTATTTCAAGATATAAATACGCCAAAAGTCACCAAAATTATCTATTACCTTCGACAAATATTTTCTCAGAATATCACCGAAAAATAGAATTCTTAGTACTCGAACTCCACATATTTAGTATCTACCTACTTTCCAACATAATTTATTAGACGTTTATCTCTCCTCGAGTTTATTTTTCGTTCGGTGCTTGCGTACCAGAAAAAAACACAATGTAAAAATTAATCGGGCTTCCCACTCCTTAAGCTGTAACCAATTGCATTCCATGTTTTGTCACACGTTTCCAGTATTATTTGTTTTGAAACGGCGTTACAGCTGGAATTCGAAAGCAAACTAAGAACCGCATTAAATACCACTTCTACGGTTCTACCTGTAATGGCATCGCTACACCATATCGTTAAGTCAGCGACGTTTCTCAAGCAATATAATTTTTTTTTTATCGATGTCATGTACGCTTACGTTGACCGGCTCATAAATAAAGTACAAATAAAGAGCATAGAATTGATTATCTCACAGATCATTAGAATGCCGACTTCTAAGAGCTTGTAGTATTGTAGGATTCGAAGACATGACTTGATTGCAAAAACGTCAACGATAACGGTTTCAGTCTTGCTGACATCTATGAAGATATTCCTCTTCATTCCTTACCACTCGATTGTAACGTACTTCTCATTCGATATCAGTGATCGAACAATTCGCTAGTTTTTATATGCATCAGAAACAAAAGATGATGTTTCTGATTCTCCTTCTAAATGTAATACAGGCCAAAAATACATAAATGAACTAATTTCAATAAAACCGATCAAAAATGTTCGTTATGAAAGAGGATGACAAGAAGATGTATATATCTCTGGCAAATGATGAGAAATAGCAAAGAAAAACAAAAATCTTAGGTCTTCTCTCCCTCGACCCTTCAAAAATAGGCTGTAATAGCATACATATCCTTCGAAATACGGTTAAAAATTGAAAAATTTTTCCTTTTTTCAAATACAGCAAAATGTTCGACCAAACTCAAAACATTTCATTTCCACGAAATTAAATTGACCAGTCAACTATGACTACACTTCAACTCTTAGGATGGAGAAGCTGAAGTAATATCGTACAGGAAAATTACAGAAACCCAAAATCATTATTTTCAACATGATATCACTTCGAAGAGCTAAACCTCTTCCAATGGAAATGACGTGCTAAAAAATCGATGTTATCAATTCGTATTCGTTCAAACAATAAATAAATTTTTAAAGGTACAAATAAAAAAGAACCTGATTTTTTTTTTTTTCAAAATGCCAACAAAAAATTGAATTAAAACACGAACTGATAAATTCCTATTGCAGTTGCTTTTCATGAAACATATAGAAATTAATTTTTCCAGTCCAGCATACAACAGGCTGAATTGCATTCATATGTTTTCTTTCAACTCAGCTTCTGTTGCTTATTTGGTTTTTTTTTTTTTTAATAATTTTTATTATGACGTTTTCTCATCTTCACCATGTCTATTTGCGCAACGACAGATGTGTACGAATAGGAACTAGGGGAACCTATTACCAAAGCATACAATGCAGAAGTGGCCAAACACCAAACTACACGATATTAGGAAAGAAAGTAACACAAACTGTTCGAGGAAGTAAGAATGGTAACCAACAATGATAATCAATTTTTAATTCGCGTGAACGTCATTGTTTTCGAACAACTTCTTATTACAGAAGATAATTTTTTATCAACCAGTTTCTAGAAGGAATATTGATAAAAAGTGTTAAAATGAGATTAATCACGTTTACTAGGTATTCTGGACCGTTTCAAAAAAAAAATTTATATATATTTTTTTCTCATCAAGAAAGACGTAGATTAGATACATTTAATATTGTGCGCAGTAACCTTTTAATATACGTAAACATCCTTGCTTCGATAGCTCGAGACAATATGAGAAAAGAAATAGTAAAGATTATGTTTTTTACTCTAGAAAAAAAATAATGAAATGAAAATAGTATCAAAAAAAAAAAATCCAAAAATAGTTCAAAATTACAAATGTCCAGAACACAGTCTTATTCTGAAAACCAAAATAATTTTCAAAATTGAAAAAATTCCAAAATAGGAAAAAAATTTAAACTAAAATGAACTCCAGAAATCCAATATCAAGTTTGAAAAATTTTCAACTCTTCCCAAAATAGACAATAGCTGCTGAAATTTTAGTAGTTGGATACTATAATGACATACTTTTGAACAAAATTTGTCGAGTCACACTCCGAAAGGTGTCCTGGTTAGTTTAAGAAATTAAAAGTCGAAAAATCCAACGAGAAAGGAAGAAGTAATTGTAACACGTGTAGATAGATACAGGTCACTTCTGACTTATCAATAGTTGTCTTATAAATGGAAAATCCCTTCTCCCTCTATCTGCGATGTATGTACTGAGTATATATTAATATTACATGTTTTAACATACTGCCTAAAATATCATAAGCAAAAAGTAATACATTTTCCTGCCATAGTAAAGATTAAACTTACTAAACGATTTTAACTATAAATCTAGGCATTTTTACATTCTCTTCGATCATACACTTTTCTTCAAAAAATCATCTTCTCTGCACCTCTACCTAATTAGCTGAACATACATTTCCCCCCCTCCCCCCTTCTAAAAAAATATATATATAAACAATTACAAATAAGAATATGCCAAAAATTTGAAAAAATATTGAAAAAAAATCAACTTTTCTTCGGATTTTCATCAAAAATATTCGCATAAAACATTTTATAAAAAATCCAAAAAAATTAATCTTAGTTGGCTCGATAATAGAATCATGACCTCAAAGATCGTAAATATAATTTCACCATTTCTTTTTACCCATAAACAAGAGTATTGCTCTAGCGAAAAAGCGATATCTAAGTGAAACAGCTCGTCATAATAAATATGAGGTCAAAATTCTAGTCCATATTTACCTACACTCAAAAACTTTTGTCTCGTAGTTATCATTTCCACTTTCTCACCGTTCAACCACAATACAATGGTTGGATTTGATTATTCCAGACATTATTCAAGGTGTTTATTGATCTGCTATCAGCCTTGATCAGAAAATTTTTCTATATTCTCGTAAATACCAAGGGAAAACAATGCGATAAAATTTATCACCTATTATAATTATCGATTTTACGATCACAAGACCATAAAAAATTTATAAAACATATTGAATCGGTCGTACGTGAAATCAGTTTTCTTATCGTTTGATTACTATAGGCATTTCAATACATGACAAAAGCTTACGACCAAAACTTCAAGGATATGGTAACAAACACAGCCGCGAGTAATTGCTGAAATTTACATTTCCAAATAAATTCTCATCAACGAATTACGCCATTTTGAATTTCTTTGTTACCGCCTTCGAACGCTTCGTAAACTCGTGCACTTTAAACAATGAAACTTGATCAACTAGAATGTTAGATTTTTCGTCTATCCAATGCTCATTCCGCGTATAAAACTAGTTCTCGGACATCTGATGTTCGTATTTCACCTGAAGTATTTCCCTTTCGGCTCGTATAACAGCGTAACAAATATATTCTCGAATAGTGCCCTGTTCGACTTGTAAAATTCGCCTCTTCGAAACGTTTATTAAGATAAGTCGAGAAAAAATTACGATTGATTAACCTTTTGAACGTTTTAATTAATAGACCGAAGCGATAACCAGTGCAGCCTCACCTGGTTTTTAAAACCAGCGTAGACTAATTTTCCATTTCCACTACGTCGAGGTTACCCGACAAAATCGAAAATTTATTTTCCGAGCGCCATTTCAGCCATAAATTACCGCGACGTCGAATGAAACAAAAGCTTTAAATGACGACCAAACGCTTAATTAACGACCTCTTTGATGGTCGACCGATGGAACGCGCAATATGACGTATCGAGCTATCGTTAGCGTGCGTACTTGGGTAACATCGAACGAATAACCTTGAACTAATAATTCTTACACAACAGAATTCACACTCGAAACCAAATCCCACACGAAATCCTTCCATTTTCGAAATTAAAAATGACTTTTTTCTTCGCAGATAACGCCCGATCAAAAGAAAATCCCTCAAGATGTCTGTGCTGGCGATGGTGTCCGCGGTAGCGGGCTTCGTAAAGGTACGCTACTTACTGGACAAAGCGGTCATAGATAATTTAATTTTTCGCACGCATTACAGAGTAACGACGGCGATATTTTTCGTCTCCTGTATACTGGTCACGGCGAACAATCTAATTGGTAAGCACATCGGTGTCCCAGTGGCGCTTGTTTAATTGCATAATTTTCGCTTTCCTCGCTCACCAATACTTTGAACAGGTGACCCTATTAACTGTATCAATGACGGAAGCATACCGGAACATGTGATAAACACTTTTTGTTGGATAACCTACACCTTCACCATACCCGGTAGAGTTGCGAGTCGTGTTGGATCTGAAGTTGCTCATCCTGGATTAGGACAATACAAACACGATGGCGAAATCACATTTCATTCCTATTACCAATGGGTGCCTTTTATGCTATTCTTCCAAGTAAGTGGTTGAAAATACCCGCTTAATTTGAACATTTGGGAAATTCTAATATTCGTAGTGTATACTTTATCATACCAATTTGCGAAGAAGATAAAGTTTATTCGAAAGAAATTTACTGGTAAATTTAGATAAAACGTATTTAATCTTTGCCAATTCCCTTTGCTTTTGATAATATAATAACATTATGACATAGAGATTGCTTTTATCTCACATAATGCTCATTTAGTGGGAAAATATTTCCATTTTTATACGTCACATTGATTAGCATTATAATTTTAAAGATTAGGTAAATAATTCAGTGATGAGCTAGTAAGCACTTCAACTTTTTTTTCCTCATTTACAAGTGAGTAAAATTCCCCATTACATGCATAGAAATTTGAGATAAGTAGTTACCAACCATTCGAAAGAGAACTAACTTACTTCATAATCTGGTTAATTTGAATTACTTGAAGGTTCTGAAATAAAATTTTTTATGGTAATTTTTCCCATTCTTCCCTCTTTCCCCAAATTGTGAGCATTACCAAAATTAAGAAACCGATTAATTAAATTTTTCATTTTTTTAGTCAGCAGAAATCTCTATCAAAATTAGAAAACTCCAATTGCCCATTCTTAATTAATTCTCAAATAATGTGATGGTGAAACAATTTTCTAGCGCAAAATAATTTTACTCATTTTCATTTTTTTTTTTTAATTAAAAATTTTGTCTGCACGATAATACAGTATTATTAATTACAGAAATATATTTCGAAAGCTCTAAAACTATGCAATCATAATTTCAACATTTTTTTTCAAATCATTAATAATAACAAATGAAAAAAAAAAATTACACAATAAAGGCTGAGTAACCCTTACTGGAAGTGGATACTAGGTAGTTCACCCTAAAAAAGTGCGTCCAAATTTCAACCAGATGACAGCTATGTGGAGATAGTAATGAAAGCAGTGATACTAATCGAAAACTTAATATACCCGTATGGTCTACTCCTAACATTGAAGAGGCTACTAGCTTACAGCACCTTGAACTCTACGAAATTATAATTTCTTTCGTATTTTGACTGAAGAAAATATCAACTGTCGCAGCTGGAAAGACAAACATAATTGTTTATGTGTTCATATGGCATAATCTCAAAATTAAAGGAGTTATATTTATAACGAAATATTATCACTAATACAGCTTCTCTAGTTTTTAGATTAGGCAATATGAGCGTTGAGCACATAATCAATTAGTAGCTGAGACAATAAAACTTAATACCTCAAAAAATGAAAAAGTAATAATAATTTTACAGACTTCATGACATTAGAGCTCCTTCAAATTTGAGAGTAGGCTACAGGTGTACATGAAGTTTTTGGTTGTCCTCAACTAGTATATATATCATCACCCCATGAGATTTTTCAGTCGAAGTTTGGACACCCTATATAACATATACAAATACTTTTTGTTCAAGTACTTGACTTTATTGAAATTATTAATTACCAAAACGAAATAGAATATTCATTGATTTATGTGTAGTTTGATAAAAAAAAAATATATATTCAAACATTTTTATTACATCCAGAAATTTCTATAGGAAGAGGTTGAGGGCAAATTGCTACGAAGCGAAGCACTATTAAAGGATTTACGAAATCTTTTAATTTTTAGTTCTGGATATAAAGTTTAAAAATGAAAAAAAATGTTCATAAATAAGAAATGTCCAAAACTAAATAGCGTAGCCAGGGTTCTTTTGGATGAATGAAATTTGAATCACAAAATACCTATTATTGTTGACTAAATTTCCGGGGGAGGGGAGGGGGTTGGGTACCATCGCTTTCGTATAAATATATGAATGAAAACAACTCATACAAATTTCATAATGAATAATTAGTTGACTACTTTTTTTCGTTCTGCCTTTTAGATGATGGAATGAGACATGAGACAACTACGCCCCTCTAATAAGGCCTTAGCTAGGATGTATCAGTGGAAGGAGTTTTCGAAATTATTTCCACAAAACACACATCTTCCAGGTCTACATTCAGCATAGTTTATAAGGGTGGGGGAGGAGTGGGTGTAATTTCTTTATGATATACATTTTTTTCTTAATCACTGAAAAATTCTCGAGCCCACTCCAAACCATAATTTAAGAGGTAACTTTTTTGTAGTAAAGAAAACAATTGGAGTAGTCATAGTCGATTAATAATGAAAAATGTTATTTTTTTAAATTTAAGAAACCTATTTCAGAGTAAATTTAAATAACGATCGTTATTAGAGGAATTTAAATATTCAAGAAACTGAGTTTATGGAAGAGGTTCTGATCCCCAACCGACTCCCACTTGTCTTTGGCCCTGCCTTGCCAAAAGTGTAAAAGTAAAATAAAATTAAAAAAAAAAATATCCCACAAAATAACGAATTATTTCATAAATTATGAAAAATCATAAAAAAATCCCAAAATAATGTTTCAAATTATTAAAAATTTTCATCGAGAGAATTCACCAAAAATCGATAATCGCAGCTCATCGAAATCCTATGCATACCGATATATAAACTCTTTTTCCTTTCTAGGGTATTCTATTTTACGTACCCCATTGGATTTGGAAGAACTGGGAAGAAGGCAAGATTCGCATGATAACTGATGGCATCAGAGGATCGGTGATTGGAATGAAAGACGAGAGAAAAGCTCGGCATAAAAGGCTGGTCCAATATATCGTCGATACGCTTCACATGCATAATATGTACGCCTTCGGATATTTCTTCTGTGAATTCCTCAACTTCATCAACGTGGTAAGTTCATCAATTATCATGGCTGAACATTCACTATACTGTGGCACTAATTCTTTTCTCGACTGGAGGAGGGTGTGGGGAAAAACTGAATATTTCAGTAGGCCATTTTTATTTTCATAAAATAGTACGTTCGTCTACGATAATTCATTTGTAAGGCTTTACCAGTTCTGCTGGTCATTAGGTTCACTCGAATCAACGCGCAATCGATGTTTGAGAGTTGGCAAACCTTAATTGGCCACACTCCATTGGCATACCGAGGAAAACTCAATGAAGTGTTTCATTCTTTTTTTATTAATATTTTCCCTCGATAGCTTTCTTCTCTTGTTCATGAGATATTTAACGCTTGAATTAAAATCATCCATGTATCTCGAGACAGTAGTATTCAAACTTCGAGAATCGATAATTTTATATAAAAAATAAATTAAATTTACAGATTATAAATATGTTCATTATCGACGCCTTCCTGGGCGGTACATTCATGACATATGGCTTGGAAGTGTTGGAATTTGCCAACATGGATCAAGAAAACAGGACTGATCCCATGATCGAAATCTTTCCACGAGTTACGAAATGTACATTCCACAAATACGGTCCGTCGGGTTCAATTCAAAAACACGACGCGCTGTGTGTTCTCGCTTTAAACATTCTCAACGAAAAAATATACATATTTTTATGGTAAATAGCCAGTACAGATTTATTATTCGATTGATAGCAAGCTCGATCGACTAATTCGTCCAATCTTTCCTCTGTTTTAGGTTTTGGTTGATTTTACTAGCATTCCTTTCAGCCATCGCTGTCGTATACAGTTTCGCTGTGCTCATGTTGCCGAAGATACGTGAAACTATTTTGAAGAGACGTTTCAGATTCGGCACTCCGAGTGGCGTATCAGCTCTTATCAACAAAACTCAAGTACGTTATCACTCATACTGCATGCATTAATGCGCTCGAATTGCTCCATGAGTACGCTATGTTCGATTCGTCCTTTAATTTCCATTTCAAATAGAATGAATTTCGCATTCAGAAAATATTTTTCATCATCTATCACATTTGCAATACCTTTGTAATGATTGGTTTTCTTTATATTAATTAAATGGTGCGATTGCAGGTCGGAGACTTCTTTTTGCTTCATTTATTGGGGCAAAATATGAACATGATGTGCTTCGGCGAATTATTAGAAGAACTCAGTCATAAGCTGCACATCGAAAATAACATTCCTACCGCCCCTTCGACGATGGAACTTTCTCCTATCTATACATCCGATAAATTAAAACTGCATAAAGAGACGGAAGCGTAATATTTATTTTCATCCTACTTTTTCATCATTTCCTTTCGACTCGTGTTTGCCATTTTCTATTTAATTAATGTTTTTCTACGTTAGAAACAATTTTTATATTTTGTGTAAGAAATATGACAATAATTTTAGTGAGCTTATCGATTAGTCTTTTTTTTTTTTGTAGTAGATTATATTTATTAATTCTTCGAATCTCAAAATTTTTTCTGATTATTTTTGCGTTCATTCGAACGTAATTCTTAGTTCTAATTTTTATTTATTTTCTGCCGGAATCTTTCTCATCGTATTTTTGGTATAGATGATTTTTTATACGTTTTATTTTATAATTTTGTGTCCTTGTAAACGTTAAGGAAAAAATTATCAAATAGTTTCGTAAACGTTAACGCTTAGATTTTAATAATTTGTGTTCGAAAGAAAAAATCAAAGGATAATTGGAATGTTTTGAAATAAACGTGAACATTTAGTGTAAAAAAATGAACTTTTTATGAAATGGTTCAAATTATAACCATTTCAATATGAATAAATAATTTTCTACGCATTTATATTAGACTTTTAAAGAAAAATTCAAAGGCCAATAGATTATTGATTCAGGTAGGATCGTTTGCCAGAATTTGGTCTATGTTGGGGCTTCGGAAGTAGGTTGATCTTTGATTGTGATATTTTGGGCAGGTGGTCAAGATGTGAACTATTGTAATGGGTGCTTCACATAAATCACATATGGGAGGAGGTGGTCTGTTCAGAAGGTAGCCGTGGGTGAGTAAGGAGTGGCCTGTATATATGCGCGTGAGGGTAACTTCGTCTTTCCGTGTGAGGGTTGCAGGGAGTTTTCGTGGCTCAATTGTACGGCAGACGGATTTAACTTTGTTGGTTGTTGGAATTTCGTCCCAAAAATTCTGGAATAATTTTATTTCAAGAGTTTTAATTGCTTTTTTTGAATCTGTCTGAGAAATCGGAACATTTGGAATGGGTGTAATTAACAGTAATTGTTTGGCTAGGTTATCGGCCTCTTCGTTGTGAATAATGCTGCAATGAGATGGAATCCAACATAGAATGATGTTTTTTCTAGTGGTAAATATTAGTTGAGCGATTTCCTGCGATATGGGGTGTTGTTTTTTAGTATGATAATTTTCTATAGTTTTTATTGCTGAGAGGGAATCGGAAATAATTATGACATCATCTATCTTAAATTCTACAGAGTATACTATTGATAATTTAACAGCGAATAGCTCCGCTGATAAAATGGAAAAGTGTCAGGGTAATGGGAATCGAATTTGGTTTTGATTGTGAATGAAAGAGCATGCGGTTTTGTTTTGGGATTTGGAACCATCCGTATATATATGTTGGTAGTTGGGGTATGTTTGTAGTATGCTTTGAAATTTTTGCATATATGTGTTTGGATTTGTACTGTGTCTAGGAAAGTTACGGAGAGTTACGTCTATTAGCAGTTGAAAAGTAAGCTATGGCGGATTAATGTTTATGGGTGCATGTACAATTTTAGAGTTTGCAGAGATTAAGTTTTGAAGAAATATACTGTTATCCATAGGAAGGGATTTTGTTGAAGTTAGAGGCTCTAGTGGGGATATTTTGAATGTTGGATTTGCTAAAATGTTTAAGATGCTTAAAGATGAAAGAATTTGCCTTCTAATTTGTAGAGGAGGTTCGAGGGCCTCACGAAGTAGGTTCACTGTGGGTGTTGTGCAGAAGGCGCCTGTAGCTATTCTTAAGCCTATATTATGGATGGTATTTAAGGGGTTTAGGGAAGAGACGCTAGACACGCGATAGATGGATGAACCATAGTCGATAATGGGGCGAATGAGCGTATGGTATAATGTTAGAAGTGTTGATGAATCTGAGCCATATTTTGTATTTGCCAATTTTTTCAGTAGGTTGATTCTATAGAAACATTTTTGTCTAATATTTTGTACGTGCTGTTTCCAAGAACCTGAGTTTTCGAATGTTAAACCTAGGTATTTAACAGTGCTTTAAGATAGAATAGGGATATTATTTAAATGAATGTGCATTGTTTTAGGGCATTTATAGTGTTTACAAAAATGGATGGCTGTAGATTTGGTATATGAGATATTACCACCATTTCTTTCCGACCATGCTTGAATTTGGTTCGTAGCTTGTTGAAGTAAACTTTCTCCTAAATTTGGGTGTTTACAGTTTATAAAAACACAGAAATCGTCTGCGAATAAGGCTTTTTTTAAAATTGTAAATTCTCATTTTCTTGTACAGAGGAAGGAGTCAGACACAATCCTTGCTATTTTAAGAGATACAGTACTTTTGATTTCTCTGTCCGATATTTTGCATATTTATCATTCTGAAAGTTGAGCAAACACTTGTTTTAATTTTCTATGCTCATCTTATAATTCCTTTTTTTTTTCGATAATTAATCGTAATTGTTTGAAGAAATGTGTGATATTTTTTATATTATTTTTTCAATTTAAAGAATTTGATTTGCCACCATTCTGAAGTTGATGTATTTTACTTTTTATTCCATTAAAGTAAAAAAGTAAATCAATACTATGCACGGAATTTAAAATTAAGTAATTTTATGTAAACTAGTGGTATGGAAGGGTTATCCAATATGGAACTACATTAAATCATTTTTATTTATTGTTATGTAGGAGCATGAATTTCTGATTCAGATTCTATTGCTAGTTGAAGGAAATTGGCTTTATTAGCCAATGATCGGGAGAAGGTGCAGAGGGCAAATTATCCCATAGTCCGAGTTCTTGAAAGAACCGAGATCCAAATTATACGTTTAAAAACTTTTCACAGTTTGAATTGCAACTTTTTTGCATTTGTTGCGTTGAGAAATGATTTAGGAATAACTTTTCTCCATCAATCTTGTATATTTGATACGTACAGTATAGTCGCGATCAGAAAACATGTGCACCATTATAAAATACAAAAATCGGCATGTGCGCTCATAGATACCCTCCCGCTCCCAATATGGGCAGGGTGGCAACAAAAATGCTCGGCACTTCATTATAAATTTTTTTTTTTAATTGCATAAAAGTATTAACACAAATTTCATGAATGCCGCTCATAGATATTACGAAATGCTATACGGCTTACTATGTTAAGTAGATCAAAACCACAGTAATCACGTGCTTGGTACAAACTGATAGACGACTGACTTTTACACTCAACATTTTTATCGTATACCATCATACGACGAAAAGACCGGGAAACAACCGGATAATACCATAAATCTGCAATATTCTGTACACTCTCATGATGCTAAATATTAAAATTTATCATTAATCTTTATTGCATTTGAGAACAAATTGAAAAAGGGAAGCCGAAAATTTGGCTTTCTCGGCTCTGTTATTAGCCGAGTTTTTGCGGAAAAAAAAATGCTATTACATCTCGCAAGATTTTGCAAAAAAAAGTGCCAGGAAAGAAGTACGTTACAGACCATTTGCAGTTTATGTTCAAGTTTTAAAAAGACATACACTTTTTCCACTCGTAGTACAAGTGGGTGCGTACTGCGTACTAAGCATTAAAATTGCTGAAATATTGGTTAGCGGATGTTGAAATGGATACTTTACAGTATTTATATCCAGATTGGTCTGGCGTGCCCAGGGCTCTTCAGAAATACACCATCAAGGATAACTTCATTCATCACTCCAGACTCACCCTCTACCTCACCTCCCATCTACACCATAGTACATCAGATTTCAGCTTTTTTCAAGAAATGGAACGGTGGGTGTCTAATAATGGCGAAATGATCTCAAAAGGACATGATGAAAACTCCAGTCTCCAAATCCAAATTGAAATCTCTCCAAAATGGAAGTAAAGTTTTTAAACATTTAAAAAACTGGTTTGGGAACCATTGGATTTTACACACAATTCCGTAGAGACTGTAAACATTTTTAGTTGCCAATGTTTTCAAAATTTTGGGTTATCTGAACCTTTACGATTTTTTTCTAACTACTGCAATTTGTAGGCCACTCTATGAGTGTTTGACTCAAAGATAACACTATGGTACTTTTTAGGAAATCGAGGACTTTTCCAGTATTCTGCGGATGGTCAGTTACATTTACATTTTTCTTCGAAAACATCGACGGAATAATATTCTATCAAAATTGATAATAATAAATAAATAATTTACAACCTAAATTTTGAAAAAAAAAAAAATCCAGTTAGTATAACGAATAGTATTTTATAATTATGGATGATGTAATTCTAGTAATTTAATTCAAAGCATATCGAAATCTTATATCCGTGGTAATTGAAATAAATTTTTTCTTCATAATTCCACTCAAATTCTTAAAATGTCATTGTTTTGGTATATGGAAAAATAATGTTCATAGTTCTTTTTTTTTTTGAAATTTTCATTTCCCCATCAATTTTTGCTAGTTCAATTTCAGTTAGAATAAATGAAGAGAGCCCTATACTAGTTGATGACAAATTTTTAAAACATCGTTTAATGGAGACTTTCATAGTTTGAGCTCATTTGGGTTAGGGCCAGCCGAAAACCCCCGATTATCTGACTTGGTCAGATCGAGGCTGTTCATTTCAGATGATGACGATTCACTCAAATTTTGAGAAACAGCTATAGGGGTTTCGAAAACATTCAAACTTTCATCACGATGTCAAAAGATAGCACGAGCTGAGAATAACAACACATCAAAATAGTAGCCCTTCAAGTATAACTGGAAAGGTGTAAGAGCAAAAATTGAGTTTCTGAAGTCAAGAAATTACTTGATTTTCCTATATACCTTCAGTACACCCATTCGTAAAGCTTTAATTTCGTACACAGGGTTCATTAGAGATCACGTTATGATTCTTAAGGTTGGCTGAAAATGAAACCGAAATATTGCATACCATTAAAATTGAGTAAAGTTTGAGGAGCCCTAGATGGTTTGAATTTGATGAATATAGACTCATATGATTACTTTTGATGTTAAAAGAGAGGTATGGGGATTAATGATGAGAAAAGAGTAAAAACCGAACATAAAATTAGTCATTTTATATTTCTTGGATATGACTTTATGTTTCATTAACTCAGTATTTTCCATATTTCTTTTTGTTTTCTTCATTATTACACACCACTTATCACCTATAATACCACACATTTTTTATCAATACTACGTTCCATTGTCTTTATTTCAACATAAAACATATATTCTGTCTAGTTTGGATTTTGTGATAAAAATTTCAAAAAACTATGATCTTAATACAGAGCGACCGCATAACGTTCATTCAAAGTATGTAATAGGATGAGAATCTTATGAGAGTCAACAGAACACTTTATAAAGTTATGTGCAAAAAATATGAACAAATTACAATGTTTTTCATAATTTTTTCAAACTATTCTCTTCTGCTACCAATCTTTCGGTGAAGGATAAAGTGGAAGTATGTGAAAATGTTTAAAAGAAGAGCTAAATAAAAACAGAAGTTTTGTTCCAAGTAGTCAAATAAGAAATGTGAAAAAATTACCAATCTTTTTCATCGTTTTCTACACTTTTTTATTTCTTCTCTCCATCCATCTACTCTTCCATCACTAATTTTTTGTCAGTAATTTTTTTTTCAACTAATATTTCATTAAAAGTTGTTGTTTTTTTCAGACATTTTTAGAGCATTTTTAATGGCGGCATAAAGATTTTCCGAGTTGATTAAGGTGAAAATACTTTTCAAAATTTCAGTCTCTTAGGTAAGTGAAATAGACAAATCACGATACACGTGTGTCACATAAGTAGCCCTACATATGATATGAAGGAGCTTAGGTTGAGATGAAATACCCTGCATACCCGCGCGATTCAAACTCAGTACTCGAGATTGATTTGGGAGCACTATATGAGCTCTCGAGTTCGGGTTAACTCAAATGGCTGAAATTTCATGAGCATGAACCCAAATGATTATTGAGCTTAAAATTTATAACAGATTTTAACTCAACTACTCCAACGGATTTTAAAAATACTAGAAGAAACGGTAAAATTCCTAACTCTTAAAACCAAAAATAGCTTTAATGGTTCTGAAAATTGGCATTTTCTCTTTTAAACTAGATAAATCAATTTTTTACATTTTAAAATTCGAAATACCCCCATCCCCTTCAAATTTTAAATACACGTCTTTCCTAACAATTGAAAACATACAAATTTTTTTATGAAAAACATACAAGTATTTCCATACAAAAATAAAATATTATTTTTTTTTTAATGATTCTTTTTCCCCCTTTCTCTTCTAATGAGTTGAAATTTTATATACGAGTGTTATAAAATTTTTAAAGCGAAAAGCAGCAGTAGAAATTGAGGAAAATCATGAGAAATGAAGAAATAATGTCAATTTGAAAAAAAAAAAAAAAAAAAAAAATACTATAATCAAAACAAATTAAAAACTCAGCTCCAGTAATGCGACTTGGCTGCTTATGTTTCTGGTTATTCTTTACATACATCAAAAAGTATACTGATGCACAAAAAACATTACAATCTGCGAAAGGTTAGTTAAATTAAATCATAAGAAATCAAACAATTTCAACACTCAATCGTAATCTTTGAAGAAATAATTAATTAGATTTTAAATTAATGTAACGTAAATAATAGCCTTGTTATGTGAATGAATATTCGATAAATACACGGACTTACAACCCGTAATCTAGTACGGGAGTAATTCATGCTTTAAATAAACGCTTGTAGTAATTTTTTATGAGAACACATGTGCGCACTAATGCGTAATGTAGTTTTTTTTCTATAATTCTATACGAGATAATGATTAATTGGAAATTTCTCATAACAAAGAATCCACCGTATTAACTACTAGTGATATAAAACTATGAAAACAAAGAAATCACATTTTTCTCATTTCACATTTTGGGAACCAATTACCATTCGCAACAAACGACGTGACGTAATTCATAAATGTTTTAATAGGATAAAAATTATTTAATTGCCGTCGCGAAGAGTCTCCATATTTGTCTGAGCTTATCTTGGCCTCGTTTAGTAACTTCGACACTTTGACACCCAAATTTTTACATTGTCCGCCAAGCATCGCGTAAATAAATAACTACTATACGTCAGTTATGTGAATGACAAAAACATTTCGCAAAAAATATTTTCACTAAAGTGAAATAAGTTGATAGAAAAAATAGGTAATTTTACCCTTCTGTAAATTATTTAATATCCCATTTAATCCACGGACTTGGGACGTTTTAATGATAGCTTCTCATGTGACGAGCACAATTAAACGAATAATGAATATCAATGCTAGTAATCATAACCTTATATTATTCTGAAACCAGTATAGCTGTTATGGGCTTCCTTTCATTTGGCATAAGTTGAATGATTTACTACATGCGGCGTATGACTTTCAGTCCGTTGAAAGAAAGCGTTCTACTAATATAAAAATAATTTTCAAGTATACTTTGTAACACGTGTTTCCAATAATCTAAATATGGTTATGCTTTAAGGAACTCCTCTTCCAATATTTAAAATTAATGCTTCAAAAATAATTTTTATTTTGCCTATTTATTTCTGAATCTTTTTTGTGTTAAAAGGGATTCAAAAAATAGTTTTATTATCATTTCGGAAGTGAGACAGATGTTGTCGTTTTCACTATTTGCGCATAAAAGTTGCGTATATTTTCTTCTATTAATGACGAATATTGCACAGCCTTATAATACGAATTTCTTCCCCAATTAATTAAAAAAATAATAATCAGCAAAAAATATAAGTCAAACATATTTTTAATTATTTTTCAAAATACTTCAATAGTATTCCTAATCGAAATAAGATCGAAAAAATGTGAGGATTACTCATAACAATTATCAAGGAAATGAAATACTAAAACAGATAAAATTCCTAGCAGTAGTTCGCTCAAATGAATCAGTTGGTTTTCTCAATGACTTCATAGAGACAAGAAAGCTTTCGACATTTACAAATACTTACTCTAGGAGTGTACTTTCCACCAAAAATAAAATAAAACTTTTGAATGAATGTAAAGGCTACGATTTCTCATTATTCGAAAAAATAATGCTATCGCTAGCACGAGAATTCCTTTGTTGAATAGCACTTATCGGTAAGATAAAAAGGAAACAGTTATAAAGCAACGGGCCAATACCCGATAAGTAAATCAAAAAAAAAAAAAAAAAAAAATACATACTTTCTCAAACAAAGAAACACTTCGAAAGTCTCAAATAATTGTTTACTTTACCGGACACTAATTCACTCAAGAATAATAACCCTATCCAAGCGACGTATTTTCGAAGAAAAATATGAAAAATATAACCTCTAATAAAAAATCTGTTGATTTAAACAACGAAAAGAATTTACCAACTTTGAATTATAAAAAGCTATGATATAAAATAACGGATATATTACCTGTTTCCCCAGTCAATTTTTGAGGTAATCCGAAGCTTCAATTCCCGCGTTTGATCTTGAGTCAAAGTTCCAGTTAATAATTGCCTACGCCAATCCAGCAGCTCTCTCATAACTTTCTTAGGGTGATGAATTTGTTTACTTCCCTTTCCTAAATGAAAATGAACTCTTCATCACAAAAAATATTCTAATCTAACAAACCAAAAATAATTCGTCAACTGGATTCCTACCACATATAGATTCTTCCAGATACAATTCCATTCTCTCAATACTAACGTCACTTCCCGAACCACAGGGTCTTCAATTGGAACCGCCGTTTCGAATAGTCTATAATGGGTTATGAAGAGCTTATGTTGAGATTCAAACTGCAAGATAATAATATTAAGATTCTTACCCCTCGTTTTCGACTTTTGAAGGTTTTATGTGAACGTAACTACACGGAAAGATACCCTGGAAATAAGAATAAAAATTAATACTTGTACAGATTTCTTGGGAGAAATTCTCAAAGCAATGAGTGCAACCTTGATTGATCTGTTTTTAGTAACAAACCCTCGATACCAGCCTGCAAAAAACAAGCATAAATTACCATAAGATCATACACAGAATAATCAGCTAATGTTCCAGCAATATTAAAAAATTATACCTAAACATTCTTCAAAAATCTGAACAGTATCTCCAATCTCCAAAGGTAATCCATATTTAATTTCACCGGGCCAATTATAAATTGCTACAATGAAAAGACAAATATTACTAATGCATTCTTATCAGCATATTTTTACTCAGTTGATATTATTTTATTAGTTCCTCACCTACTCCAAACTTCTTTTCCTTCGTAGGAGTCCACATTTTATTTCACACATGAATATTTACCCAGGCTGGTCAAGTTCATCGTCAACCAACGGGAACTTCACGAACAGAAGAGCGATATGAACCACAATTAGTAGATAGAAAACGAAAACACCAGACTAAAGAGCATTATTAGTTCTTCCTGTTTTCTCGACTTCGCTTTGTTTCATAGGAATAAGAATATCTGCAATGAACGAAATGTAAACCAACTTGAAAAAATTCTCGGAATCGAACAATTATTTTGAACGCAAAGTGATGCTGAATTGAAGATTAATCGGAGATTATCGCATTTCGCATTATCGAAATATAAACATTTGATTATAAACAAAAAAATTTTGAGAAATTTTCGTGTGGGGGATCCACCCTCAAAAACACAGATACAGTGTTGATTTTATCTTCATTTTTTTCTCTATTGTTAAAATTGTTGACTTCAAGCGTTGAAATTTATTCGCAAAAATTTTGTTTAAATAGAAATTAAATAACGTGTGATGATTAATTTTACTGTTATTTTTTTCCAATAATAATTTTCAAAGGATTATTTTGATAAATTTGAATTTTAAAAACAAATTTAGTTGTTTCACGAGCATAGCTACACTGTAAACCAACAAATACCAGTTGGAAGACATGTCAATAATTTGTTTTTTTTGTCATATTTTACCAAAAAAGAAATCAAATAACTTTCAAAATTCACTCAATATTATATTATCTATAAGTAAAAATTAACCAAGCTATGAAAATTCTAAAAACCGATGAAAAAAATTGTGAATTGCCATTTTTGAACGATTTTCACAAGTTCGTCTATTATTATCATTCTGCTTTCCTATTCGCACATTCCCTTTCCATGATATCCTTGTCAATTGATAAAGAAAGAAAAACGAATAACGAAAAGTATGAAGAACATTTTTTTCACTAGAGGCGGCACCAGTCTCACACAATTCTTTTCGTGCTTTACATTCCAATTATCTGTTAAATATTCAACATTAGCATGTATAGTTTTGCACCACTGTTACAATCATGTTAAAATTCTGTCACGGTTGCAAGTGTCGTCACAATAATCAATAATTTGTGTACCTCCAATTCGTGCCGTTAATCCGCAGTTGTGCTGGTATTGTAAAATTCGGATGTAATATTTGTGGTAAGTTTCCTTTTCTTTGGTGAAATTTTGGTTTCATTGAGCTTTGTGAAAAGCGTGCTTCATTCCAAAGCCAACGGTATTCTTATTCGTTCGTCGGTAGTATTGATTTATTCCTCCGTTCATTCTATAGGTGCATGAGAAAGTAAAACTTTCTATTTCTGACGTATATTTAAGTGTTCCTTCAAAATAAGAATACCGTTGAAAGTACATGTGTTGAATTTCATTTCTTTAACCATCGAAGGTTTATTCAAATATTCTGTATTTTTGATTTCATGGATTGGTACTTAATAGTCGAGTAAATCATACTTCCAATTTGTTCTCAATTGCAAACAAAAATCTTTGATTAGATATATCGTGATTCAGTTATAAATTGTGTTAATGAAGTGTTTTTCTAAAATTTGTTTTCACTTTTTTTTCAGACCACACCAGCTTCTCTGATCCCTAAAATGTCGAAGCGAACAGTTTTGAATAGTTACATTTTCAACTTCTCCATGTGAGTAACTCCTTCCTTTAAGATCGTGTTTGTTTATGTTTCTACAAATCACATGTTATGTTCATTATTTTACAGTAATCTTAGACAAAATCCGAATCAACTGAAATGGAAGCTGCTGAATCTCCTCTTGAAGTATTATCCAGAGCGGCTGTTATGCTCCAACGAAACGTGCTACCGCCCCCATCCTACGGTATGATCGTCTTCTTAGTTTTTGTTTTCATTTCATTCGAGTAGAATTCATTGCATCAAACTATTTAAAAAATGTTAGACCTGTAAATTGTTTATATAACAATTCTCATTCGAAAAACAAACTTACTAGACATGATGCTAAAAAGTATTTCAGCTAAACTATGCGCATACCAACGGTTTCACCTTATTGAAGAAACTAAAATATTTCGTGCTATTTGTAATTATCCTTTAATTGGCATTTTGCCGGAAAATTTGAATTAATGAGTGTTAATGTTCCGTTGAAAAAATTTCCCCCTTAAACATTGTACAATAAAATGGCAAAAATGTAGGAAGTAAGAAATCCTGCTAAATATTCGAAAATAGAATCTCTCTTCATCATGATATGATTCATTGATACAAAATGACGCGGAAACGATCCCATTAATTTAATCGTCTCGCTTTATTTACCTAGACACGACCTAAAAATTACGTTCTCAGGTAAGAATTTCATAGAATTCGAATGCCAATAAGTAACTCTAAGAAATTTTCGAAGTTCCAACAATCATGTAGTGAACTCGATGTTATTCATTGACATTGTTAAATTGAAGTTCTAATGATTACTTTGCCCTACGAAAGATATACTGTAATTACCTTAGGCTTGTTAACGCGATCATTCTGCGTTAAAATTGAACTTCGCAGTAAAAATTCTCATTGGATGGTTGTGTTTCCTCTGTACTTAAACTCATTATCGCATCGTCAGTCACCAGATTGAATTTTTTTCACGATATTTCTGAAACTCGCAACGTAATAATTTAATTTTTATTATTTTGAGAAATATAAAATTTTGAAATCAGTTTATAATTTCTTTTATACAGTTTTCAGTAAATATTCGACTAAATTAGTGTTGAAGGTTTCGCTGTCTTTATGATTATACTTCCAAAATACTTGCTATTGCGGAGCTCGTTAAATTTTATGGCTTCAAGAGTTGATATATTTAATCAAGGCAATTAAATGTTTTTTCAATTCTTTCAATTTCATTCTCTCTACCGGTGCAGTCGATTTTTTGTTTAATTTTTTTTTCGCTGCCCAGGCCGCAGTAGTTTTTTATTTTCTATTCTGATCAGCGATTATGATTACTGATTACCTATTAGGTAATTTTCAATTATACTAAAAGCGATATGACTCCAGAAATAGAAGTTGTAGACAAATCAAGTGAATAAATGAGTAACACGTTTGACAAACTTGTAGCTGTATCATGGTCGTCCATTTTGATATCAAACTGAGTATGGTTTTGCAGTACATGAGATATCAGTATTATATTGAAATTTGTTTTTAATGAACCGAATAGTTCGATTATATTTTAAACTCTCTCAAGCTCATCAAGCTATAATTTTGATGTACTATTGATATTGATATACATATGATATCATATTGCTGTCGAATGTCATAAGGGAAGTAAAAATATTAACCCTAAATATGAAGAAGGAAAATAATTTTCCAGCACCATTAACATTTCATTTGTATCTATGAAACTTGAATGAATGAAACTGCCCTTAAGTAATAGTAACACTGCGAATTATATCTATATATTTTTATAATTAGTTTGTTCAGTTTAGTTGCTTCTGTATTTTAAGAAATCATCCACTTCAAGCAACCCTGAACTCGCCAGTGAAATTTAAAAATGCATATGTCGTACATATTTCGTCTAGTGAATCGTGTTCGGTGCATTTTATTTCTTAGATATGAAATAAGATTAATATTTGAGCTAAAATTTGAATTTATATGCTTCCTTTCTCAATTTCTGGGGGTTAAAGACTATCAGAAACAATATCAGTACATCTGTTGAAATATGTAAATCGATACCATATTGATTTTATTGTGCCTGATTTTTAGAGGCAAAAACTCAAAATATGTACAGAAATGTAGT
The DNA here is from genome assembly GCA_009761765.1 of Phenacoccus solenopsis. Taxonomy (NCBI): domain Eukaryota; kingdom Metazoa; phylum Arthropoda; class Insecta; order Hemiptera; family Pseudococcidae; genus Phenacoccus; species Phenacoccus solenopsis. The sequence continues at coordinate 19,320,975 of CM019752.1, forward strand.
CAGCACTTTTTAAAACGTGTAAATCGATACCCGTGTTGTATTGTGGCTAAAAGTTGTAATTCCCACCTCGCCCCTTCCCACTTTTTGGAGTGGGAAATGAACAATATTTTAATGAATGGAGTCATAATCATTTAAAAAATATAAATTAATACCCATATTACGTTTTTATCCAGTTTTGAATTTCACCCCTGCCTTTCATCCCCCTTAAAAGGAGAAGTGGCAAAATCGTAGTAAGTAAAATCATCGCCCCAAAAATCCATACTAAAACTTGGAATTTTTCCAGTTCAGTTCACCATGAATTTTTATCTCCTAAATTTCGCTCTCAGGTTACTGTGCGCAGGCGGGTATGGATAAAAATTGTTTAACTTTGGTGAAAGAGTCTTCATGTGAATTCGCAAAAGTAACTTTTTGTAATTTTCGTTTTAACGTAAAATAACAGATCACTCAAATTTTGAGAGAGGCAAGAAGGCGAGGCAAATATTCAAAATTTTTGTTTTTGATCTGATGTAAAAGAGTAAGTCAAGGATACCAATGTATCCAAATTTCAGTCTCCTATGTGCATTAGGTGGAGTGGAATTAGAGGAAAAAATGACTTTGACGAGATTTCGAGTCATGAAATTTCTTGAATGTTCCATATCTCATCACCGTATCAATAAAGAAAGGTCAAACTTTGTATGTGGAATTGGTTGGTGAGCAGAATATGACCTCTTGAATTGGGATCAACATGAATTCAAAATGACGGATTATCAAAATTTGAGTAGAGCTTGAGAAGCCTAAAATTTGTAAAAATGTAATAATATAAACTTATTTAGTTATTGGCGATAAAAGTATACTATATTGCAAATTCGCCTTCACAGATGATATTGGAAGAGAAGAGGGGTTTCATCAACCTCAAAAAGTGATTGAGTATATGAATGGTCAAAAATTTTTTACTGCGGATTCATATGATAAAATGAGTTCAAGTGACCATATTCTGAAAATTAAATGTATATTTTGCCTTCATAAAATAATATAATTCGCAGCCCTAGCAATGAGCTACGTAAACAAACTCAGTTATCTAATCTGTGTCTGCCAATCGAAGCGAGTATGAAGTTTACACCCAACTATAATATTATTTTCAAACTTAACAATATGAGATTGGAGAACTCGAGTTAACCAACATTTCGTATCTTGAAAAAGATGAAAATGAACGAAAAACGATATTTCACTCGAACGAACTCAAAAAGAATTATCTTTCTGGGTCGATGCTGGTCGCGCCGTCAACTGTGAAATCCGAGTTGAGGTTACAAAATTAGAAATCATCTCGTTCGTATTTGGTCGAAGCTAAATAATGCGATTAAAATTATTCCCTAATTTACATATTTAAAGAAATATCGTTTTGCTCTGATTCTCGGGCCAAGAAGCCAATCTCCATTCTTGAACGATGGTGGCGAAGGATTATGAATTGATAGTAGCGATTTGCTATACTAAAAATACAACGATTCGTAGTTTCTCGAATTCGGTATTGCGGATTGATTCGTTAATTAGATTCGAAGTGGAGAAAAAAGACGAAAAGAATAAAGATTCGATTGTTATGTAAAATTATAAAACTTTTTGAGCATTCGGAGCGTAACAAATAATTTTTATTGTGTAGATAAGCCCGGTATAATAGGCGAGATTTATCAAAAACTATGTTCGTCTTTGGTGTATAATAGAGATTACACGCTACTGTGATATTATGGCGGAGAATCTTTTGAAGTATTTGCATAAATCAGATAATGTAATTCTACGTTAAGTAAGTTTTCGGTTATAAGTTGTAAGTGAATTTGCGAGCTTCAGCGCGAATGAATTATGGCCACGCCGGCCCGACTATGGTAAAAATTTATGTCGTATTTTCGTGCGTAATCAATGGCGGTAATGTTGGCGTTACTCGTAAAAATACCGAATCGAAAACGAAGAAATTGTATTCGTTTAATCGAGTGCTCGGATATCGCGCTAACTTCGGATAACGTGAAGCAAAAGCACATCCGATAATTTGAACGTTTGGTAAAACACCAGCGTACGTGATACGTAATGTGCGCGTTACCTTGTATCGCACCAGCGTCCTATGCATTTTAATTAGTTTCGCGATAAAATAAACATACCAGGGTTTGATCAAATTTGAGTACGGGGCTTATAGAAAATAGATAACGTTTCAAGTTCGTTGCTAATATACTCGTATACATGCGATGTACAAACAAATGGATTTTCGAAATGGTGAAGCTTTCACATGAACCGTCACATCCTTCTGTTGGTTTTATTTGGTCGCCACTGAAGTTGTAACCGAAATTAATTTTATTTCGTTTTTAATAAAATTGAAAAATTTTAAGTCTTCGCTCGAACAATACAAGTTTTATTTTTTCCTGTCGATGTATAAGTAGAGCATATGAACGCTCATTTAATGGGAGAAATCAACCAATATTAAAGAGTTTAGAAAAACAGCCATTTAAAAAATGAAACCTCGTAGCTCGAATTGATTAATGAGCTTAAACACGAGTCACAAACACGTTTATATTTATTTAATTATGAAGGTTTAATTATTTTTTCATGGAAAAATTAGACCACACCCACAAGCTAGCCGGAAAACCCTATCCTACTCCTTTCGAAATCACTTGAGAAGTTGAATTCAGAAAAAATATAGTATTTCTTTCCATGTAGTAATGATTTAAACGTATATTTTTCCAATTATAGCTACTGAAATTATGCTCCATTTTTTACGATCCATCATTTTGGATCCATGTTGACCTAAATTCAAGAGGTCATATTCTGGTCATCAGCTAACCTTACATACAGATTTGACCTTTCTTGCTCGATTTGGTGAGGAGATAGGAAGATTCATGAAATTTCTTGTAGCAGTTTTCCCTTCAAAAGCCATTTTTTGCTTTAACTCCCCTCCAAATTCAGTTGGAAAATAAAATTTGATTTAATTATTCACTTAAACTCATTTTATCATGTGATGCCCCTTCCAAAAAAAAAAAATTCGACCATTCATATGCCCTACCACTTTTTGAGGACGATAACCCCTTCCTCTGCTCTTTAGTATTATGTGTGAGAGGAACATTTGCGATATAGTATTCTTTTTATCTCCAACAATTGTAGTACTTCGTATTCATTACATTTTCACTAATTTGAGGGTTCTCAAGCTCTACTCAAATTATGATAATCCCGTATTTTGGATCCATTTTGACTCAAATTCAAGAGCTCATATTCTGGTCACCAAATAACCCCACACACAAAGTTTGGCCTTTTTAGATCAATTTTATGAGGAGTTATGGAAGATTCAAGAAATTTCATGACTCAAAACTTCCTCAAAAAACCGTTTTCTGTCCCAACTTCTCTGATAATGTATTTAGAAAGCTGAAATTTGGATATGTCGGTGTACGTGACTCGCTCTTTCATATAAGATCAAAAAAGAAAAATTTGAGCGATTTGCCCCCTCTTCACCCCGCCCTCAAATTTGAGTGATCCGTCATTTTGAGGTGTATCGAAAATATAAAAAAGTTCCTTTGTCGCATTTCTAAGAAGAGTCTCTCACCAAGTTTGGAACGAATTTCATCAGTACCCGTCGACTGTACGCGTGTTGGCGAAATATATACATATATATTATACCAATAAGTTAGTCATTTGCCGGATGATTTCAAATGGTGTAAAAGGTAAAAATTAGAAGACATCCCTCTCCCTTCCCCCTCCCAAATCAGGTACGCTGTAATAGCTATAGTTTTTATTAAAAACTTAACTAAAAATCATTGAATATTTTTTTTGAGAATTGACAAATTTTGTAATTCACTGTTGTAGTAATTTTCGTTTAAATGCTATTAAGTACGTGGATATTGATATTGGAATTTAAGAAAATTCAACGTTTCTCTTTGTTCATGGGCTATCTTTCTCTCACTACGGTCGATAAAAATTTAGCTGTTTATCTTTCTCATTATCAGGTAGCAGACATTTTTTCTAAATTGTGCTGGAAATTTTCAATATTTTATGCTGCAGCCTTAAAAATGACTAACAGAAATATAATTTAGTACAAATGTATATGTGTATAATGTAGGAATAGTTTTGATTTATAGTCTGTCAGAGTCCATTAACAAGTTATATTGAATGTAAATTTTCCAGAAGTTCCGAGTATTTGTTATTTATTGCTGAAATTGAATATTATGACTAGCCGACTGGGGAACTCCTAAAAAAAAAGTGGGTATAAAGTGTGTCGCAAGTCTCATAAAAAGGAGTCAAACTCATGCTATGTATCTTGAAACATAAATAAACTATTTATCGATTATAATTTGATTTTTCAGAAAATTATAAATGCTCGAAGTTCGGGGGCTAGTCTTTACGCTGTAAAATGTAATCACTGAATGCAAAAAAAAACAAGCGAGGTCCGCTGGACCTGGCAATAGGGTTTTTGCTTTTTGCTATAATGCTATTAAGGCGGTGCTTCGGAAAATGAGTAAGGAAATGTGAAAAAGTTGATATTATAATAAAGAAATGATTTGAAATTATAATATACTGTTTTAGAGGCCTTGTTTGAGGACACTTGGCATTTATTTTTCCAATTTTTTCATTTCTTTATTATAAAATCAACTTTTTTGCATTTACCAACTTATTTTCTCTTTCCGAAGCACCGCCTTGTAGCTCAACTTGAACTATTACGTAATTACGCGTAATTGCAATTTTTTACCGTTCGAAATATAATTATTATAAAATTTATGAATAATAAATTATGATACTAATGATACTACTACCTATCGCTAACAAAGTAAAATCAGGAAATAATATTTTACGAGAAAAATTACAATTACTTATTAAATAATGCATTTTTAAATGAAGATGAATTTTACGCTTAAGAATGTGTTTACTACATTTTAGCAATTTCAATTTTGAATTGAAAAAGTTCATTTATTGATATAAAATTTACTGAAAATAGAATACAAAAACCAAAAAAACAATTCACAAGAACTCGATGTAAATATGTAGAGAACTAGAGGTACAACTTGATAATTATGGAAACATACGATGAAAAAATTGAAAATAATTGATATTTTTGGATATAGTAATGAAAATGATTCCACGATAAATAAAGAAATGAGTAAAACAAAACTTTCTGCATATATTCGTAGAGTAAATAATATAATAACCAAGATCTTGATATAGTTATATACCGTGCATCCAAGCGATTCGGGTACAATCAGGGCGAAAATCTCAATTTGTTGACTACATAATAAGAGTTAAACTAAAATTTATAAATCAGAAGTTATTTTTAAAATTAAATTAATGAATTTTAAAACTGATAAATTCATTTCAACTGCATTAAAATTTCTTTGCATATGAAAAAATCGATTTTAAATAATTAGAAAAGAGATTTTTTCGCTGATTGCACCCAAATCACTTGGACGCACGGTGTATAAATTATGCCCGAGAACATGTTAATGTTATTTTATCCATAGGGAAATGAAATTGACGAATTAATCAATGTAGACATTGTAACAAATATTATTGAATTATGTCGTCAACCAAAAACCAAAACACGAAAATATGTTGAAATAATGTTTTTAAAAATAAATAAAAAAAAATGTATGTGAAAAGGGGCATAACGGAACGAAAAATAAACCAATAATATTATAATTATTATAGGTAATTCAATATTGTGTTAGGTACTACCAATAGTCCGTTAGGTAGCGCAATTGTTTGCTTATTTGATATGTGGTGTCAGAAATGGAAAACATAAAAATTTATTTATGTGAAAAGGGACATAACGTAACGAAAAATGAACCAATAATATAATAAATAATTCGATATTGTGTTATGTTTAGGTACTACCGGTAGTCCGTTAGGTGGCGCAGTTGTTTGCTTATTTGATCTGTGCCAGAAGACTGAAAAAATAAAAAAAAGTGATTGCTATAGGGTTTTTGCTGGCTAAAGCAAAAACCCTAAAAAGACATTGCCTATTCGAATTTTTGAAACAACATAAACCTTTTTAATTTTGTCCCTGGTATGGGAAATGTAAATATTGTGCCTGAGGTTAAGATTTTTAAAGAGTAGCGTTAGAATTTGTAATGAACATTTAATAACTTTTTACTTTCCTTTCATAAATTAAAAAATATAATGATGAAATCCATATTGAAAAAAAAATGGAGCAAGTGTTCCGGAAGTACTTGAATTTTTTGTTTTCAGAAAATATATTATTTATTTTTTACGATTGCTGAATGACAAAAAATCAAATGTTTCAAATATGTCAACTTTTTTCTGTTCCTTCTTTTTAATTTATTTGCTGGAAAAATCCATTTTGTTGATAGCTATGTTGATGAATATTTTATAATACATATTTGAAATTTATTTACGGGGGAATATATTACGCACATATCTCACTATACTTACAATAAGCATATGTTTTGCCTTGACCCAGTCTTCACCAATTCGACACCCAACTTGATAATTTTTTTCGCGTATACCTTGAAATGAACATTATCATTAGGCCATGATGTCAACAGGGAACCTCCTATATGAAAGTAATGGCCGAAAGTGAGCGAGGTAATCGGTCCATTCAAAGATTCACATACTACGAATACGTTTGAAAGACCAAAACATGGTGATACAAGGCGTTTTGTTAATATTCGTGAAAGCATCGTAAAAGGGAAACTATTAAAAGGTTTTATCTTAATTGCAAATTCCATCGGTACCCGGTAGTTTATTTCACGCGTCGACGCGTCACGAACTCGCGAAAGACGAGTGAATCGGCGAAATTTAGAGGACAGAAGGTCTTGGCGAGGAAAAAAGGTACCGAAATTGGGCACGAATAACTCGAGGTACGTACAGGACGAGTAAATACGCGTCAAAAGATGAGCTCGACTCACGAATCACAAATTAATTGAACGCATTGTTTTACCCTGTAGAGGGTTCGGGTTGACGTCCTGTTCGTAACGTGGACATCGATGAAAATCTTTTATGCGTGAAAAATGTGTCAATTTGAAATGGGGAAAAAGCGGTCGAAGGGTTTTCTTTTATTGCACGGTTTACTCGAGCTTTTAAGATCTGAAAGGTGGTACGTGCAAGTGACACAAAAAGAATATAGCGGATTAGGATTTTAGCATGCTAAACGATTCCATGTGAAGCTTTCGTTCTTCGGTGTGCGTTGTTTGGAAAATATGTATTTTTTTTTTGCTCGCGGTCGAAGCACGACATATAAATGGTATATATACGAGTTGTGGGAGATTTAGTTCGTACAGATTATGTATAGGTGGTTAGATTTAGTTGTAGAATAAATTTAATGGAAAAATGGATGGCACTTGTTTTGAAACTATCGTCGAAAATTTTGTCTTTTTTGTCACATCTGAAAGCAATATCTACGATGAATTGGACGATGTAACATTTATCGAAACAGTTTTCAGTACTATTTAAAACTTAATGAACGAGTGGAAATATTTTCAAAAATAAGCCGAAAGTTTATTAAATACCTCGCTCGGAATTGTATTATAATAGTACGCCGCAGTTTATGTGTATTGAGTTCAACTCACAAGTTAGCCCTCAGATTTAAATTCAATATCGAATTTTTTTTTTTAAATCCTGCACAAGGTTAAAAAACGAACGCGTACCCTTTCGTAGATGGAAACCTCGACGACAAGATTCGAAACACGTCCCAGATCACGTATTATACCAGCGAATTATAAATTGTCAACGGAATTACATACTTTTAAGCCGTATTCGTATAAAAAGCTTATATATAATTTCCTATCTAACCAACATGAAAAGGGATTACCGAAGCTCGATTTAGTAGTTATTCGAGCCGAGCAAATAAACCTGCGCGCGTACACATGCACAGAGAGGAAAAGTTTTTCCAAGAAAAAATCGATGCGCGGCGGGGTGCGACGAAGTGCCGAAAAATGGTAATTTCTGATAGTGGATTTACATGTAAATGACTACGCTTCAACGTATCGATATTTACTTTAAGCATAGAAATCCTGTAAATTGGAATTTCCATTTTGAAATTAATAATTACGGCGTGCCGATGCATCATCGGTTTGCGCATTGACGTCGAAGGTTTTTTGGACGTGGAGATATTCGAAGTGTTGTTTTAAAAAATGTTTCTTAATTTTAATAATGTGATACGCGCACCAAAAAATGCAATTTCCAAATGGATAACCTGTTCTACAATGGTGTCAAAGTAACAAAATTTTTCCCTTTTTTCAAAATAATTTTTTTGTTGATTTAAACTTTTTTCACGTCTGTATGAATCAAGTTACGTGTTTTGATCTCCACAAAAGTGTATGTACCACTTCTTTCAATATTCAGGATTTTTAGACATTTTTTCTTTCATTTTCGTATCACATTTGTTATTAAACTGGTGTCGATAATTTTCACGTCTTTCTGATAACAACTATTCAATTCATCACGGCGTTCATTTATGATAATGCTAATAAATATTCGCAGGCTCTTGGACCATTTCTCCGGAGAGTAGTTCTAAGCCGTAGCCTAGCTATCATCGGAATTGGCTCTTACAAGCGAATCTTCAGTACTGTGAATTATCGATTTCGACAGAATAAAGTGTGATGGAGATGTGGATACTACAATGACCACATCACCTAGGAACGTGACGACAAAAATTCAGCTGCCGAAGTTTATATGGAGGGGAAGAAGGGGAGTTCAACATTACGAAAACCTGAGTAAAATATTGAAAATCATTAAAATTATTTGTAAAAAAAAAATGAAATGTGGCATAAAGTGAAAAGAAATTGAATATTTTCATTAGAAAACAACTCATAAACGAATGGTGGAAAGAGGGGTAGTTTTAGAAAAACACTATAACCAAGTTTGATATCAATTTTGACAGTTAAAATTTACTAAAAATTTATTGCCATGATATTTCGTGATTTTGGAATTCACATACAGACAATGCTATTGTAGGAAGGGATGGAGGTGAATCGCATGAGAAAACTATTCGTATTTTTTTCCTCGTTAACAGAACGCGCGGAAATTGTAATTTAAGCGTATATTCGTTTCAATGATAGGGTATTAAAATTCGGTTGAAATTAATTTTAGGCGGTATTTTTTTCTGTTTTGGTGTCAATGCTACCTTAAAAATGTGCATTTTTAATTTGAAGAAAAAAATTCTACAATTTCAGATGAACAAAAAAAAATTTCAAATAAATTTCTGAATGGAGGATTTTAAACAATCATTTAGTGGAAACATTTTCAAAAAAGACGAAAAATTGTTTTTTTTTTTTAATATTGGGGAAGAAAAAATTTATTAGACCTACTTCTGTATGCCTAATGATTTTTTTAAAACTATTTTTACCCAATACCACTCATGCCAAAAAAAAATAAAGTTATTATCTTTCACGTGGCTCAGAATTGTAATTAATTTTAGATACTTTGGAGGATTCAAAGATATTGGATTTGCCTATGGCTTCTATCCAAATATTCCAGTTTTTCAATTGGATCTTCAATTTTATCCGGAATTTCTCGATGGAAAACTGGTTCTGAGAATTTTTAGGCATGTTGTGTTTATCATGAGATATTTTGAAGCACAATATCAACTTTTGGAAGGGAGAAAAAAACTGAGGGATAAAATTTGAAAAAGAGTGGTAGGAACAATTAAAATTTTTTTTAATGATGTTACGAATAGAACGATGCTTTCGTAGAGAAGTCTAAACTCGAACTGACGAAGAAGGATCAATACAATCATTTCCTTCTCACCTAGGCGAAACTGGTTTTTCCTTTTTCTTCCTTATAACGGCTATGCGCAAAAACTTGCTGCTATCGGTCCTTTGTTCACTATACCAAGGGGAAGACAGCCTATCGTATTAATTCATAGGGTTTTTCTCTTTATCCTTGACCTGTCTTTCGTAACTGATACTGCAGGTTTATTTTCACCTTGCACTGTTGCCACTGTTGCCAAACAGTGCATCTATGTTACGCGCCCTTTTTAACCCTCATTTCACTCTTTACTTAACAAATGAATAAAAGAAATGTTTGTACCTACTATTTTTCTCTCTTTTTTTTTATTTATTTGCATTTATGCGAAAAGTTAGCGCAATTCGATGAAGTAGGAACCGATGCTGGAGGAGGGTCGTGCACAACCACTTCAACAAATCTACATATGTTTTCTATTTGGAAATCAGAGAATTTTAATAGTTTTTTCAAACATTCGCGTATTTCAGCAACTGAAAACGTTTTGTTGGGGAGGATTAATTTATCATGAACATCTTTGCTCAACACTTTGTACCCGGCTTTCAGGCTTAGGCATAGGCGGTGGCGTGTTTCTCTGTCTTTAAAAATCTTCCGGAACGAATCTATTCTTGGATCTATTGAAGAGTCTGCAAAATTTAATATAAATTGCATTTTTTTATAGGGAATGTTCGTTATCAGAAGTTGTTTTTTGTCAGCATCAGGTAACTTTTGTAGCATTTCATTGGCGTATGTGGCTTCATCATATTGCATCGCCATTTCTTGCTCGACCCCGTCAATTTTCATTCTGACATACAAAATTGCTTCATATTTGATCGATTTTTGTTCCAGAATTATCTGAAAATAAAATGTCAAATCAATTAATCAACTGCTAATGTTTCTTCCACTTGAGCCTGAAAATCATATGATATATTTATTCATTTCAACTAAACAATGAAGCTGATCTTAGAATAATGAAACAAGACGTTGAAATACTCCAAAACTACAGTTATAACTTATAACCGTCTAATTCAAATTAATGTAACCGTTAACTAACGTAAATAGTTGTATGATGAAACAATGTAACAAAATTTTGCGAAAATTATTCATTTCACAGAACGAGTGATTCAAATTACATCCACATCTTGAATTATCAATTCACGAACTCAAAAAATTAGAAGAATTTCAGACTAAAACGAATCATTCGCTAAAATGAATTCATAATAATTCGATTTTGTATTTACAAAGGAAAAGAAAAAAGAACATTTAAATTAGTATGAAATAGCGAAACGAAATTCACCCATATTTCCTCAAGAAATGTTTTCTGTTTCACGAAACTAAGAAGCAGAGTCCATTTAGTATTTATGACAAAGATTTAACTCTTCGTGAAGGAAAAGAAAAACTGGAGTGATTCGAGTCGGACTGGCCAGCCGTTTAGCATATTCCACAATTAGACTTTAAGAATAAAACAATGCATTTTTGTCAACATTGTACATAAGTAAACGTAGGTAAATAACGAAAAAATAATCATCATACTCATAAATACCTTTTGTTCTTTTATTTTTCCTATTTCCTCATGAAGCTGCCCATTTATGTTTATGAGTTCTTTAGCTGTAAGATTTTGACACAATAGCTTATTCTCAAATTGAACTTCTCTGAGTTGTTCGGATAGAGTTTTGAACCGTTTGTCAATATTCTTAAGGAACTGATCGAGCTCAGTAGCCGCGGCGTTGTATTCATCGTCGGCGCTTTTTTCCGCCAACAACTGAAAAATATTATTATTACATTCCAAAGAAAATTGATGTTAGGCATAGTGGACATGAGTACTATTTTTTCACTCGGAAGATTGATTGTCTGATTGTAAAAGAAAACCGTTCTCTTCAGTTATAATGTATAAGCTGAGATAAGTACTTTTAGTTTTTAAGTAATTTAGTGCTCTCTTTTCGTTCCTACTAAATTGTTCATGAGCCGGAGTTTTGTTTATTAGATTGTTTGTTAAATAAATCAAACATTTTCAAGTAAAAATCGCTAATTTTATGTATGGATGTTAATTAACCCTTAATTGGCACACATGGGTGAATTTCACCCATCGGTAATACAAACTCGCTGCGCTCCGGCGTAACCGGCTGCTCATCCCTGTGCACTCTTCATAGTTGAACGTTGCCACAATTTCTTCAGTTTGGGAATCTGTGTCAGTTGCATACATCAATTTTTGAAGGGGCAGATTTACTTCTGAATTTTTATGTGAATTATTCATTGCATTTTTGAGGTCGCAAAAATTGAAAATAAAACCATGCTATGTTGTAGTTCGAACAATTAGCAAGAAAAAAACATAGAAGAACAAATTGCCTATCTTCAATATTGAAGGAGCTAGAAATTTTCAAAAATTGTTCTATTCTATCCTATGTATGCTGCCCCTTCAATTTTGATGTTATGCAATTTTTTTTTGTAATGAAATTCTGCATTTCAGCGAGCACAATAACATATTATATTTCAATTTCTTGAGTGACTCGGCACAATTTTTATTTTCTAATTTAAATTACTTTTATGTGTGCCATTAGAGGGTTAAAAGAGAAAGGAAGTGGAATTTTCGAATCAGTACATTCTTATGTACGATTTTGTGTAGCAGTTTCAAATTTGAATTTCCCTATAACCGTCTCCCATTCTCTATCGAATGCTCAGAATCTTCCAATCTTCGGTTTTCTTTTGTTTATCGAGCCTTTTTTTGCAGTTGGTTAATTTAAGAAATGAACTCGTACTCTTCTTTCGATGTATCGAAAATGATAGGAGGAGTATAACGTAGAAGATCATCTGTTTCTATTAGAAGTGAAATTTAAACGAAATCAATTTTATTTCTCTAATGGCTTAGCGAAACAAGTTGGAAGAAATGCACCGCAATAGTGTCGACTATTAAGGGTGCACTATGTACAATCGACGAAGTGAAGCAGCATATTCCATTTCACGCGATCTCGTATCGATGTTGGCCGGAAATAAGGATGCCCCTCGGATCGCCACGGTTTCGTAACGCGGCTTATAAACGATTTTTAATAACGGTCCGTAGAGAGTGGCGCTCTACCTCTGTCGCCTTGTAGGTTCGATTTAATTTCAGGTTTGATATTCGAAAGGAACGAGAGCGAGAAGTGGTAGAATTTGTGATTGTGAATGAACTCGTAATGAAGTGAAATAAAAATAAGTCGAGCGGCTTCGATTACCGGATTCTTCTCTCAACCTGTACACCTATACTCGTATCGATAGCGACCAGATGAATCGAGCAGTCGAGCAGCGTAGTTTCCATTCAGCTCGACTGTGCGGACGTTGCCGAAGAGGAGGCGAAGACTGGGAAAAAACTGGAATAGGTGGAAAAGGCGAGGAACGATTTAATGGATGAATGATGGGATAGGTTTGACTGGAGGAGACGGTTTAAGGTTCTAGGTGCCGGCGCCATTCATCGCAATTACGAATTAAATACGGCCGACGAGACGGAGATCTCGCGGATGAATAAATACGGTGTAAGCGTCCGCTGCCGGAGGGACGGGCGAGGGAAGGAAAAGAGTGAAATTAAAATAAGTCTTATTGGTTGTGGCTAATAGAGACGAAGATGATAATGACTGCGACGATGGTACACTATAACGATGATGATGATGAATAGCTACTACCTGCTCGGAGTATATGGTCGGTGGCACCGTTCGTTCGGCGTTCGTTGCCTCTTCCGATCGCGCTGCACCGGCACAGCGGCGACGGTTAGTCAAGTACATCCGCTCGTAGAATTCACCAACAGCAACAAAATCAGATTATCCGTCCTATCCTAGTGTTAGGTTCTCACTCGATGGTCTGTGTCGGCACTCGGCAGTTTTTTTCTGGTGATTGGGAAGTGAAGACGCTCGGTGTTGGTTCGGTTTGGTTACCTGTGCGGCATATTTGGTGATTGGAACGGCCGAATGATGGTGCAACTGCGTCAAAGTTTTTCCTCGCATTTTCCCCAAATTTGGCAACCGTGGATTACGAACGGTATTTATGCAGTATATTTTACGATTAATTTCGCCTCGCTAAGGCGTGAGTTTTTAATTGGATTTCGGGTTTTCGGCAGAAATAATTAGTCGGCGTGAGCGTGTATAGTTTTCGCGGTTGTACGTTTTAATTATAATTTCACCGGTTCGTTTAACCCGCGGTGAAGTACTTTTTCGTGTTTATACACGCGTTCGCCGGATGGTTGATTTTGGTATTCGCGAGTGGTTTTTCATGCTTTGAAAGACGAGCTGCGAGCGGAGAGGCGAATTTAACGCTTAAACGTGTATTCGTGTTGGGCGTCGGGAGCGTGTATTATCATAAATTCGAACCATACTCTTTATTTCGCATCTTGTCTCCGAATTTCGTACGGCCAACTTTACCATATTCTACCATTCGAAAATTAAATACTCGTAAGAAAGAAACACTTGTTGAGTTTTCGCGTGCCATTATGTTTGGTACGGGCTTCGTCGTGGTTATGAATAATGAATAAACCCAACGAGCTTTCGCCGCGTTTCCGGTCGCCGTGCTTGCGGGCTCAAGTTCTTAATTTGACGTGAACTTTTTCGTCGAACGATGCATTATCCAGGTTCCCCTCGTGCCGAGTGTATCCGTTCGATGGTGGTTGAAAAATGCAAATTCGTATTAAAATTACTAAATGGGTTGCGGTAGAATCTCGGTTATTTCATTTAATGAGGGGGATGGGAAAGGAGGTAGGATGTCGCAAAAGAACTGGTAATTTTTTAGCTATATTAATAAAACAAATACGATTCGTAAAAACTTGGCAAATTATAACAAAACACATTCAGTAATATTGATAGTTGAAAAGTCACAAAAATTTCTAAGAAGCATGTTAGAGATAATAAAATTTTGAGAGCAGCATTTCATTATAAAAAAAAAATGCTTTTTGTGTAGATTTTTTTCTCTTTTTTGCGTATTTTTTTTTAAAGATTATTTTTTTCTTTGCATTTTAGATACTTGAAAAGCTTAATATTTACACTTTTTTTTTAATATATATAATTATTTATATAATTTTTTTTTGAAATGTATGTAATAATTATTTTACATTTTGTTTTTATGTACAAATAGAAAAAAAAAAATTTTTTAAATCGTCTCCAAAACATTCGAAACTATTTTGGGTAATTTTGTGATGTTTGAGATTTTTTCTTAATTTTTAGAACTTTTCATTATTTTTATGGCATTTTTTCCAATTTTTATTATGAAAAAAATTCCAGAAATCAAGCGATACTTCACGTATGATTTAAAAATAATAGTATCACTAAAATTATATAGAGATACTGACTGATCATTTTTTTGAACAGTGTGCTTCAGCAGATAATTTAGGTAGGAAAATAATGGTCTTTGGTTTCTGAAAAATTTCGCAATGTCTACTCGATCAGTTTTATATAAAAAGTTCATTTTAAAAAAACGTGTAACCATGCAATCAATAATTTCAATTTTCATCTTAAATTATTCATTATTTATTGAATAATATCTTGTATAGGATCACGACCCATTATTCCTTACTCGAACAAACAAACAAAAAAAAAAAAAAAAACATGAAAGTCTCTGTCTCACTTTGAAAAATATCTGAACAGCTAAATCGTTTATTTTCAATTCTACGCACTAAATCATGAATTTGTTACTGGCTACTTACTTACTAACAGGGTTTTGAATTCTTATAATCAAAGTATAGCTTTGCTGGCTATGAAAACTAGCATTTTCTCTGTGAAAGTAGGTATATAAATTGTTAACCTCAAAAATTCGAAGCAACCCCCTCCTCCCAACCCTTGCCTATTCTTGAAAGTTCATATTCATGTCTTCTCTAGCAGTTGAAAACATATGTGTACTTCTTAAATGAAAAAATGCAGGTATTTTCGAATAAGGAATTCTGGATTTATTATATTATTCAAATATTATGAATTTTTATAATAATTTCATTTTTGGATAATATTTAACTTGAACTTAAATAGCTTATTAAGGAATAATGGTTATAGAAGAAACAAGCATAATTCATTATTTTTTTAATTCTCTTCGGTGTAATTGATGAAATTTCATGTTTCAAGTACGTATATTATAGTAAATTTTTAAATTGAACAGTACTATCAGAAATAAGGGAAAATTATGGAAAAATGAAAAAATAATGGCATCTTGAAAAAAAAATGAAGATTCAAAAAAAAATTGCTATTTAAAGAAAAATAGCATTTTGAAATTTCAAAATACCTAGAAATGCTATTTTTTACATAATATAGAATTTCTCAGGAAAACAATAATGTGAAATGACTAGAAAAGTTGGAAAATAGCTGAGTTGGCAACACCTTTTTCCAAGCAAACAGCTCTTTGTACAATTCATGCAATGTTCCTGTATCATGTCCAAATTATTGACTCCCTCGCGCCATATATCTTCATTCTAATAATTTGTAAATTATACTATCTAAGAAGTGACAATCTAAACGGAATAAATAACTTTATAAGCTGATAAAATTTCTGAAAACTAATAAAACTAATACAATCATTTCAACTGTGTCTCTAGCCATAGCTCTTGTACACAGCACGTTAAAAAAATAACTGTCAAGCATTGAATCGCAGTTTCTTTTTTAAACCGAAATAATTGTGCTATTTTTTACATAATATGAATTCTCAGGAAACAATAATGTGAAATGACTAGAAAAGTTGGAAAATAGCTGAGTTGGCAACACCTTTTTCCAAGCAAACAGCTCTTTGTACAATTCATGCAATGTTCCTGTATCATGTCCAAATTATTGACTCCCTCGCGCCATATATCTTCATTCTAATAATTTGTAAATTATACTATCTAAGAAGTGACAATCTAAACGGAATAAATAACTTTATAAGCTGATAAAATTTCTGAAAACTAATACAATCATTTCAACTGTGTCTCTAGCCATAGCTCTTGTACACAGCACGTTAAAAAAATAACTGTCAAGCATTGAATCGCAGTTTCTTTTTTAAACCGAAATAATTGCTCTTTTTGTAGAGATGACGGGAGGGGGGTTGTAGGTGCATTGTGGAAGAGGAACATATTTATTGTTCTAAGAATACGTATAATTGCGTGCCCAACGATAAATTGAATTCAGCCTAAATTCTGTAAACCTGTCTTATCTCAAAAGACTGATTGAAAAGGATTATTCATTATCTTCGAATCGATTAATTGAATGAGATCATTCACACAATTATGGTGTGATAACTTGATATTTCTTAGCATCGCTACAATCGGCTGTTATTGAAAGAGGAAGATGAGCTGATATTAGGAATGATATATTGAAAAAAAATTTGATGGAACTTCTTCGTTGAAATACAATTCTATGATTTAAATTTGATTTTGTTAAAAGAAAAGCATACGTTTGTATCAAATGTAATGAATATATTTGGAGTTCGAGTCAGGGTTGCAATGAGCTCTAGCTCCATTTCCCCATGTCAACTAGCAATAAGAGCTGCGATACTAATTTTCGAACGACTTTAATATCAATGATGTGACAAAGTACGCATTTGTTTTCGCGACGCCATTCTCGTAACAGCGTTGATGAGCTGAAATGAAATAAGTGAAAAGTATATTTCGCTTTCGGTGAAATCTTCGTGGAAAATTTTTTCATTCGGTTTTTCGAGGCAGGAAAAAATTGAAATTTCCGAATATTTTCAAAGATGAACGAGTTTTTTTCAAATGACGACAAATTTTTTGCTATATTTTCGACGTGAAAGTATTTCGAAAATAACGACGAACTATTGCTTTGTCTTCGATTGCCTTTTTGAGTAATTCGATTTTCCAACCGATGAACTTCGAGTCGAATTAATGCGGCCTTTTGTGTTCGCGACTTAAAAATAATAGTCGAATAATCGAAAACAGTTTGACCAAAAATTACCATTTGCGAGGGCAATATAACGAGTATTATTACACAGACGAACGTTGAGTTATGGTGGACGATGTGAAATACGAAAATTTATTTTATTCATGTCGAAATGTTCGGAATACATTGATCATCCGACGGATGTATAGTTTTTAATTTCTGATTATCTAATCATCAACCAATTAGCGGACACGTGATGATATGTATTCTTGTGCTTTGTGTAGGAGGAATATATTCCTGTATATATATTATATTTTTTTTTTCGTTTATGAGCTTGAATTTTATAAACGAGAATTTTATTTTTTTTTTTTGTTGACAGACGAGGCTCGTTCTTTATCACAACATCAACAACAACAAAAGCAAAAAGCGCAGAGGAAATGTAAGCCGTCAACGAACGATACGTCAACGTTCAGCGCTTCGACGACTGCATTCGACAATGGCGGTAATAGCTCGGGTAAATGGAAACGAGAGAAAAAATATCAACACAAGACATCGACGACGTTGGTGTGTGATTCGACGTCTTCAGATTTGAAATCTAGCCCGAGATTCCCTTCGACCGTTAACAATAGATGGTTAGTAACCAGATTTACGTGGGCGTACGTGGTTCTTTTCTTCGTCCAGATCGTTCAGAACGCGTCGGGAATGTGAAAAATTATTTTTAAAACCTCGAAGAATTCTTCGAAGGTGAAAATTATCGAATGTATATTCTCCCTGATTTCGGTACTTCAAAAAAAAAAGAAAAACTGAGCTAAAA
This sequence comes from Phenacoccus solenopsis, assembly GCA_009761765.1. Taxonomy (NCBI): domain Eukaryota; kingdom Metazoa; phylum Arthropoda; class Insecta; order Hemiptera; family Pseudococcidae; genus Phenacoccus; species Phenacoccus solenopsis. The sequence goes on from CM019752.1 coordinate 19,339,275, forward strand.
TTTATTCGGTTTTTTATACGATTCTCAGCGATAAAGTTTCTTTATAGAGAATCCTCTGGAAATTCTGACCGGACACGATTTCTGCGCGGGAAAGTTTCTCGCACTTATATTTTATTTGGTTGTTTTTTCTTTTGCGCCAAGAAAATAAATAGGGGAAGAAATTAAACGTTCGTTTAGCTAGAGAGTTTTTTTTTCTGCGTTTATTGGTACTTGGCTGTCAGAACGACCTTTATGTGGATATAGACTTCGAAAATACTAATTAGAAAAAAGCGTTCGGGCGATTCTATTGTGATGGATTGCCGACGAACGGGAAATTGGAAGAATCGTTCTATTGTTGGAATATCATTTCGGTTGGTTTTTGGGGTAATTTATTTTCGATATGGGCGAGTTGATTTTCGATCGATGTTTTAATTTTTAGATGTTTGAAAAATTTAAGGAAAAAGTCACCTTGAAGGGAAAAATGAATTGAAGGTTGTTTGCATTTTCTTGAGGAAATTTTCCACCCTATTTCTGTAGCCTTTTAGCTATGAAAAAGATGATTTAGATTTTTTCAATTTTTACTGAATAGAATTTTCAGAAGTAACGATATGTAATTTGGCCGAGCCACTTGTTATATACATATGTTATGATAGTGGACGAACTGTCGACTAATTCTCTTTCGGTTTGCAGCGCTTTGGAAAATGAAGCCGAACCGTTGGATATGTCGAAACGAACGGTGACAAAAGAAAGAGGAGAGCCGCCTTCGTACTTTCAGTCTATCCTATGTTCGAATTATGGTCGTCGTCAAACCGGTGTCCCCGCTGTTATGTTTCCTTCGTCGATTGATAAAACGACGTCGTGTAGTTCGTCGTCGTCTTCGCCAACGACGACGACGACGTTATCGGGTAAATTTATTTATTCTTTTGGGCCGCGACGATGTCGAACGTCGATCCGCAGCCCGTATACGTACGTACGCGGACGAATGAATATTAATGCAATACGACGACGACGTGTTTTGTATGCAGATGATAAAGAAGCCATGTGTGATCAGGTGATAAACGAGCATTTCCGACGATCATTAGGTAGAGATTATTTGAACGTGTTTTCCACCAGCAAAACCGCCAGTAAAGAACAAGAAAACGATAGGTTGATCGAAAATCAATCTCCGAGCGTTCGCGTGCAGCGCAGCACGGACGTCGATGACGAGAAGGAAACGGTCAATCGGTGTATTTCACCGTCGCCTTTATCCGGTAGGTGTTTTTGGTGATGATTACTTTTTTCGCGTCGTGATTTGCTTGGCAGCCAATACTTGAATGTTTTATATGCGCGGTATCGTGTATTTTTGCGCGCGTTTTAATGGTTATTAATTACCCTAAGGGTTCGAAAGGAGCTTCTTTTTTTCTTACCAACTTGTCGCTTCCTGTTTATCGAATACATTTGCATTTCGCCATAATCATGTTGAATAAATTGACGCGAGCTTCCCCTCTTACTTCGAGAGCGGAGGTTTTTGAAGGCGGGATAAAAGGATTAGGAAGTTACTTTCGATTATTGTTTTTTAATTCCCAACTTCGATATTAACGTCGGCGAATTTGCTTTTTCGGCTCGCGATTTTAGTTTCTAGATTTTAACGTTGAAATGAGAATTATTTTTCTACGCGAGATTTTTGTTTTGGGATTTATAAAAGGGATTTCCTCATTAGATCATTGCATTAAAAGACGGTGTTTTTATAAATTCAAAATCTTTTTCAACTTCCCCAGGGTATTATTCTTTAAAAATGCTTTTTAAAAAAATATTTTTATCCATTGTGCCTGGCAATGACCCCAACAATTACACCAAGTCCTGAGCAGTATTAATGTTGTGAAACTTCCTTGAAAAATACGTTTGAAAAATTTTGTTTGGTATTTCTCTCATTTTTTAACTTTTTTTCATCTGGTGAGTAATTTTTTATTTTTTTATTATCTTCGCTTTCGAATAATGTTTCATATGTTTCTTCATTTTTAGACTTTTTTTTCATTTTTGAAGAATGTTTTTTTTGAGTTCTTGGAACTTCATATATTTTAATCTTTCTTTTTCAACTTCCCCAGGGTATTATTCTTTAAAAATGCTTTTTAAAAAAATATTTTTATCCATTGTGCCTGGCAATGACCCCAACAATTACACCAAGTCCTGAGCAGTATTATTAATGTTGTGAAACTTCCTTGAAAAATACGTTTGAAAAATTTTGTGTGGTATTTCTCTCATTTTTTAACTTTTTTTCATCTGGTGAGTAATTTTTTATTTTTTGATTATCTTCGCTTTCGAATAGTGTTTCATATGTTTCTTCATTTTTGAAGAATGTTTTTTTTGAGTTCTTGGAACTTCATATATTTTAATCTTTCTCATTTTCGATATCATAATTTCTGAATAGTTGATGATCGAATACTTTTCTTTTTGAAAAATTATTTTGAAGTCCATAATTATTTTCTTTAATTTTTGAATGATTTTCCATTGTATGTCATTTATACGTTTCTTGTACGTGTTTCATTTTTGAACATTTTCACATTTTGAACTGTTCGATTTTTGGTTATTTCCAGGTATTAGATGTTTTTCCATTTTTAGTATTTTTAACATTACTTTTTCATTTTTTTTTTCAAATAATTTTTCATTGATTTTTTTTAGCATTGTTTTATATTTCTTCAATTTTCAAACATTTTTATTTTTGATACTTGTAATTTTTGAACAATTTTTTTGCAAGTTCATATTTTTTCAGTTTCACCAAGTTTTCATCGTTATGTTATTTAGATGTTTTTTGGAAGTGTTTTATTTTTGAACATTTTCATATTTGAACAGTCAACTTTTGAATGATTTTTCATCAAAATATGTTTGAATATTTTTTATTAAAACTTGTTCAGTTTTTAAACATTTTTTCATTTTTGCGATTTTCCATGTTTGAAACAATTTTTTAAGTCTATATTCTGTTAGTTTTTGAACAGTTTTCAGCGAATCTTATTTTGGACCTTTTTTAGACGTGTTTCATTGTTGGACATTTTCACGTGTTGAACCACAGATCTTTTATTAGTTTAATTTCCCAGTAGTTTTTGATTATAGTTTTATCATTTTTAGATTTTTTTACATCAAAAATAATTTATTAGTTAGTGTTTTTTTGGTATTTTTCATCTTAAACCAATTCTTTTTTCATTTCTTTTGAAATTTCTCAGGTTGTAGTTTTTTTTTTATTATTGTCTTACTCCTTCCATTTAATTTTTTTTTGTACTTTTTCGTTTTAGATTTCTTTCATTTCCTATTTCTTCATTTCTAAACAATTTGCCTTTGTATCCTTTAATTGCCTCTTCATTGTCATACACAAAATTATAATTATAGAATATCAAGTTACTATTCTCTAAAAACTAAACAAAAAATCAAAGTAGGGCCACCTGCTTGCTATACGAGCGCTATTATCTTACTTGAACACTGATTGGTTATTTTAAATTTTGCCGCTTGATATGGTTGAACCAATCATTGGTTGTTATTTTAGCCACCAATCACACTTGTGTTTTCCCGATTGTCGCGCACCTGGCGATCATTTTTGAACTAATTACATTTCTCTGTTGGGAGCATAGTAACTTTGTACTCTATGACATACATCTCTGTGGCTTTTTCATTTTTCACTTTAATTTTTGAACATTTTTTTACTCTTTGGATTTTTTTATTTTTGATTTCGAATTTCATTCATATTTTTAAACATTTGAAGGTGTAGTTAAGTAGATGAAAATTTTTTCGTTTATGAAAGATTTCGCCATGGTTACTCGATCAGTAGTTTCAAGTTTCAAATCTCATCGTTAGGATTTTTTTCTGATGTTCGGACTTGGTGTAACTACCGCCCTCTCCTTTCCTCTTCTCTCTCAGCAGGGTTAGTTGGAATTAAGAAATTTGAAAAATATCGAAGATCCCCTAGGGGTATGCTCTTTGTTTACATTTTTGATGAAAAAAGATTCCTTTGAATGTGAAATAGATGTTAGATATAATTGATCCCGAGTTGTTATAATTATTGTATCTATTGACCCTTTATGAAGACATGATGATCGAGATATTTTAAAATAATGTCTTTATTTAATGTATAAAGAGTTACATTGATGTTAGGCAAAATTTGAGCATCAGAAAGTCGACATGCAAATAATTTGTTGAAAATCTGAACTTCACCCGTGTTCATCTTGTTCAAAAAAATGTGTAGAGTAGTTATAGTGACTGGTCCGCTCTCTGATTGGTCATACATCACGCGAATAACTATCCATCATAGTGCTAGAATGTGATGAAATCTATTTAATTTCATTTCTACCTTCCTAAATAATATCGTTCAGTTTTCAGTGAACGATTGAAATTTGTTTGTGATTTGAATCATCAACTGATTCATATTTTTACTTTACGAGTAAGTCGAGCTAATTCGCACACCTGGTTCAATAAAGCCACATCTCAAAAAAAGCAAGTAAAAATTCAACTAAAAGGTACCCCTTTTCCTATTATTCTTCGGTGTAAAATGAGCTAATTTAGTGTATCTCTCACAATTTTACCGATTTACATTAATTTTACCCAAAAATGTACGCAAAAAGAAGTACTTTTTTGAGATGTGGCCGTCTTAAAATTGCAAATTTTTTTTTTTGAGATATGGCGTTATTGAACCAAGTGTGCGAACTTACCACTTTCCAGCTTGCTGATTGATTGTTACGCGTGTGACGGTTGTACCAATCAGAAAATAGATCAGTTATCGTAACTATTCATAGAAAACAAGAAATCGAAAAAATTTTAGAAATTTGCAAAAAAATAACCGATCTAAGATTGGCTATTTTTGTTAAAATTGATTATAATCGTCCTCTTCAATCTGACTCCGCAATAAAAATTCAGATGTCAGTTTCCCTTGAAGTACACAAGATCCTTCAAATTCTTCTCATCATAATGAAACAAGAGAATACTCTTAGAATTGAAAAAAAATTATTTATTCCCTATTTGCAATTTTTTATACGTATTAAGCTCGTAACTTGTTGCTCCAAGATGTTACTTGCCATTCTTTGATCTATGGAATATGCGTTCTGGGCACTCGTATGTAATCGTTTCTTTCCGTTATACTTGATTAATTTCGTTTTGAGCACAATGTATGCAGCCAGTATTACATTTGAGTTTGGCTTTTTGGGTTATCTTCCGTAGGCTTTGTGGTAAATCCGATATTTCAAAGAATCATGATTTTAAATTGCTCTACCCTTAACCATACGCTTGGGAGAAAGTATCGATCTTGATGAAATTTGGTATCTAATTTTTTTTTTCTCAATTTTATTCGTTTTAACTAGAAAATATTTGGTAGTCGAAAAGTTATGATTATGAACTAGTGACTTTCTTCTTTAAAATTCCATTAATAAATATAACTCGATCGACTAATCGATTGTGAAGGAAATGGAAAGCAAACACGATCGTAACAATATTCGATACCACGCCGTTAACGTTAAGCTTTCATTATTCGCATGCCGCCATCGTGGCTGATGACAAACGCTTTAATAAAATTTAATTATTCGTACGCTAATGAAATTTCGTTTCACCTATTGCATCGTTATGCCATAACCACGGTACCGTGAACACCGAAAGGTTAGCGCGACAGAAACAAACAAGCACGATTGTTTCCCTATTCGCTGGTTGAGAAGTTACATATTCGAGTTATGATTACTTCGGTGGGTGTACGCGAGCTCGGTAATTTGTTACTTATTAATTTTTCCCCGATCGCACCCGTATTCGCGAAACTTACGACTTAGTTCGATACGACGAATACGCTGTTGCTCATTGTACGAGTATTCGCGACGTGATATCGGTTAAAGGGCGGTGTAAAGTTGATATAAGTTTTTTATTAAATTTCGCGGCACGGTGGCTACGAGGTTGTCGCGCTAGTCGCGGGTAATGTATCTTCCGGCTTTATATGGGAACTGATGGCAAAGCAGAAATATGGAATTGTCGTACGCCGTGTAAAATATTCGAGGAAAAAGAACGCGGGTATTTCGTCGTCGAGAAACCGTATCGATGGAAATGTATAGCAGCAGATTATGAGTAACGAGTTTCCAATACTATTCGCGCAGGAGTGGGCCGAAGGCGGTGGAAGTTTTCAAATTAAGTCGTTTTCTCATTTCTTCATTAGGGAATTGCGGAGCGAAACACGCCGGTACATTGTTTTGGTTTTTACCGCGTATAATTCCCAAATGACTGGCTCGAGTTGCTTTTGGAATTGATAAAGATCGTAGATTGAGAAAACGATGAAGTTTTAAAAGAAAGATAAATATTAGCCGAATGTATACGAAGCGAAATATTACCGTCGTATGAATGCCACCAGCGGAAAATTACTACGTGGCGTCGAGCTACGACGGAATATTGAAATGATCTCGTGTACGTAGTGTATTCGGGTTCGCGAATTTTAAGCTCGTTTCTATTGGTCTTTCGCAATTATCGAAGTGGAATTTTCGTCTTGATTGTACCGCAGTTGTAGCTACATCGAATGCTTTCATACGTAACTTTTCCTATTCGTATTTCGCACGCTGTTAGTCTACTTTCTGTGGGCCAAGAAGTGCTGTAGAAAACGAACTCTTTTAATTTATTAGGTGACTGAAAAATTATGCACGGAAAATAAACTCATGGAAGCACTAAACTGAAATTACGTAGTTATGTCCCTAAATCTAAGCATGATAAATGAAAAGTATTTTATTTTTTAAATTTAAATTTAAATTTTGTTAAAATCAATTTGATTTATATTTTTAGTTCATTAATTTCTGTTTTTATATTGGATTTATAATTTCTCTAAATTATTGTATTATTAACAGTCCTTTTATTAGATCATTTTTATATTAAAATTATATATAAATAATAGTAAAAAAAAAAAATAATAAATTTAATAATAACTAGTGCCTCCTTGCCCCTTCGGGGCTCGCAATAAAAATTAAATGAAGGAAAAAAAGTTATTTATCAGACAAGTACTGCGACATTCCTAACTGCACAACTCAATTCTTATTTGTTATCCTTACCAAGAGTTATTCCTTTCAGGATGGGCTCGCCCCTTTATACCTTTGTATACCTGCCATTTTAAACAATTTTACAACTTTACCCTTACTCTTGCCTATGTACAAAGCTTTCATTGAAATTTATTACCTTTTTTTCCTTTTGTATAGCTGCTATCCTTTATACTTTTTATACCTGCTACTCAAAATAATTTTATGACGTACCCTTGTGCATGTACAAGGCTTATTAAAATTTACAACCTTTTTTTCTTTGTATACCTGCTATCCTTCATATACCTTTTATACTTGCTATTCAAAACAAGGATGCGCGCGCATCTCAAAACCGATTTCATTTTGATTTTAATATATAGAGAGATAAATTTTGTTATTAAAGGATGAAAATTTGATCTCATAAGTACTTCTGGTGGCAATTGTGACATTGCGTTTTTGGTAAAAGGTATCTCAGATATGAAAATTATACGATATTCCCATCTCTGTCTTTGATGATTGAGGTACCAGCCTCCTTTAGAGATTCGACATGACATCTGTAAGAAAAAAATTTAATTTTGACATAGTTTTGTGGAGCTATGGTATCAAAGAAAATAATTATATTACTTGCTCCACCTTGCTGTTCGTTGAGGTGCTAGGACCTTTCAAACATTTTACACATATTATATGTTTACTATTTAAAAAAAAAAAAAATTCTCGTAGTTTTGTAAAACCGATACATTAGAGATGGTAATTGCATTATTTGCTCCACTCTGTCTTTGTTCACAATGATTCGATATCTGAATGTACACAAATTATCTGTAAAAAAAAAAATCAGTTTTAACATAGTTTTGAGAAACCAAGATATTAGGTATGGTGATTATATTATTTGCTTCACCGTACCTTTGTTTAATGAGTTACCACACCCCTTCTAAGATCTAGAACAATGTATATTATTAGTAAGAATAGAGAAAACACTCCATCTTAACATAGTTATTGATGGCAGAGAAAAAGAAAATATTGTATCAGTAAAGTTTCTGCTCCCTTAAAAGTTCAGAAAATCTTTATCAACAAGAAACAAGAGAAAATTTTGGCCTAATTGAGTGGTTACTGCGAGAAAGTACATGCTTAAATATGTGCCCGCCTGTGAGAACAGTTTTTTGAAGGAAGTTTTGAGTCATGAAATTTCTTGAATCTTCCATATTTCCTCATCAAATCGATCTAGAAAAGTTCAACTTTGTGTGTGGGTTTAGTTGGTGACCAGAATATGACCTCTTGAATTTGGGTGAAAATGGATACAAAATGGCGGATTACCAAAATTTGAGTAGAACTTGAGGAGCCTCAAATTGGTAAAAATGTAATTAATATGAGTTCATATGATTATTGGGGATAAGAAGTATACAATATCACCAATACACGTCTATGCATAATGTTGAAGTGCAGGAGGAGAGGTTATGGACTTTACAATGTGGTGGGGGTGCACGAGAGGTCGAAAATTTTTTATTACGGTATCACACGATAAAATAAGCCCAAGTGACAAGCTTATTCTGATTTTAGCTTCCAAAGTGAATTTGGAGGGAAGTTAAAGCAAAAAAGCGCTTTTGGAGGGGAAATTGCTGCAGGAAATTTCATGAATCTTCCATATCTCGTCACCAAATCCACCTAGAAAGGTCATACGTCGTGTGTATGGTTAGTTGATGACCAGAATATGACTTCTTTGATTTGTGTCAAAATGGATCTAAAATGGCGGATCATAAAGATTAGAAGATAATTTGAGGAGCCTCAAAGGGTTATAATTTGAGAAATATGTTCGTATGATTAATTCATGGCAAGAAGTACTACGTTAAGTGGTTTTGGAAGGGATAGGGTGGTGGTTTTCAGATTTGGTATTGGGTGTGTCCTGTAGTCATGAAGGGTTTAGCAACGTTATTATCAAACCGAAACAAGCTCCTTTAATACATCTAGATATCGAATCTTTCAAGGGGGCTAAAACGTTCGTGAGCGTGGGTAGGATGGAATAAATGTTATAATTACCATTTCTAATATCTTGGATATTCCAAACTATGTTAGAATCGAACTTTTTTACTTTTTCTTTTATGTAGTATGCAATGATGTGAAATTTTTGTAAGGGGTTTGAGAACGCTGCATAATTTTTATCTCTGAGATACATTTCATCAAAAAAACCTACGTCCCCATTACCACCAGAAGTATTTACGGGACCAAATTTTCATCTTTTAAGCGCCGCCACGTCACAATCTTTATTTATCACACTTGGATTTGGGGATATAACGTATTTCAATTTAGGCCTTCCGTGAGTTTATTTTTGATGCGTTACTTTTTAACCACCTTTCCAAAACTTACGATGAACGGAAGACGGCCACAAAAAGTAGACTGTGTATGTTGCTTTGTAATCACTTGGTTATGGAGAGAAATGGCTTTTCGCGCTTATGCTATTTGATATTAGATCAAAGGTAGTGGGATACCTGTGTACCATGTACGACTAGTTTTGATTTCGAACTTGTATCTTATAGTGGATGATCACTTCGCAAAGGCGTTAGGAGAAACGTGGATTAAGTTGCAACAGCAACAGAAGCAAAACGAAAATCAAAATAAAAATTCCGTTCGGAGTATACCCGTGGCCCACGATGTGAACGAGTCGTAGACTCCGTGACACGGGACGAATATTTCATTGAGGAATATTTACTTCGTCGCACATTCGAATGATTCATTCCAGATGTATATTTTCGATGAATAAGGGCGTTAAACCTTTGTTTAGAAGACTGAAACATAAACTGTATTTTTTCTTGTACTTTTCACGCATCGACTCCGGTAGTCCGATACGATGGAGGACGTTATGCTGTAGGAACGCTTTTAGCGAGCGTTGTTTGTACTCTAGTATTAATTACTGTACGCTGTATTAATTCATTCTAAGGAGTTGGTATTATTTTAATTTTTCCCGATTGCTCTGACGCGGAGTGTCGTTTTGTTACGAGCGAATAATTTTATTATCGCTTTCGCCGAATTGTATTAGGAATACGATGGTGGCCGTAGGTGAGCTAAGACGTTCGTATTTTCCAAAGATTTTTTTTTACGGTGATTAAAAAATAATACGTTTGTTGAAAAGTTTCACTCGATTTTTTTCTCTCTTTCTTTATACTCGTATCAAATAAGTATATTGTAAGTAGTCTCGGTTTTGGCTGTAGATAGCGTGTTCGAAAATGTCGAACGAAGTATTACAACGTGGGTAAATAAAAGACGAATGTTTATTTATAAGAACCAACTTTTCTCTTTTTTGTTTTACACACTTATTATTAGTATCGGAAAAGATGGAAGGAAGTTTACCAGTGTTTTTGAGAAGAGAGTAGTCGATTAAGTTGCACCCCCCTTTTTTTCTTTGAATTTTCTGTTTTCTGTCTGTTCCTTTATGAAGTTTTATTTATTTTATCGCTAGATAAGTTACGCGTATGAACGAGGTAGCGGTGCAATTTAACGGACTAATGTTTGCTTTATTATTTTTAAGTAATGTAATTACCTAATATGTTTCCTTTATTTATAATTCTCTCTTCTTTTTTTTTTTTCGCTCGCTTTGAATGTTATTTTAGATTTAATGATATACTCAGATTAGTTTGTAACGAACGAAAGAAATATATCGTTTTAACTTTTGTTGATTTTTTTGTCAGAATTTGTTTGAGAGTTTAATGAATGGTGTTTGCGATCCAGCTACGGTGAGCGATGAGGGTTCGCTTTCGAGATGTTTTTGTAATTTGAAGCTGTTTTTGTTACATTAATACGTGTGTACATGTTTGAAATTCACGAACGATGGTGCCGTCTGGGTATATTGATACTGAATATTACCATCGATGAAATACTGGGATTTTTTCGAGTGATGTTGGAATTGTGATTTGGTCTACTTGATTTTCAAGTTATTTTTATTATGAAATGTAAGGTTATAATTATGAGGCGGGATGACGCCTATGCTGAGAGGGAGGCTGAATGGCTGTAGCCCTCGGAATTTGAAATTAATTTTTTCCATGGTCTAAGAAAGAAAGTACGCGTAAAGCCATAAATAAAAGGCTTTATAAAACTCGAAATTGAAAATTTTTCAATTTAGAAATGTTAAAAAATAGTGTCATGTTGAACAGTTCAAGAAAAAAAATTTCTTTTCAATTAATATTTTTTCAGTTGGAAATGATTGTAAATTGAATGAATGAAAAAGCACGATTGAAGAAGTGGAAAAATTTTCTAGTAATGACTTAAAAAGAAATTTTAACAAATGAGTGGATTCAGTTTAAAAGCGTAGTAAATGACGATGGAGATAAATTTTCTAAAAAGAATAGAAAATACTGTCGTTTTATCGTACGTATGATTTAATGAACTCCAATTAAAAGATATTCTTCCAAGCATGAATATTTTATGGAGGATTTATCTAGGTGAAATTATAGATATTTTCATGAGGTTAAAGGTCACAAAAAATGCGATTTGTTGGGACGTATGTTCTGAATTTTTATTTCACATTAACATTGTTTCTAGGTATGTTCAACACAATTAAATATTTTTTCATCGATATTTTAATCTGCTGCTGTGAACTTGAGAAAAGAAAATGAAAGAGAGAGAGTTTATAGCGTAATATGGCTTCAGTTACTGCTAGCTTGGGACGCAATATCGTTTTAATCTGAGTCTGGTTAGGATTTTCAATCATTATATGTTTTCGTTCATCAAAAATTCTTTATTCATCTCCGTGAAATTTTTGAAAAAAGTATCCACCTCTCTTTACTTTTTTATATCTGTATCGAAATTATCTTGGATGTATTTGCGTTCTGCATTTCATCTTTGACACAATCTTGACTAACAATTTTTTAAAGGAAACCTTGATAGAACGATTTCCAAAGTTAGTCACACACGCTAAATAATTCACGTATGGAATGTAGTTTCCAGAAGTTTTTTGTTATTCATACCTTTTACGTCTCTAGAGACCCGGTTTTGTTTACAAGTAAAATTATATCACGTGCTTCACGTGTTGATAAAAATGCGTTTTCTATTTATTCATAGTTCGGAGGATAAGAATCTCCGAATTGGATACTGATATGAGAAACAAATATTTTTTCAAGTTCGCGTATCTCGGTCCCTTGAAATTTTGCAAGTAGGCAAACTCCGATTCTTTCGTGTAACTCGAGTAGTCTTACTTGCTTCATGTAGGCGGTGCAATCTAGAATTGCTTGTAGAAGAACCAGTAGATATAACGAACCTTTCAGTAAAAAATTTTTCTTGATTCCGAAGTAGGAGGCAGTTAAGATTGAAATGGAAAACTATAGGGCGTGTTCAACCTCAATTATGTCCCTTCATACTACATGTAAAGCTATTTATGTGACATTCATGCGTGATAGTTTGCCTACCTTGAAGCCTGAAGGAATTAAGGTATAAAGGATTAAGAACTATTTTTAGCTGAGAAAAATAAAACAATAGCTGTTACAACCTACCTGATTTGAGGAAAGGAAGAGTGCCTTTATATCTTTGCATTTCAAATGATTTGTAATCATATAAATTATGTCCAACGTTTTAGTATATTATTCTCCCTCTAGTCTTCGCCACACGTATCGCTGTGTGGAAAAGATGTAAAAATTATTGATTTGGTGAAGGATTTTTTTCTTGTAAATAAACAGAATTATTTGTGTCATTTCAAGGTGAAGGGTCCCACTTTGGCATTAATAGTTTTGGATTTGTACGGATATTTTGTTGAAATTTTTTCAGGTGGGATCTTTTGAGTTACTGACATTTCGGAATAGTTGAACATCTACTTTTTCACCTAAAGTAATTCTCAAGTCACGCCCCTCGTGGAAAGTCGCTGAACTACAGCGTTAAAGTTGACCATTATTTTTCATTTTATTTTTTATTATTATAAATTTTTTTTTGGAAATCATTTTTAGACTTCAGCCAGGGGTGTTCCCATGAAATTTTTTGAGGGGCTATAAATTATGAATGAATTTTCTCTTGTAAAAAATTTGAATCAGATTTTTTTCTGTAAACGAAGAGCTGCCGGTGGCTGACGAAGATGAAGTAAAAAACGATCTCTTAGATCTGCTTTTCCTCATTATTTTCGGAATTCGATTCTTCTGATTTAGTTTTGGTCACCCATTTAAGTAACATTTTGAAATATTTTAGGGAATTGCTAATTTGAAACATTTAGTAGAGAAAATTTTTCAATTTTACGATCGCGATAAGCTGATAATGGTCAAGATAATGCAACCGATGCAGCAAATTCATCAGTGTGGCCAGTTAATAAGGAGACATGTAAAGTTTTTGTTTTCGCAGAACTAAATTTTATTTATTTTTGGTCATTTCTCGAGAGGTGGCTGATCACCGTCTTGATTTTCTTGAAAATTCTTGGGAAGGGGCTGAGCACTAGTAGCACCCCGTATGGAAACAGCCCTGACTTCGGCTGTAATATTTTTCAAAATGAAATACTGTGTTGAGCATGAAATTACCTTTCAAATTTGATGCTGGTGAGCTGTTAGTTCTAAAGTTATTATGGAGAATATATCAACATTTTCTAACATTATTTTTCTCAAAACTACGTTTTTTGAACTTTCATACTTCTGGAGGCCGTAACTCGGCAAAAAATTGCCTAATCGAGCTCCTTGAGGTCTCATTTTAGAAGGAATTCAATTCTCTACAACATGACAGTCTTAACTCCAAACTGCTAATGTAAGACCTTTCACCTTGAAATAACACCTTTTTTCTTTCTTTATTGATTTACCTTGAAATGTTAATTCATTCAAATTTGAGAGAGGCTGAAGAGAAGTAAATACTTTGAAATTTTCTTTCGTGGTTTTATGCGAAAGAGTTAGTTGAGGAGTCAATATATCCAAATTTTAGCTTTAAAATTTAATTTGGAGGCAAATTAAAACCAAAAAAGTTCAACTTTATGTGTAGGGTTAGTTGGGGACAAGAATATAATTCCTTGAATTTAGTTGAAAATGCATCTAAAATAGAGAATGATCATAATTTGAGGAAGGCTGAGAAGCTTTAAATAGTTCATACTTAATAAGCATGAGCTATTATATTGCGATTACTCAGGATAAGATATATTCTATCACAGATGATGATTGGAAAATGGAAGGTAGGTAGGTGGGTAGGTAGGTAGGTAATAAAAAAGGAACGAACGAACGAAAATGAATGAACGAACGAACGAACGAACGAATGAATGAATGAATGAATGAATGAAAATGAATGATAAGGGGGTGGGTACATCGTTCTCTAAATGTGGTTGGGTGAATGTTAATTCGAAAATTTTCGATTATGCCGTCATATAACAAAGTAAGCCCTATCAACTTACACATCGAGATTTCAGTTTCTTAAGTGAATTAAAAATTGTTTTTAGAAGGGAAATCAAATTCAGAAATTTTATGAATCGTCCTTGTCTTCACTAAATGTATTGAAATGTTGAAGCTATAGTTGTGGATTTTGTTGGGAACTAGAATATAACTTCTTGAATCTAAGTTGAGCACGCCCCTGCACGGTAATCGAAGTTGAAAATTATTCTTCGTCGATTTCAAATTGGAACTGTCGGAAAGCATGTTGTTTCCTTATTTACGATAATCTATTCGATGTAATCAAAAATATTATTTTTCTGTTTATTTTATTACAAATTTTGAAACATCGTAAATATTCATTGCAACTACCGAAATTAATTTTTACTCATATGAAACTTCCAAAAAAAATTTGAAATGAACCTGTTTTTGATTTTTGGTTAAAATAATGCCGCAAAGCTCTCCTTAATGATTAGAAAGGAAGTAGGGTTTGAAAATAAACGTGAAAACCAAAAATATCAATTATTATTTGGCTTGAGGTTTCAAGTAAAAACAAAATCAAATTTCTCTTATCGAAGCTTTTTTGTAATCTACAATAAAGAGAAAAGAAAGGAAGTATGAAAAGAAATCGTAAGAATTAAGAGAAATGCAAATTTCAACTATTAAATGCGCCACTTGTTTCACTTTGGCAATTTATCAAATTATATGTCACGTATGTCTTCAATCCATTAGAGCACTTTTTGCTCCTTGATTTATGTGTTGGAGAAAATTAATCTTTTTTTTCACACATACCTTTTGTGTTTTACGAACGATAGTACCTAATAAGAGAAAAGTGGCTAAACAAATTGAACAATTAGCGCATGTATTCGTGGTAGCAGATTGTCGATGGTATATTTCATGCAAGATGTAATGAGGAAACAAAAAGCTGCTTGCGGATGCTGCATGCTAATCGGGCCGTATACGCCTTGACACATGATAAACACGATCGTTGTGATTAGAATAAATTAGAAGCGACTGAAACTTCATTTGCATTTCTAAGTTTTTTTTTTTCCGAATCCATCGAAAATTATTGTTGTCATTTTCACCGCTTCATACCGATAATACATGTAGCTCGTGGACTTTTTTTCAAACCGCCAAGTACCTCTAATTCCAGTGGTAACACGTTGAATGTAAATGGTTTCATTTATAAAGATGTAAATTAATCTAGCGATGTTTTCAGTTTACGAAGGATTTTTCAAAATGCAGAAACAAGGTATTGTCGGAGAAGTCTCATTTAAATATGTAAATGAGCGCCTAATTGCCAATGAAAAATCTCGTCTTCGAATGGCTAAAGCGAATAATTCAATAATATAAAAATATGATGACAGCGTCGGAAAAATACGTACCTAACTTTAAACGAAGGCTTTTTTCCAAAGTTTATTATTTTTGCAGTAGCAACGTATACCTTGGATAGAAAGCGGAAAAATAAACGTTTTCCGATAATAATAACGTATCGGTAGTTCGGGAAATAGTTATCACTACATGGGGAAATTTTGAATCCTCGAGATAAAGTGTTTAAATTGAACTTGAGCTGCTTATGAGACGGATGAAGCAACATAAGAAAAAATGAATGAAAACGCATCGCTATATATTTTACAGAATAGGTATTATTTGGTGTCTTACTTTAACCCTAAAAGTTGTGGAAATTTACGAGGCTTTTAAATCAAATAGCATGTCTTTGAATTTTTGTGCGAATGAAATACAGTGTTTTCGATTTTTTGATGATTCATACTAAACTCAGATAGATTGTGCGATACGCTAGAAATATACGATTGAAGTCATTGTTTGCTTTATGCTTCTTTTTATTTTTTAAGTTGAAAGTGTTATCTATTCATGGAACTTGAAAAATACGCTTCAGGGTGAACCAAAATTCTTTTTTTTTTCAAATTAGCGAATGATGTCCACCAAACTCGAAAAAATTTTTCCCTCAAACTATAGTAAAATGAGGTAAAAATTTCTGAAGCATGATTGTTAAGTTAATTTGGAATTTCTTTGCGCTCGAACGTTACATTCCGTCATTTAAAAACTTAACGAATTTTTAGTTGCTGATTTTTTCAACTGAATTTTTAATTAAAAGTAATGGTCATTTCAGCGTACTTGATTTGAGAAGAAAAGGTTGGGGAAGTGGTTGATTCTATAGATCATTCGTAATCATGATATGGTAAATGCCTAACTTTGGGTATATACGAATATATATTTGTTCCCACGCGTGATGCAGCAGTATGAATTAATAATTGTTGGGAGATTTTTTGTTAGATTTCACAAAACTGCTTTTTTTATTCATCTCAAAATAACGGTTCACCCAAAATTTGAGAAAATGAAAAGGCTCAAATATTTCAACATTTTCGTCTTTGATCTCGTATGAAAGAGCGAGTCACGAATACAATGTATCCAAATTCTAGCCTCTCAAATGCATTTGGAGAAGAGTTGGAGTAGAAAAAATTTTTTGAAAAAGTTTTGAGTCGTGAGATTTTTCTAATTTCCCCTATCTCCTCAGCAAATCTACCTGGAAAGGTCAAACTTCATATGTAGAGTTAGTTGTGGGCTATAATTTGACCTTTTCAATTTGGGTCGAAAGAAATTCAAAATGACAAATAGCCAAAATTTTAGGAAAGCTTTTCAAAGTCTCAAATGGCTAAGATTTGTAAAATGTGGATCCATTTTGTTACTAGTAATGAAAAGTATGCTGTATGCCAATTTCACGCGTGATTTTGTAGTTGGAATGGAGTTATTATTCTCAAAATATGGGGTTGGGGTAAACGAAAGGTCAAGGCATTTTGATTGTTGTGTCATGCGATAAAAGTGAGCGAAATGGCCAACATACCTTAATTTTAGCGTCTCAAGTGAATTTGGAAGGGAATTGAAGGAAAATAACGGCTTTTGGAGGGAAAATTACAGCAAGAAATATCGCATATCGCTTTACCAAATTAACTTAGAAAAATCGAATTTTCTGTATGGAGTTATTTAGGGACCAGATTATGACATCTTGAATTTAAGTAAAATCGATGAAAAATGGATCCAAAATGACTGGCGGCCGAAATTTGAGGTAGGCTTGAGATACATCAAACTGTTAAAATTTTAAAAATGTGGACTTATTTGTGATTCGTGTGAACAAAAAATATCAACTTTTTGATGTTTTTGGGAGGGATGAGGTAGGAGTTTTGGACTAGGTAATGTATGTGGTCTTTGGACATGAAAAGTCTATTGACAATATTACCTGCAAATGCAAACTATCCTCAATTAAAACTCTGCTCCAGTAATACAGCAAAGGTGTTTACATTTATAGCTTATTTATAGGTCACATGCATAGTGTCAATTTAATTTGAGTTTTTTAGTACGTAGAAGACGAAGTTTTTTTTTTTTTTATCTCACAAGGATTTCTCAAGTATGAATTATCATTCTGTGGTAAAACGTGTAAATTAATGATATCATTGATAGTTTGGAAACCCCTGTGAGGTAAAAATCAGACATGTTTTATCTACTGAGTCTTGAATAACTCAAGTCAAGCTTATACTACGCCCGTGACACGTGACCTATAATTTACCTATTAAAATTTTGTACTTTTAAAAAAACATTCAAAGAAGTTTAAAACTCTTAAAATTTGAAAAATATTGTCTGAAATTTTTTCAATTTTTAGACAAAAAATTGTAAGTTGTAGACGTAAATCAATTTGTTCTAAAGCAATGAACTTATTTTGGTAGTTGCTTCGTTGCTTCCTTCAACTTTGCGAGCTGAAATTTTTTTCAAATTTTCTGAAGGTCGTTTTATTTTTGAAAATTGGACACACCCAAGTTCACACTTACGAGTATTTATCGATTGTTGACATTCTTGCGAGCGTTTTTAAAAAGTTCTACGAGAAGTCTGAATGTCTTTAAAAAACAAAATAGAATTTTCATTTCTCTTCGCGAAATGCAACAGTTGGTGAGTGATGTAACGTTTTTCCTGTCAGTAACTGATTTATTTTGAATTCCCAGTGTTTAAGACTCCGATAATTCATTTAAATGACAAAGTAGTAACGAAAAAAATAGCATCTGGGATGTTAAAAAGAATCAATATAGAAATTTCCATTCGCCAATCTTTCATTCATCAGGATATTTAATAATTCATCCTAGCGTAGTGAACTTGCTAAATGGATTTAAATATTATGAATAAATTTTTCACCCACGTTTGAATTTAATATTATGCGAAGATCTGTTTGTGTGGGCGTGAAGTTTTTCCTACTTTCTATTAGGATTATGATTATTCGGCTGCATTTACATGTATTACGATCGTGAAATTTTATCGGGGAAATATTCCACAGCCTAGGGATCAATATTCAAACAGTAATGTAATAAATAGGGGACAATATTGCTGAAAAAAAAACGTGTACACGAAATGGAATGCAGATTAAATGTGTCATTCGTGTTTAAAAATATCATTTAGCGGTGTTACTTTCAAAATGTATTGAAATTATTTTACTAAGGCTATTTTCCTATTTCTTTCACTCGTAAACTGTGTTTTACTACCTACATTATAACGACAAAAATTGCTAGATTTTTTCGCCTTCATTGCTGCTCGTTTTCTTTTTTCTTTTTTTTTTTTTTTTTTTTTTTGTAAAAATCGTTGGGAAGTTTTTAACCATGCCGAATTTATATCTTTTAGGTATTTATATATTTTCAAGATACGGGTTATGTTAGCTTTGGGAAATGATTTATGCGGCCATTTTCTGGCGGTGAAAATCAAAATGAAGTCGGTGAGATGGTACTGGTATCTATAATAATGGCAAGCCAGAGAATAGTACTCGTAAAAAAGCGACTCCTGGTGTCGAATATTATGTAAATTCAGAATTACCCTTTGTAAAGGACGCACAAGTATTGGCATTGTGCACAGGAACTAGGTAAATGCTGAAAAACGGAAACTTGAGCGTTCAATTTCCGGCCACCGAATGGACGTTTCTAGTGTTTATTCGCATGTAGTTGACATTATTCGTATAAGCGAATTGATGAAGAAATGTTTCATCGATAATCTCTATTTATCTGATTTATTCGATAATTATTATGATGAGAAGAAAATTTGTATGGGGAAACATTATCGTTTCGTCCTATACTTGAAAACGTTCGTTATAGTTATCGAAGAATAATTTACTCGATGAATCAGGTTAATGGGAAATCTATTCAAATTTGCAGCTACATCGTAATCTAGCGAGATTTCGTAGTGGACTACGATTGAGATGTTACTCGTACGATCTATGCGTTACTGCATGAACGTAGAATTGATAAATTATTATTTTGTATCGTTGTGTGATTGAATTAAAATTAGTATTATAATGAAGAAAGTGTATTCATTCATTGTAATTTCTTCGATTTTTTTATTTTTATTTTTAATCATCAGTCTAAACTCATGTACAGATCTCGAATTTTATGCCTACTAAAGCTAAAATACATGATTTAAATTATAAGATTGAGAATTCTACATTGTAATAATTTACAAGTTACAGTGTTATTAACTTTGCTGGATTCCAGCACACTCCAATATAACACAAAATGAACAAGCAGATCTCTCCGCTAAATAGTCCCTCTATGTTTCACCGTTCCAAATATTCCTATACCATTGAAAGACGTTAAATCCGCAATTAAAATATACTCAAATCACCCATTCTCAGATTTTTGGAGACAAATTCCTTCATACAACAAACTAAAAATAATCCATACTGTAATAGAGCCCTGGAAATATCCTACTCACTTATCTCGTAGAGACCAAGTCGCCTCTAGCCCAGTGCTGTACATGGCGTCAATTTATTAAAAAAAAATAATAATAAATAAATAAATGATAGAAACTGCTGATATTAATTTAATTTATTAGAACTTATTATTCTTTATTGAACATACAACTTGAGTATTTTTCTTAATAATTTATAGGAGGACAATAGAAATTCTGGAGGGCGTTTATTTATTTTTTTTATAATCTAAAAATATCAGCTTCAGGATAAATCTTTTTATTTTATATATTTCGCATTTACACGGAAATGAGTAATATTCCCAACATTTTGATGCACAACAATTGCAGACAACTTTTTATTTTGTATGTCTATTATATTGCAAATAAAAATTTTAAGTATGCCTATTATACTGCAAATAAAAATTTTAAAAATGATTATTGAAGTAATTGTAAACGTGGTGAGTTAAACGATCTTCGAAATAGTTCATGCAAAGCAAGACCTGTTTTTTTTTGTTTTTTTTTTTTTTATGTGCCATGTACAGCAACAGTGGCTAGAGGCACAGCAACAATCTAGATTTTACTTGTTAATCCTGTGGACTTTAGAAAAAGGAATAATTTATCAATTTGTGCCTGATCATCTGATAGAATGTCCTTTAAAGTATTAGACTTAAGATATTTGGACCGGTGAGATTGATAAAGAAGGCATTCAGTAAGGATATGTGAGACGGTTATTTTCCTGTATTTACAAAAATGTAAGTTTCAACAATATTTTGACGTACTTGGCGCATTGAGTTTTATGAACTGAATCGAATTAAATTATTCACGAATCACCATCGTTCGTACAGACAACATCTCAATCGTAGTCCACTACGAAAACTCGCAATAATCTAACTGTTTTATGGGCTCTTGGTAGAATATTGATTATGAGCTATATCTGCAGAGTGGTCTTCGTATAATTTCGGCCTTAGGGTCGCCAACGCGTTGACGAGTTTTCTTAAGGGTGTTTCGAGTAGTTTTGTTGTAAGCTGACCACCTTATTGTAGGCCACGTTAACCACCTTTTATACTGTCGAGCTGTCAAGTCGAGCATGTGAAAAAGCTATTCCTTAAAAGTTTCAACTGTTAAATGGGTTACTCCCATTCATAACGTTAATGTTACCACTACCACCTATTTTTAATCGTATTTAATATTGAGTGAAAAGTGTTTCTAGTGCACGCTCGTGTACTTACACTGTTATGAGAATACTCATGAATTTATATGAATTATTTATTATTTTTCTCATTATTATTTTTCAGAATTTTCTCTCAAGAACGCCTACTTTGAAGATTTCAAAGGTTTGTATGTACTGCCCCTTTAGATTATGTAGTGATTATGATTCTTGATTATCATTTAATGCAATTGAGATGAAATTCGAATTTTTAACAAAAAGTTACATTAAGAGGTTTAGAGGTTCTGAATCTAAACGTTCAAGTAACACAGGCTTAGGAGCCGAAAATGTTTAGGGAGAAAAAAATTCTGTTTTTCTTTTTTCAGCGTAGTCGATGTTTTTTGTCTGTGGAAGAAGGGTAGGTTTTATGACTCGATTTTTTAGATTCATCGAATTGTCTCTAGATATAGATATTGAAACATTAACACTATTGATTTAGATTCGTTTCTTTTCAAACAAAACATTGTATAAGAAGGTTAAGGATGTTATTGTTCAAAGTGTTAAAAATGTTCTTCATTATCATTCGAGAATTTGATTGTCTTTGATTTAGAGAATCGAGTTTGCCTTCTTTAGTACATATAATTCACCATTATTACTACCTATTATCTCTATTTTACATGTACTTATACTGTGCGTCCAAGTGATTCGGGTACAATCAGCACAAAAATTTCAGTTTGTTGATAACATAATAAGAGTCAAACTACGATTGCTAAATCAGATATTATTTTTAAAATTATTTTAACGAATTTTCAGGCTGATTAGTTCATTTCAACTGTATTACAATTACTTTGCATTTGAAAGAATCAATTTTAAATAATTGGAAAAGAGATTTTTTCGCTGATTGTACCCGAATCACTTAGACGCACGGTATAGGCCGAACAACTAAACTGTTGGCAACATCGTATAAATACGAAATGGTGGGCCTATGTGCATTTGTTTATTTTGTATTTATAGTTTACATTACGAAGAATCTTTCAGGGACACACAGTAAGCTAGCACAGTGTAAACAACTTGACATAAGCAAACTTTTTACGCTAGTTTCTTATCATTGTGGAAAAATTTGTGTTTTTGGTTTTTGTGAAAATAAAAAATTCTTAGGAAAATTTTGAAGTTAGAGGATATTTTTTTTTACGTTATGTCATTTGAACTTTAAAATATCAGAACTATCAAAAGGCAATTAACTCAAATGTTTAAAAAAAAAGGAAGCCAAAGTATATTTGAAGCAAAAAATGGTTGCAACGGAGAGACAAATTAGGTTGACCCTATACTTTATCAAAACAGTTGGTGACTGAGGAGCCTGAAAATTGTAGAAATATATTAAGTATGATAGAGATACAATTCAACTACATTGCTCGATCTCGTTACACCTAGAATCCAGCTGTAAGATACTGTAAAGTGTAATGAGACAGGCTTTGCCTACCAAAGTCAAACTAGTGATCACATTAAGATTTTTAGCAGAACGCGAAAGCTTTAGATTCTTCTTCAGCTGTTTCCGAGTTGGTGTTTTTACCATTAGTCTGTTTATACTAGAAGTTTTACAGGCAATCATTGAAGCATTCTGAAAATTGTAGAAATATATTAAGTATGATAGAGATACAATTCAACACATTGCTCGATCTCGAAAAAGGGTGTTTTAGTAGCTGGTGTTCTGTGAATTTATATTAAATTGAAATGTTTCAATATTAAGAATCATGACTATATTACTTTTTCATTTAACTTACGACATTACAGAATTCCCTTTAAGTATGGGCATGAACATTTTTTGAAAAAATGAGTAAAACTCATGAAATCACTAAATTTCTCAAATTGAAAATCCAACAAGAGTAATACCAGACTACCAGCCACTAATATGTCTTTAACTTGTTTGCTTAATACGAATTATGCTCCATGTGAACACTTATGAAGCAAGTAGTAAAAAAGCCCTTTTAGCTTCTCCTAGCGCGCTTTTTTACAAGCTGCTTTTATACTTGTGAATTCGCATGACGAAAACCCCGTTTTTATTCGAGTCTGTTACAACTTGACGAATGAGCCAGTAGGTCTGCTGCCAAGCTTAAAAAAAGAACGAAACAAGCCCATTATAACGAACTGCGCGCTGACCTACCAGCACTCTGTTTATTATTTTTAAACCAATTTAAAACAATACACAGCCGCTGAAAGTATTACTCTGTAGTCTAATTAATTTGAACAAGATTACCGAAACAAAAACGGATCATGCAAGGACCTGAGATAAGTTACGAAGTATAAACTTCCAAATTATTCCTAATTTAGAAAAGAAAATGAAAGGACAAGGCGAGGGTGATAAAGGAGACATGAAAAAAGGCAAACTGAAGATAACGATGATAATTCATTTGTAAATATCCCCGTCAGTTTCTTTAAATAATTTTACTAATAAACATGTACACTCTTTGGTAGTGTCGTATTCAATTATATCTTCTTTATCTTCTATCACTTTTCCATCATAGTTATTGGAAAAAATGAAAGTCATTGTGTAGATACCTATGTATGTTGATTCCTGAGTAATTCTTGTACATACTCAACTTGATTTCTACTTTCCTCTGACTCTGGAGTTTTAAGTTTTGACGTTATGTTTTGACTTCGAAACTAGAATTAGCGTGACGTCTTTCTTTGTTCAAATTAAGAGGTACTTTTTGACTTTATTATGAATAAACGATCTTTGAAATTAAATAATTTTTCGATTTTTTGTTGATGGAGTCGAGAAAAAACTCTGGAGATGATTGCGAGGAAAGGACATACCAAACGAGTTGTATAAGTTCGAAAGAATGATCATGATTTTGTCTCCACTTCATTATGTACTTGGAAATTCATGGTCTCCAGTGCTTATGGGTGTTGCTCGAAAAATAACAAAATTACCTGAAATGCTGTGATTGCTGAGTTTAGGATTACATGTTAGCGAACTATTCTTTTCCAGCGGTCATAGATAGATTGATTTGAAAAGTAAATGCTCTATTTTTTGTACCCTGATAGGTAACAGCGTCCTTTTTGAAGACAAATTTGCATACGTTTTCAATACGGTTAACTTAACGAGGTATAATGGTTGCGAAAATTTCGCTGTCTTGAAAATTAGTCAGTTTTACTCAACGTACAACCGTTTCGCCGAACGAATGATAATGGATTTTTAAATTGCGCCGAAGTCGTCGTTAGAGAGCAGGAAAAATAAAGTGAAATATGTCGTTGGCTGGAGAAATAAAATAGATGGAATTTATATTCATCGTGTAGCTTTAATGAAAAATTTTCACCATTAAGAACTTATAATTTGAGTTGAAATCAATTTCCTTCCTACTTAAAAATGATTTGTACGAGGTAAGAATAAACTTCGTATTGGCTACGTGTTGGAAAATGTATTACCGGGTGCGGGAAAAAGCACCGGAATAATTTTTTCGCACAAAGCACTATGATCGAGCTCGTACGATGAAAAAAAAAGTAAGACAATTTAAAATCCAACAAATTTTTTTAATACGAAGCGAGAAATTTCTATCAGATGATGTTGTTTTTACGTTCTGTTCGAAGGCTGAAAAAAGTCGAGTATAAATATACGATATGTTTTTGACGCGAGCTCAGGTCAATAGTGTAAACTTGCTTTGAAATTTTTTGCCTATAAATTGATTTTCTCCCCAGCATATGGCGCGCATTTTTTATGAATTACGTTGAGATTCGGTCTCAAAACGAA
This sequence comes from Phenacoccus solenopsis, assembly GCA_009761765.1. Taxonomy (NCBI): domain Eukaryota; kingdom Metazoa; phylum Arthropoda; class Insecta; order Hemiptera; family Pseudococcidae; genus Phenacoccus; species Phenacoccus solenopsis. The sequence goes on from CM019752.1 coordinate 19,364,181, forward strand.
AATTGATAGAATGATTTGTTGTGCGTGTAAATGACTTATATAGTTGAAATTTATGTTCCTTTCATGCGCTTCTAATAGCATGAGCTAGATTGGAATGAGATGAAAGTGTTTGAGTGCCGAATGGATTACCTACTGATTTTTTGTCAATGTTGAGATTTATTAATTTCACAATAACACAACTCATGGAAATTGAAAGGTGATATGTCATTTATAATTTTTATATTTCTCCAAGTTATTCCGTAGCGAAAATATAATATTTAAATTTTGCTGAAATATTCAATATTTTATTAAAAAAAAAAAAATTAAATGTACCAGGATACCTATATTCAATTTTATTGCAAGTTTCGAAAGAAAACCTCACTAGCTGGCTTCCCTTGATGTCTTGATACAATATAGTATCTTTTCGATTGTTTTTTCCCTCAACGTCAGGCTAGTTTTTATTTTAATTTTTCTTCTTTTTGAAATGAAAATCTTATTCTTACGCTTCAAGAGAAGCTCAAATCGAAGATCGATTACTAATGTATGTACTTGAAGAAAGATAAAAAAAATTTAATTTGCCTTAGCTTCTTTATCTTGGCAATAAGATGCAAGAAAAAAAATATAATAATCAACCATTCTAGTTGCGAATTTAACGAGCTTCAACTTTGTAATAACTATTCCTGTCATTTCAACGTTCTGAAACGAGTTATCTAAACGAGAACGCTCTTTTAAAGCGAGTTTTTAACCTTTATCCTTTTTTGTTCCTTTTCTCATTTTTTATTCCTTCTCAGAAGTAGAAAATAAGAAATGAACATTTTTCATTGTATGGAATTGATTGAGTAGTAGCAATGTTCTTTGTATATTTACTGATTATTTTAAAGAAAAAGCTTGCAAAAATTGGTTAATTTTTTTATTTAAAAATGGAGAATAGGTATCTCATGAAAACCTATAGATATGTATGGAAAAGTGTAACTTCAAGTTCATGTATTAAACTATTTAATTAATTTAACGAATTAAAATTTAAAAAAAAGATTTAATTAAAATAAAATAATATAAGTAAATATAATTAAATATAAAAGAAAAAAGAATTTTTCATAATATTTCAAATATTGTATTAATTCGAAATCGAATTATAAATCCTCGAATAAATAAAAAAAACTAGATTGACCATTGAATAAGGGACAAATTAATTGTGTTTCGTCAATTTAAAAAAAAAAAGTATGAATAATGAAACCTTATGAGATTTTCTCATATCAATAGCATAAGCGAATTAAATATGAAGGAATGAAATATTTGTTTTGTCGAAAGTAATGCCCACTATATCTTTGCAAATGAAGTGAAGAGTTGTTTCAAGCCTCTCAAGTGTTCTTCAAATATTGATTCTTCCGTTATTTTGGATTAATATCCTAAATTGATTTTGCATATGAAATCTGAACTTTCTAAATGCATTTGATGAAAAAATGTGTTCAATATTCGAAAAAATTCATGTTACATTATTTATGCCATAATCGCCGAAATCCGAGTATCACCTCGTACCCATTTTTTTTGTTTAGGGGAGGAAAGGGGTTCACTTATGCATAAATACCGCTATAAATCGAGTTCAATTCAATTAAAGTAACTATAACATTGAAAAACGTCCAATATAATCTGTTATCAACGATTTATGCCATAAACCCCGAATTCCGAGTGTCACATCTCATATCCAAATTTTTGTATTGGGGGGGGGGGGATCTGAAAACTGTGGGGATTTCGGCAAATATGGCATAAATCGTTGGTAATGGAGTAGATTAGACATATCGCGAAGTTATAGCTGCTTTAATCGATTTGAACCCGATTTACGATTTATAGTATAGAATTTGTGTTTGAGTAACCCCTCAAAAATTTGGATACGAGATGCGACATTCGGATTTCCGCGATTATGGCATAAATCATTGATAATGGTGTATATTAGATGTTTTGCGAATTTATTGTTGCTTTAATTGAATTGGACGGTATGTACTCCCTCCCCTCCCGGGAATAATTGGTTACTGGGTGTGACAATGGATTTAGAGACTTTTTCTGTGGCTCATTATTGGCAAAAAATTTAAAAGATTATGTATTATTGAATCAACTAAATCGCTCACATTTATTCGTTATTTTGCTTTATAGCAAAAAATGGCAAAAAAATTTTTTGTTTTTTTGAAATCTGAAAATTTCATAGGTCCCCCTTAATTATTTGAAGCAGCTGAAATTTTGGAGATGAAGTATCCTAGGCATGTACTTTTGAATGATATTTGTTTAGTCGAAATTGTATAGTGTCGCATCTCAGGTCCTTCTCTTCTTAGGATTATGGTTGGAAATTATTAAAAAAAAAAAAAAATAATTGTGAACTCTCAAGCGCAAGGGCGCCACAAGTCGGAAAACAACTTTTTGAGTTATGAACAAAAATGTGAATTTTGGACGAAAAATTGAAAAATTGCTTTTCAGCGAATTCTGGTGGTTTGACATCTCTGCTATATGATGACGAAGTCACAGATCGAAGTTCGATCGGAAAATGGTGGAAATATTGAATTTTGATGATTTTTTAATGAAAATTTGTATGAAAAAAAATTTTTTCTCGCTATTCTTGTAACTTTTTTAGTTTTGTAATTTTAAAGAAAATTTCTTAATTATAATTGGAGATGTTTATTTCAACTTAATTGTAATCGTTTTTGATATTTTTGCCGAATAAAAGAAAATTAAAACATAAAAACATAGCGATTTTTGTTCTTTTAACTTTAACCTCGTTTTTCTCAAAACTTGCTTTTTGAATACTCAAAACTTAAAGGCTTACAAAATCGTGAATTTTAGAGGTAACTGGCTCGTTCTGGCCTCATTCAAACGAGGATGGTCTCCAATTCTCAAAAACGTGAAGAACTCGATTTCAAAAATCCCAACTTGTGGTACCTTCGCGCTTGAGAGGTCACAATTGCTTAATTTCGCGGAAAGAAATAATTATATGTATTATAAAAAAAAATAAAAAATAATAATAATTGAATGTTCTTCAGTGATATGAATTTGGCGCTCGAGGCTACGAAAATCACTTAGGCACAGTGTACTGTATGCATATCGCATATACATTAGCCCATCATCTGCAAATGATCTGAAACGTCAGTTAAGGTTCCTCTCTCTTTACCCTTCCTTTCCTGAACAAGTCAGCTGTAATAGTTTCGCTTTTCATCTACAACTAAGCTAATAACTTCGTATCATAGTATTTTACTTCCAACGTTATATTTCAGACAAATCAGCTCTTTGTATTTGTTCAACAGACTCGATAAAACGCTCACATTTTTTTTTTGCTATTCTTCCAAATCTTGAAATCGAACATTTTTATTCCATAAGTTTATTCCTCATGTATAGATTTTATAAAGAAAACTTTCTCTGTAAACGTTGTAACACTTTTCAAGAAGATTCCTAGTATCTATGCATTTGGTTTCACTGTGAGCCCCCTTAGAGCCTAAAAAATTGACTTCGAATGCATGAAAAAAAAAAAAAACATGACGAAGAGAAACCGAGACGAACAAACAACATTGGCTTCGTTGATGATGCATCTTTCTCCATATTGGATGCATAGAAAAGCGATTGTAGGGAAAGAGACGAGCGATAGGTGAAGGTTGTAACGTACTACATACGTCATTGTATTATTCGTATGTGTACGATGGTTATGTAAACATATAGCAATGAAGATGCGTAATCGCTCGTATATTTCGGCGGATTGCTCGTCAGTATATACGCCAGCAACAGTACCAGCAACAGCCAACAGCGAAGAAAAACGGTCAACGTCGACAACGCTGGTAGCGTCATACTCGTACATAAATGAGACATACTTTGTCGTAGCCGACGTAAAAGAACACTGCGCAGCGCCGTCGAAGGGACGATGACAATACGGTGGAAAAGAAAGGTCTTGGGTGTCGGAACGTGAACACTCCGATGATAATTCGTCTAACGACCGCAACACAGCGCTGTCTCTTTCGCCGCTGCTGCCGTCGCCATCGCCGCCGTCTCGAAACTGTGTGTAGAAAAGCGCGAGCAATTGCTCTTTCCATCTTTTTCCCTCTCGCGGCTCGGCTGTCTTCTCTTTTTCTCTTCCTCATCCACACGCCGATTCGCGCTTTGTAGTTGTAAGAGCGACCGCCACAAACGCGCACGAAAATTTCTCACTAGTCTCGAGTATTACGTTCGGAGCGCGATCGGTCGATTGGAAGAACGTCGTAGTTCGCGCGAGTTTTAAATTGATAAATTTTTGTTTTGTTACGAGAGCTGGATGGATTACGTATACGTCTGAAATATATTTTCAAAACGATGGTTAAATAAGTTTTATAAATCGTTCGTTTTTTTTCGAACGTACGAACTCGATGAATTTTTTTTCTTCTTTTTGTATGATGGTAAACGTAAATTCGCACGCCGAAGCGGATGGTTGGTTTTTGCACGTTTTTCCAATGTCGCGGATTCGACCGACACCATGGAGCGGATTTGAGGAAAAAAAATTCGAACTTTGAAAAGGTACAGAGAGATAAACAGCGAAACAATTTAAAATTCTGTTACCTTTAGAATACTCTTGCCCTGTTTTTACTCTTTCCCACTTTGTCTTTCGTTCTCTTGTTCGGCATGTTGCTTTATCGATTGCACTCATTCGGATACATAATAGTTTAAGTTCATTGCAAGTGTTACACATTTGTCGAAAACGGTCCTATATTTAATACCTAACGTAACAAAATACGGTGGTTTTTATACGAAAACGATTAATTTGACTTTCAACCATTACGTATGACCTTAAAACGAGTTGAATAACTCGATGTACGAAGCATAGTCGATGTTTTCCGTTGCACCGATGTGTGAGAGTGTATAAAGTGAAATTCGAAGGTGGACCAAGCAGAAATAGATCATCGTTGGTACGTCCAATGTACTTCGCGTTAGTCGAACACAGCGAAAAACGAAGAAAATTTTCTCAAGCCAGACGTGGCGTTTTGTCGAACACGGTTTGCGAAGTCGTCGGTGTGTGATCTAAGCTATGCAATGGACTGTTCCGTGGCCGCGACCGGTGCCGGTGTTCAGTGCGTTTGTTTTTCGCCGTAAAAATTATATCAGTGGTCGTTGAATGAAACGTACTCTTTATTAGTTACTTCATATTATACATATCTGTATATTAATTTAGTCCAAGTGTTTCTCAAACATCGATGCTGGTCAGCAATGGAATCGAATACGTTAAACTCAAGGATTACGTTTACTCAATGAACGTAATGTAAGTGAATTCATTTTGCAATTATATGGCGTTTATTTTAGTGATAAATTTGATGACCTAATGTTGATTAGGTTTCATAAACGAAGGTTTCGTTATTTGCTTAAAACAGAAAAGAAAAAAAAATTCGTATACCAACGCTAATGGCGTTTTAATGGAAATTTTTAATTAAAACTTGAAAACTTTAATTAGCTTCACTTTAATTAATTACAAAATGTTGAACTAAACGAATGAAATGAATCATCTAAACAGTATATTATATTATTGCCAATACAGTACCGTCGAGTATCCCAGTCCGTATATTGTTTGAAACAGGCATGGTTACCTGTAATACACGTAATACGTCCATCCAATAATGTTACGAATTAGAAAAAAATCTTCCACCCTTTTCACACCGGTTATTAACCTAAACCTATACCATTTCTTGTCCGGAACCGAGGTGACCGCGTAAGGGTGTAAAATACCCCGTAAATACGCCTAGATATGCAATTTTATTAACATCATAAACAGGAAATGGTTTAGGGTTGGTATGAACCGCGATTCTCCGTTTGCACAGTCGTATTGATTTGTGTCAGCGAAAAGTGAACTTTTGGCTATTTGATTTCGTCCAACTGTGAATAAATAAGCGAATTGGCGAATTCGTGTGCGAACATGCTTTCCTTTTCAACATTCCGAACCGGAGTGCGTATGCGTTCGCGTGGCGCGTTTTATGTTTATGTTGGAAATGATATCGATTAATAAAATGCCACCGGCCGAGTTGTTCTACGGTAATTGTTGGCGAAAATACGACAACGATATGGTGTATAATGAACGTTATAACGTATACGTTTACGTTTACGTCGCGAGTAAAGATAACACTTAATTTTTGGCCTCATTTGTTACACGAGGAGTCGAAAAGATCGACTTTTAAAATAGTCAACGTGGTAATTTGTTTTTCAGAATATTCGCGCACTTTGTACGCGCAAATAGCAGATTACTAACGTCGTCTCGTTATTTATACGTTGTGGTAGGCTGGGTGGGGAAAGGATGAAGAGTGGTTTTATGGTTACATTTTATGCATATGGAAATTTCGTGCTAGCTGGTAATTTGAAAATTTCGTGAAATGTTTAAAGCGGTTGGAATATGAATGAAAAATTTTTATTTCGGCTTTATACTAGGGGGCCGGAGAAGGAGGAGTGGTGTCGAGCTCGTAAAATTTTTCAATAAAAATCTAAAAAATTGAGTGAAGGATGGAAATTAATTCCAACATTTCTGTATGTTTGATTTGAAAAAATATAATTTTTTATATTTGATTCGTATTACAACTATCAATTTTTAAGTTTATTTTTTGTTATTATATTATGAGAAGTAACTCCACAAATAACATATTAAAAGTTTGCATTAGTAAATGTGGAAAAGTAGGGTGGAAGGAAAAAATCAATTTTTTATTTTCGTTGTACTTAGTCTAGAATCATAAGTGTTGCTTGATGGATTTGGGAACGTGCCTATGTTTCAAAAAAAAATATATTGAATTTCTCCTATTGAATGGAACTTCAGTTTTGGAAACTATTGTAGGATGTATTTACCTCGGTGCTATGCATCGTATAACTAAATGAAAAAATGAAAAAAATAGAGTTTTTCCACTTCTTAAGAAATTTACAATTGTCTAATTTATCCCCCTGAAAAGATCGAGGCTAACTTATCTAAAATAAACGTTTATCATTTCAGGAGTTGGCATGATACGTACTACCTCGCAAAAAAATTATGGAGCGAAAGTCTCTATTGATTTTTTTACTTTGTTCACTTCATAAAATTTCATTATTTGGTCCCATAACACGTTCTTCAGAAAATGCTCCTTGAAAATTATCAGTATTTTTGCTCTAAAATTAGATCACCTCTTTCTGTCTATAAGAGTTACTCTTCACCCGTGATCAACTCAAAGATACGAATATTTTTTTTTGAACCAATTTTGTCCCATCCTAAGTTCCCGAGAGAGTTGGAATCCTTCAAAAGAAAAAGATTTTGTTATTTCTCCTTAAGGAACATGTAGCAAAGATAGCTCTACAAAATTTTAATTTACTTTGAATTTCCTATAATTTTATTTAGAAAGTTTTTACTTGCAATGTATAAGTATAGAATTAGAGAGTTTAAATAACATATAGCTTTATGTAATATATTTTACGACTGCTCTGAAACCAAATATTGAGTTACTGTTCTTTAGAATATGGTAATTTTGCAGCTGTTGCTAGAAATTTGATGGAGAATTAAAATGTTCCTGGATGAAGCATTTTTAAGATGGTGAGGGGAGGGGGTAAGGGCGTTGTGTCATCGCAGACTAACAATATAATAATTGCAACACCATACATCCAAATTGTCAGGTTTTTTCGTTCCTCAATCCTTCAAAAATTCTATCTCAAATAGAATTGTAAAAAGGACTCATAAAATGGCTCACTGATTGAGCATTCATTTGGTGCAACAGTGCTTAGAGGTTGACTGCAGGGCTGTAATAACGGATCATGTTTCGTTCCGTTCCCGTTCCGGTATTCGTTCTTGAGTCATTCCGTTACGCTCCTGTTACGTTACGTTCCAACTTTAGATGTTTTGTTACGTTCCGTTCCGTTCCGTTCTATTCCATTCCGTTCTTTATCTTTTTTTTTTAGTACGAGTTGATATAAGTTATGAGTTGGGGTCTCGTCTTTTATTTTAGTTTTTTTTTTTTTATTGATGATGGTAATAGTAAAAAATTTAAAATTTAAAAAACATTGAAAATCAAACGTAAACATTTAAACAATGACTCAAAGTTGCGAATAACGCAAAATGACTCACATTATTGTATGAATCAACAACAATACACTAAGCAGTTTTGCCTTTTTTTTTTTTTTTTTTTTTTTTTTTTTTTTGCAGACTGATTGATAATTGATTGAGTTATTGGTTCAATCAGTTTACAAATTTGAAAAAATTTGAGTCATTTCAAGTTGAAGTTAGGTAGAGCCTATTAGGTACTCAATCAGTTTAGATTACATTCAAGGTAAAAATATTCACTCAGTCACTTGGTGGCTAACAGTTAACGGTTAAATATTAATTGATTTAGAAAAATTAGATTAATTTTATGCATAATATTAATAATAAAAAAATTAATTAATATGTAAATAAATAAAAATAAAAATATAATTATAAAATTAATCGATTGAATTATCATCCCCTGCTTCTCAAAAATTCGAGATTCTACTACGCTACTAGGTATTGAAGTTAATTGAAAATAATCAAATTTAAATTTCATATAAAAAAATGTACATTGCATTAGGCTTGGAAGGTAGGAACAATTTTGCCAGCATTCAAATTTCAAAAAATGAAAACAATGTAAAATAACGGAACACTAACAAAATTTATCCGTTACGTTCCGTTACGTTCAGTTCTCAAAAATTTCATTCCGTTACGTTACGTTCCATTCCGTTACTGAAATGAAAAAATTGGCCGTTACGTTCCGTTACCGTTATTACAGACCTGGTTGACTGATAATTATTATTCTGTTAATAGTAATTTATTTATCTTATTATTACTTTTTTCTTTCTAATTGTAATTATACTCAGTAGCGTCGATATGATTTTGTCGCCCGTAAGCAAAATAGAAGAAGGCGCCCCACTCAAAAAAAATTTTTGTACGTATTTCGTGATTTTCCTTTATTCTTCAAGAACATACGGGTTATAAAAAAAAAAGGAATTTCAACTAAGAGTATTTTAGGGCGAGGTGCATGGCGATGGCGCCCTCAGCCTTCGGCGCCCGTAAGCATTGCTTCTTTTGCCTCCCCCTATCGCCGCCACTGATTATACTTTGACAAAGTAGAAAAACGCTTAATAACCAACGAAGAAAAAAAAATTATTGAAAAAAAAAATCCTGCAAAATTTAATGTCCTACAACTTGGTGTGGAAGCTTTTCTGTACGACACATTGATAGGGGAGTTATTACATTCCAATAGCTAACACCTTAGCATGTTATTTTAATTACCATAAAATCACTCAAATAACGTTGCTCTTTTGAAAACTGCTCAACTCTCCAGTGATGATTCTTTTAGAAAAATGTTTTCTTTCTATTTGTTAAAAATTCAACGCTGAATAAAATTGCGCCAAGTTATTTTTCCTATAGGATTGATCCTTGAGAAGAAACAGAGATAAAACCCTCCTTTAAGTATTCTGAAACCCACATGAACGGAACTTATTATCTATCGAGAGGAACATGAAGTATGTTGTTGGAGAAAACTTTCCCCTCCCACATTCACGCCTGAAAATTTTGTTGGAAATTTTCTCTCTTACATTGCTGTCTAAATTTATTGAATTAGTTTACAGAAATTGTAAAAAATTAGTTCTTCTCTCTTATTCTGGTCACTTGTATGCGTGAACCTAGAGCATATGATGTGGTAAATGACTACTAATTGTTATTCTATGGCTAAAAGTTGTTTTTACTTTTTTTTACTCGATGAAACAAATTAGAACTTGTCTCCGTTACGTTAATAAATGAGCTCATAAATCACTTGGTTAATTTACCATTAATCTGGTCTCGTAGCAAATTTGCTAAATTACATTGACGTTGTGCGGACACATTTTAAATAATTACTGTTACGTGAAACGTACGAAAATATTTTTATTTATTAAAAAACGTATTTGAAGAGTATTCTGTGACAAAATAAGCGAATTTTTTATTTATACATTGAAAGAATTTTGAATATACCATCTCGAATTGCAGTTTCCTTCGTTTCTAGCTTATAAATGGGAATGCTTCCATTATAACAGTTTTGCAAAATTCGTAGAATGCTTTGCTGAAATAGCGCGGAAATTATGTAACAGTTGCATTTGAAGATATGACGAAAAATAGGAATTGGAATGCTTGTGTTTTTTGTTAGTACATATTTGCGAGAGTTCATAAATGCGCTTACGTTACCTTATGTAGAGGTATCTACGGTTGTAGGATTTTATTTCGATTATGCGACAGCTTTCTATCATTTTTCTTACATTTTTCCAGATACCTGTTGCAATTTAATTTAATTTTTTTTTTTTTTGAAAAATGAAGTATGTTATATCATTATTTATAAACATTGCTGAGTTTGAATAACCGTTTAATTTGAATTGAAATAATTTTTTGAATTACTTGTGAATTTGAAAGAAAAAAAAATGGAAGAAATATCATTGAAAATTTAAGAGATTTTTGTCAATGTAACCTGTTGATTTATATGCAAAATATAATCCAATTACTTGTTGACTTTTTGCATCCGTTTGTGTATTTATTTTGCTTTTTTTGTTGTTGCTGTTGTTGTATTCTCATTTTTATGGTAGCGTTCTTGCAAAAAGTCACAATCGTTTGAATTTTCACATTTAATTCTGTTTTCTTGGCTTTGTTTATTCTGATTTCAAAACCTACTCCGTCATAAAGGTTTTCGTTATTTCAAGTACAATAGGCTTCAGCGCATTTTTTTCAAAGAGAATAAGTAATTTTTCAGCATAGCGTAAATTCTATGAAAAGCGTATTCTTTGGTATACATTAGGCTGCACAGGCCACGATAAAATAAATTTTTGATGACGAAGATCACGATACCGCGAAGGTATAGTAAGAAGGATTTAAAATAAACGCGGTTTGTATATTCTTATTACGCGGTGTCATTTAAAAAGATTGCCTATTCTGCGGTCAACTGGAATAACCTTTGGAGATTTAAATTTTAATGGTTTTTAATGTAGTAGAATTTTTCATTTCGTCTTTCAAAACATATTCAGCATAAATTGCATTTGAACTTGGCGTAAAATTTATCTGAATGCGAAATATGTTTCGATTTGAATCGCTATAGCTTTCTTAAAGAAAGATTTTTCCCATATATGAGTATCATTTTTAAGTAGGATCGGATTTGAGTATCTTTGACTATGAGAGCAGATTTGTATAGGGTTCTCGTAAAGTCTCCAGATTCCCATTTTCAAACACGAAAAGTAAATGAATTAACTAACGAGAATTCATACAATTTTTTTTAATCTTGAAAATTTAATATCTATAGCTGGTAGCCTTGTAGAAAAAATCATTTCATTCATAGCTGCACAAAAATTAAAGTAAATACCGTAGGAAATCTTGCGAAAAAAATCTACATTTTGTTTCGATGGAGTGGAAAAAAAATTCTCGAGCTAATTTTGATGAAATTTTAGTCTGTTTTTTACTTCTAGTATAAAATATTTCAACTGAATTTGGAACCCCAGCGAACGTTATTTCATTTTCGAATAAAAGTGATTTTTTACCATGTTGACACTTTATGTGGTTTTTGGCAACCAAGAACGAAACTCGAAACAAGTTGCTTCGTAGCGTGAAACTATGATTTTTTTCAGCTTTTGTAGGGCATTGTTGTTGTAGAAGCGCTTTATACGACGCATGACTCCGTTAGTCCATCTTATATCCGGTCCCGCTTTTGATACTCAAATAGATCCGCTAATTGAACGTTTGAAGATGAATCTCATGTACAAATGCGAAGTCTGGCTGGTGGTTTTTCAGTTTAAATTTCGATTTACTTCATCGAAAGCTTACAGTCGTATTTTTCTGATACCAACGAAATGAATTCGCGGCTATATTTTTCGGATGTGGGCAATCTATTTTTTTGAGGGTTTATCGTATTATCCGGAAGACATGAGAAATTACCAGACATGAATCAATCACGTGGACGCAATCTTATCCAAAGCGAGTAACTTGGCAGAAGCCTCGATTGATGAAGTTTACCCCGTAAATCAATCAACGTATGCAATTTTATTAACCGCTATCGAAGAGTCGAACGGAGGATTATCGAATATCTTAGTGGTTGCGAGTAGCCGAAGTACACATTGATAACATGAAGTAACGACAGTATGCTGGCGGAGTTTGTCGGGGTTCGAGTTTCGTATCGGTGCTGTATTTGCGATTCTTTTCAAGTTTGTTTTAGCAACGATTCAGTCTTTAACCTGGGCTACGCTTACGTTTGTTTTGGTTTTCGTTACTCGTCCAAGAGTAAAATGCATTACGCTCGAGTGAACAAAATAAACAGATATCAGTTATAAAGGAGGAAATCGTTGCTGTGCGTGGTACCTGCGAAAAATTCATTCTTGTATCGTCATAACGATAAAATAAAATTACCGCCATAAAGGTTGAATGGAAAAGACGTCGAATGAATTTTGAACAAAAATACACACAATAACATCGCTACCAAAGGCTATCGGTGGTAGCCACAGCAAGCCTAATAAGGCGAAATTTGGTACGTAGGAGTCAAAAAGACCACCTTGTATTTTTCAAGTCACCACCCTGGAGCAATGTAGTATAGAAGAAGCGAAAGGTTTCGTCGAGATGGAGGTTTTTCTGCTAACCGATGCAAAGTATGTGTGACATTTATTAGTTTCACCGCCTAGTACGAGCGAACAGGCGACGGCGCCGAGAAAAGGTGATATCGAGTACGCTTCTGGGTTGTTTCTTTTTTATTTCGCGTGTGGAGGATTCGACGACGAGGACGGAAGTAAAGAACTGTTGATTTTGCACAAAGAAAGACGCGTAACGCGAAATATCCAAAAGGCACGTTACGTGCGAAAACTGAAGAGTATTAGTTGAACCAGCAGGTGGTCTGAAATGAAAAAGAAGAAATTCCGCCTAGTATTTATTCTCGGATATATTCTCCATTATTTTAGCCGACTTTTTTCCGTACCGGCTCGGATGCGGTTTCTTTTCATTCTTTGATATTTTCGTTATCTTTGAAAATCGTATTGTAACATATATCGTCCGGTTATACCGGCCGGGTATTTATTAATCCTAGACTCGAGTCAAGCTGTTATTTGAAAAGTTTTCTCATCTAGGTTTCCTCACGTTTAATGGACTTTCGTGTAAGAATTGAAGCAGCGTAAAAATCCTCATCGGGCGAGCCGCGCCGGTTTTATTTACTTTAGCCTTGTAGAAATATTTACCGAGATTTAAAATTGATCGTGTTGCGCGCGTTTAATGAAAATACACCTTCGCTGCTAAAATTGAATTTTTCACCTTCGTTCGATACGGTTGAGAGTCGAATCGAGTTGCGATAGTGAATGGATTTTAAAGGGTGCACGCTGAAAGTAAATATAATTTAAATCGAATGATTAGGGATGTGATTGATAATGGATTCGTTGTATCGTTCAGTAGTTGTCTCACACCTATATTATGGATCTATAAAGCCTAGTTATTTCCTAGTCAGGAAGAAGTTACGTGTAATGCTAATTTATAAACATGAAAACAAAACAGATGCTACTAAAACGATTTTTCAACATGAAAATTCACGAATAATAAGTATTATGGAATATTCATTTTAATCTCGGACCTTGGAGGTATTTAACTATGTGGCACAGAGGCAGGGACGTTGCCATCACTAGTTTTTAGTGTAGTGAAAATTTGACTCTAGTCACTTGACATTCGCACAAATCAGCAGATTTAATATATGTGTCGCATTGCAATAAGTTTTATCGTCAATTCACGTTTTACGATAGCCTGTTCATGTTAAGAAAAGGAAAAGGACATAGTTATATAAGTTTATTTAATTTTTTTAATGATGGTAATGGTCTCAGAAAAAATCAAACCCCTATCATTGATACATCTTGGCTGCGACTCTTTATACATTGACGAAAAAAAAGTTCAAAAATGAGAAAATACTTTGAATAAAAAAATGTGAAAAATGAAATTTTGCAAGGTAAGACCATCCAACATTATTCAAAAAGTGACCGAAAATTCTTCTAACTCAGTAGAATTATTACTGTTGTATTCAAGATACCATTCTCTATATGAACTATTGTAACATAGTCATTATGATCTTATAATATTAAACGTCGCAATGGCCACAATGCCAAGAAACACTAAATCATTTTTAAAAAAAATCAGAAATTAAAATTAGCATTTTTCGAATGCGTTTTTGACTTTTTATTAACAAATATGTTTTTCTAGGTTCCCACCTGTTTTCCCGAAGCCGAAATCTCGAACGGACATTTTCCCGAATGGAATATTTCACCAATACCTTTTTCCCGAATACAGTGTACGAATGACCTTTTTTACGAATGCAAAAATCCCGAATGAACAATTTCCCTAATATTGCTCAGAGTAGGAACCCCTGTCTTTTATGATTTCTATGGAATGCTAAGCATTGCAACTCGCCAACTTCACAATGGAAGCTCGCGTTGAAGGTTCAAAGTTAATGATAAAAACTAATAACTGTAGTGAAGGATGATACAACAGGTTTCCTATCGTTGTTGGTAAGCGCCATTCAGATTTATATTCGGCGACTATAGAGCTCCAAAAGGAGCAGGCGCACTGCGAGGCTACCATAGCCGAACTTAGCCTCGGCCGTCGGGTAAAAACAGCACTAAAGAAGAAATGGAGTGACTTCCACGATCGTATGCGAGGCGTTGTTACGAATTACGAAGATTATAAGCGAAAAGGCGAAGAATTAGAATATTTACGTACTTTAGCCCATACCTTTGTACTATAATTACAAAAATTACATTTTTCCTGATTTATTTCCGAACCACTTTTAGAAAAATAAATTTTTTTCATTCGGGAAACAAAGGATTCGGAAAGAAGGTATTCGGGAGAATGTCCGTTCGGGATTTCGGCTTCGGGGAAATGGTAGGTAATCGTTTTTCGAACTTTCATTTAGGGGGTGCCTTAATCAAAATGCGCAAAAACTGAAACTGTGGCCAATTAGAGATATTTTTGAAAAAAAAAAAGCTATTGATGGTATGTGGTACCCTAGTCCTGATCAGGGGCGTACCGAAGACCTTCTTCAGGGGGGGGGGGGAGAAAACCAAAAATTGCCAACTAATACCATGAAATTTTACCAACTGTTGACCTTTTTTTTTCTTTTTTGCTCCACGAAAAAATATGATGCACAGTCTTGTTAGTCTTCAAAAACTTTAAATACTGCACAAGTGGTCAAATTTACCAACTTTACGCTAAAACTCCAAATTTACCAACTTTCCAAAAGCCAAGGGGGGGAAGCTCCCCCCTCCCCCCTTTCGGTACGTCCCTGGTCCTGATTTGATTCTTAATTGCCCATTTCCTGTGTTCATAGTTCCTCTCCCCTTCTCTTCGTCCAAAAAAATTGTTTTTTTTATCTGTAAGGTCTGTTCTGCATATATGGTTCATTCAGTTTGATTTAAATTGGCTTGAAAAAATTTTCATTCATTACCGATACATTATTTATAACAAACCTGTGATTTTGTTCCTGACACTGGCTTCTTTGATAGTTTCATTCCAAATCAAATTTTTTCAACATTCCAGAGCACACCATTCACGTAGACTAAACTGTTACGAATTCGGTCTAATTCTTAGTGCACCCACAATCATCGAGGTCGTCTTAAGCCAGCACCGAAATATGGCTCGGTGCCAAAGACAACTGATAATGAATCCAATTAACCATTATAAATAAAATACATTCCGAAGATGACGGTTAATTATAAAAGTCGAAATGTGACGATTGAATGTACATCAACCATATTATTGGTAACTGGAGGTGAACATTAACTTATCGAAAGAAGCTTACTTGCAATTTATTCAAACAGCTTGAAAGAAATCCATTTGGTTTATTAATAAATCGCGAATAATGGCGATGTAAATAAATCGGAGCGGTGTTTTCGCTCGCGTATTAGATCGATGTTGTTTTTTCTGTTTGTTTATTTGAATTTGTAAACAATTTAATATAATAACGCTACCTATTTGAGTCGGCATGTTGTGTATTCTCGGATGTTTTTTAAACGTAGTATTTTTTTTTGTACGTGCCGAGTGGTATGAAAAATTTGGTATTTTCGATATTAAATGTCCGACCTAATTCGCAAATTGAAGATTTTCTTAAAATAACTGAAAAAATACGCGTATGTAATTTTTTTCCTCTCGAGAATACGTTACAAGCATCACAAATGTAGTCATCCTCGCGTTTAAAATTCTTTCCGCATATACGCGCGTAATTTAGAGGACACGATAGTCGAAAATTTCGCATCGTTGTACGCGACGTAAAAAATTCGACGTTTCGGTGTAATAAAGATACTAAAAACGTGTGCTCGCTATTGCATCTCTAAGAATAGGTGAAACGACTTTTTGCATATCTAATTGTTCGTATACGTTTTATAAGAGGGTGTGGGCGAAAGTTGAAATTTTTATTGGACCTAATCCAATAAGAAAAGCCAAAAAATTACACATTTGACAAATTTCAAGATGCATCGGGCGTTGTTATGCTATCTAATGTAAGCGAGATAGTTACTGTAATTTTTTTACCATACGTACGTGATGTATCCGAGTATAATAGTGAGAAGCTTGATTCGGTGGGATGTCCTAATTTCGAATTTCAACCAAGTCTGCGAGTCTTTATTAAATTACATCCCTTTGTATGTATACGAAACGGCATCATCGAAAGTTTTCGTCCTCGTGTATGAATGCAGAAAACACACGCCTGTTTGAAAGGTATCGATTGTATCGATAGTTTGGGTGTCCAAGTTTTGACGTGGTCGTAAAGTCGCTTAATTTATTCGTCTTGTGGTAATACCGTTTATAAATTAATTTTCCCAATACGCACGCATCGTTTGGGAAATAATTTAACCGTTTGAAAGTTATAGCTTTTAGATATTATGTGAGACTGTGGTAGTGAGATTGGCAAAGTATGCAATTCTTACTCGTTTATAAACACCGATCCAATGGTTTTGAATATTGGCTTAATTTTTAATGAATATGTATTTATGCATGACAATGTTTTTGTAGGCGAGGAGGGAAGAAGAAGAAGAGTTTGTGCAGTTTGGAAGTTTTTACTTTGTTTTAGTTACATTTTCTCTAAAATTTTAAAATAAACTTCTGATGTAATTTCACGTTTTACATTTGAATCTTTCTAGTCTTCAATATAATATAAAAAAACGTACAATAATTTACCTTGAAACATGAATAATTATATCATTATATTCTTTGTATTTTTCTAGTTTTCAGTGATAGAGCAACTGAAGTTCCATAAATGTTTAATATTGCGAAAATGTTATTTTT
The DNA here is from genome assembly GCA_009761765.1 of Phenacoccus solenopsis. Classification (NCBI taxonomy): domain Eukaryota; kingdom Metazoa; phylum Arthropoda; class Insecta; order Hemiptera; family Pseudococcidae; genus Phenacoccus; species Phenacoccus solenopsis. Next base: position 19,381,420 of record CM019752.1, read on the forward strand.
AGAATTTTTTTCAAAGTAAGCAGAAGCAAAATTTTATTCCAACTGTATCATTATCTCCTTATTGTATTATATGAAGAGATGATAAAGTTTTGTGTTCGAGCATCAATTGAAAACCGCTGGTCGCGAGATTGAGATAAAAGTGCTGTTTGATAGAGGTTGGCAAAAAAGAGAATTCTGTTGAAAAAAAATTCGGAAAAGCTGAGAAAAGATAACTAAATTTTCCACTAATTTGAAAGCGTAGTGAACCTTTGAGGTTTATGATAAAGAGTTGACGTGATGTGTCGTGATATTTTTGCAATAGATTTTTTAAAGTCCAAGGTGACGTGACATATTGTGGATGTGTTTAAAATAGAGTGGGAAAAATGTGAGGTAACGTGACCTAATGTCTAATTGCATTCTTTTCATATAAGGTAACAATTGGTGATGTAATTTTGTTTTCGTACGATGTACGTATAAGTTGTTCATGTAAGATTCGTATGAAAAATGTTCAGTGGTCAAATATCTATGTGTTGGAATTTTTTTATTGTTTCTAAAAATTGAATTGACGCACAGTAGGTGAAAGCAGCTTTTGGAGGAGAAATTGCTACCGGAAATTTCATGAATTTTCCATATCTCTTCACCAAATCTACCTAGAAAAGACAAACTTTGTTCACTAGAATAATTCGTTTTTAAAAATTTGTAGGAAATGTGTATATGGTGTATGTATATTGCGGTCTATAAAAGAATCGTCATTTTCATAGATTTGACCTCACTTGTATTTTTGTTAGCTGAGTTTTTAACAAAACGATAGCTATTACAGCCTACCTGATTTGGGAAGGGAAGGTCGGGGGGAGGGTGGGGTCTTCAAATCTTTACGTTTCAGACCATTTGTAATCATCTGGCAAATGTCCAACTTTTTGGTATATATATATATAGATTTATCTATGGATAAAGTGGCATCATTTTTCGTCGTCTACAGGTAAAGTGGCATCTTTTTTACAAAGTGGCATCTTTTTTTTGATGCCACTTTACCATCACATTGCTCATCGATTCAGCTTTGTGTCATGATGTCACTCGTGTGGTTATTTGGGTGATGCCACTTTACCACTAATATTCTATTTTTCATACAGAAAAATTTTTTTCGGTCTACGGTCGTAGTAGCCTCATTTTTTTGATGTTTACAGGTAAAGTGGCATCATTTTAAAAATTTGTTTCTAAGAAAACCTATGATATTATACATTCCGTTCGCCATTGTGGTGTCGTTAATGTGACATTAGATGCACTTCTGAGGAATGTGCAAACTGATGCCACTTTGACCATAGATCACTATATATATATTTTTTTTTTTCCCCCACGCGTAGCGCCGGCGAGTATTCATAAAATTCGCTCAAAATTTGGTGAGGAACTCTTCTTGCAAATACGCAAAAATAGTTTTTTTGTTTTTTCGATAAATTTCAAAATGGCGGATCACTCAAATTTTGAGGGAGGGCTGGAGAAGGGGCAAATAGCTCAAATTTTTGTTTTTGATTTCATATGAAAGAGTGAGTCACGGATACTAACATATCCAAATTTCAGCTTCTTGAGTGCATATTGAGAGGAGTTAGATCAAAAAACGGCTTTTTGAGGAAGTTTTGAGTCATGAAATTTCTTGAATCTTCCATATCTCCCACCAAATCAAGTTAAAGTGGTCAAATTTTGTGTGTGAGGTTAGTTGGTGACCACAATATGACCTCTTGAATTTGGATCAAAATGGATTCAAAATGGCGGATTATCAAAATTTTGAGTAGAGCTTGAGGAGCCTCAAGTTGGTAAAAATGTAATTAATATGAATTCATATGGTTATTGGGGATAAGTTGTATACTATATCCCGAATTCACTTCCATACATGATGTTGGAGGGGGAAGGCGGGGTTACCAACCTAAAATAGTGGTGGGGGTACAGGAGGGTCGAAAATTTTTTATTGCTGTGTCATATGATAAAATGAGCCCAAGTGACAAACGTATTTTGATTTTAGCTTCTCAGTGATTTTGGAGGGGAGTTAGAGCAAAAAACGGCTTTTGGAGGGGAAATTGCTGCAGGAAATTTCATGAATCTTCCATATCTCATCACCAAATCGGCCTAGAATGGTCAAACTTTGTGTGTAAGATTAGTTTGTGACCAGAATATAACCACTTAAATTTGAGTCAAAATGGATCCAAAATGGCGGATTTACAAAATTTGAAGATAATTTGAGGACCCTCAAATAGTTATAATTTGAGAAATATGCGTTCGCATGATTATTTCATGGCAAGAAATACTACATTTGTGTCAAATTGAACTTCTCAAGTGTTTTTGGAAAGGATAGGGTAGGGGTTTTCAGACTTGGTATTAGGTGTGGCCTGTAGTGATGAACGGTTGAGCGTGGTTATTACTAAATCAAAACAAGCCCCAGTTAAAAACTCAGCTCCAGTAATGCGGCATGGCTGCTTACGTTTTTTTTGTGGTTGAGTGTTTGCAAGCTTCATCCTACTATCCAAAACTATTGTTGTGTGAAAGAGTGCATTCAATCCATCATAGTGAAGGGAAAGAGCATTTATGCGTTTTAGTTGTAAATAAATTCCTGGTTTTCGAAATATTATGATTTTAGAGATGTTGAGATTTTGATTCTGTCAGGATTTGTGTTCTGCTAAAATGTAGAAACATACCCAGCCTTATGAATTATGAAACATAGTTATAAATTTTGAGGGTTTTGGAATTCCTCTGCTCTTGGTATTCTTTTACATTCGAAAACTCCATTTTGAATGGATTCAGAATTTTAAAACAATCGCTTTTACATTTCACACGAACAGTGCACAGCTGCGCATCCGTTAGTCAAATTGCATGGACTGATTATGTGTGTATCGCTGAATTGGATATCCTATCTGCATACTATGGCTGATTCATATCAGCTTTCCATTCGTGTATGGCAAATGGATATACAAAAATTGCCATCTTAAACTTAGACATCTCTTAAGAACAGCTTATAATAGATGTACTCTCAAGTTGAACTTTTTTTTTTCTTTTTTTCCCATAGAACTTCCGCATAGGCATTTACTCCTATTTTTGACCAAGTGTGTACGTCAGTGCATATTTTAGCTCCTCGTGACAATATCGAGGGGCTAAATCTCTTCAATCTACTGGCCCCTCGAGAAGCTGTAATGCTTCGATGTTGGGGTTCCGGTGGATTCTCGTTTCGGGGACTTGAAGAACAGTCTCCACCTTGAGGTCGCTGTGGATCGAGTCGTTTCGTAGGTACCATGGCGCTCCGACGGTGGTGCGAAGTACCTTTATTCTGAAATTTTTGTATGATTTCATAATTACTCCTGGCTGTGCAGCCACAGAGTTGGATACCATAAGTCCATACTGGGCGTAGTATGGTAAAATAGAGTAGCCTCTTGTTGGACAAAGAGAGAGAGCTTGCTTCTATCACTGAACAACCAGTACATATGTCGAAATTTGAAGTTCAAATCTTCGCGTTTTTCGATGAGCTGGGTTTTCCAAGCTAGCCTTGTATCTAGGTGCGTACCTAAGTGCCTAGCATGCCCTGCTGACTCAATTGGAACGCCATTTAGGTAAATGGGGTTGTAATTATGGCTCCTTAGCGCCAAGTCTACTCTTATAGATTTAGAGTTGTTTAGTCGAATTTTCCATTTTTTTGTCCATAGCTCAACAGCTTCCACCGCTTGCTGTAGGTTAGCAGTTGCAGTATCATACTTTTTGTGAGAGGATAGAAGGGTAGTGTCGTCAGCAAAAGTTGCTGTTTTAATTTCCTGCGTGGTAGGAATTCAGGATATGCACGTGATGGGTCGGAAGGTATTGACTAATTTTGTGTAGTAAGCCATCTATCCATACACGATCGAAAGCCTCATCCGCATCGAGAAAAACTGCGGGGCAGTTCAAGTTGAACTTGAATTAATGTCGAATAGATATCAGTACTTTTTGCTGATCAACAAAAAATGTTTATATTTATTTGACGTGAATTTTAGTTCAACTTGAAAATATATCTGTATGAGCTGTATAAGCTCAAAACAGTGTTTTCCATGCATCTATCTGGTATGGAAGGGTGCACAATGCACATAGCGTAGTAGGTATGAGTGTGGAAGATCTTAGTGGCCAATAAAAAATCTGTAGAGAGAGCTGTTGCTGCTGCTAAACCAAAGTATCGTATTTGAATGCCGAAATTTATTTGTGGTTAGAGTTTGTGACGAAATATTGGACTATTGGTCAGCTATGAACTTGTATTATTGAGCAAAAATCTAAAATAGAAGTATGAATTTTTTGGTGTGGAAAAATTTGAGATCTTTTTTTAGCAACAGAATTAGTCTAGTCATTTCCAGCGAAGTTTCTGTGTTCTAGAGCGCAAGAAAGCCTAATATTATACTATATGAATGAAAGTAATATCTCTTACTTAACGAAAATGTGTTGTCTTTGTTCTGATAGTTTTACAGTAATGTTAAAATCGATAAAGAGTTTGTATACTAATCTTGATTTTTGCATAAGAGTAGACAGTGATCTCTATACACGTTTTTATTGCAAAGTTTGACCAAGAAGATATTCCAAAATGATGGAAGAAGATATCATATAATCCTATAATGTCAAATGGTTTGAAATTGCTATAATAATATCATTCCACTCTTCGTTTTTGAACTATCTGTAAAAGGTCGCGCAATTAGGATATTTGGATCATAGTTCACTAAAACCTGAGGCGATTATATTCCTTTGTGTATGTTCGTCATTTCATAGAGGTATACATCCAATTAGTGAAAAGATGGTCAAGATGGTGAAAGAGTAAAGTTAAGAGCCAAAGAATTTCCTCTATGAAAGTAGTGAAGTGAAACTCATTACACGATGCGATAGGTTTATTGACATATTGTTTGGCGTATTTTGTGAAGATTTTAGGCAAATTTGGGTAAAAAAAACTAGTCTATGTAGCTGTATCGTCCATTCTGCTGATTCGCAAAAAGACTAGTGACTGGTGACGTGCTAAAACCACCAGTCACAAGATCTGTGGCTGTATGATGAAGGATAAACAGAGTTCAGTTTATTGAAAGAGGCATGAATGGCTATGTCATAGCCGCATGTTCATCAGATAACGTCATAATATCTATAATGTAGTGATTGACGATCAGAACTGTATTAAATATGGGCCATTTTATTTATGATATCCGTATAGATGCAAAATATGATATATGTGCATCTTTTTCAATCTTGTTATTTTTGTATCTTTCTTGATACACCTGGTATATTTATATCTAAACACGTAATTTCTTTCCACTTGTAAAGTTGAAGAATCGAAAAACATGAAAATTGAATATTTAGCTTTATTCGCTTTGGTGCCAATAAATTATGAATGTTTTTTTAAACCTAATTTTCTTAAAAATAATATTTGTAGGCATACTACCTCATCTATATATATGGACGATGAGTTGACCATGTGAGTTTTTAGTCGAAGATTAGTCACAAATATTGTACATTATTGGAAATCGATTGGGGTTCGCTGAATGTGAAAATTGAGAGTATGCTCGTAGTTTAGAACTCTACACAAATGTGTTGCTGTTCTTTTCGTCCAGAAGAATTATACGCCATTTTGTGATGCTCAGTGTTCAACATCTCGTACACATTATTGGGGAATTTCCTGTCCAGTTTGAACACTAGAACAGCTTATGAGAAATTTTTCAACTTAGATGTTCAAGATTGAAGAAAATTTTCCGTTTGTTTGCAGATAAATTCATTTCATTTTCACTCGTAATAATGATATAATGACGACTTCAGTTATAAAACATATCGGAGGAAAAAGAAATTGAAAACGACTTTTGAAAAGAAAATGTTTTAAAAAGAAAACACCATTACTGGAACGAATGAAAATCTTTATTTTTAATGATGTGAATTCGAGACGGTTATTTTTTTCATGTTTGCGAATTTTCGTTGCCTATATCGCGTGTAAGGAGCGTATTACAAGATGGTGGTTACAAGTATGTAAATAACGATGAAACGTTATGCTGAATTGAAATGCAAATATTTTGTCTTCTAGAAGACTAGAGAAAGCCTTTGAGTTTTCGCGTTAGTCTTCGAACGGGTACATGTTGCTATATTGATACGTAGAAGATTAATTTTTGTATAAAAATTATTTCATTCGTTCGCCTTCAAAATTATATCGTATACTAATTTACAAACATGGATTAGATTTGAAATTGACTTTTTTTTTCATCGTAAAAACATCATTACAAATTCGGAATAAAATTACGTCAACGAAATTCGCGAAAAAAAAAACGAAAGAAAAAGTGAAGAAGAAATACCTACATAATGTTTTATTAATCCCTAAACGAGGCTTTCTTCGAGAAAGTGAATCCCTAAAAATGCGAACGAATCTAAATTATTTTGCTCGAACGAACGAATGAACGACACCTTTTCAACGTTTTCGTACAAATGGGGAATTTTGAAAAGAGAGCGAATTTTCTATTTATGTTGGAGAGAAAATAACGGATTCACATTCATTCGTAATACCATATCAATAGGCTTTGTATACGGCAGAAAAGTTACAAAAATTTCTCGACGAGGGTGTACCAAGGCGATGGCGGCTGCGTTTTCGAAAGAACTCCATTGTGAAGAGAATATAGAAGGTGAATCAGTATTATTTTTCGAGTATATAGGGTCTAGTATTGAAGAGATTTTCGGTTATCATTCGGGCATTCATCGAATCGATGGCATTAGGTATTTAATAGAATCCATAAATTTGTTTAGGATGCGATTCGGGTAAAATGCACGAAAAACGAATGTTTTCTATGGCGTAGATCGGGTTACAAGATATGATAATCGAGACGCAATTCGACGTTTAATATACGAACGGACGGGAATTTCGAATAAACTTCTTTTCAACGTTTTTCCTCGCAACGTTCGCTTTTATGTTAAGTTTTCGGGAAGAAGAAAAGTTTTTTTTTTTCAAACGATTTTTATTTACGAGCGATTAACAAATCCGAAGCGAGAAAAATTTCGTATAAAAGTTGCGGTCGTGTATTAAAATTACCCTCGACGTATACTCGAATATATAGGGAGAGTTTTGCTACGAAAAACATCGTTCGAGTTGCTATACTATTTGAAGGAAAAAATTTAATTATTTTTCCAAGTGAGGTAAAAGAATTACTTGGCATAGCGAATGGTTAACTGAACGAGAAATATATTTTAAAAATTTACTTCATTTCGAGTTTATCGAAAATAAATCTTTGAAGTTTCGATTTGCGGTATCTACAGGACGAAGGTAGACATTCGGCTTTTTCGGAAAATTACGCACCGACATCCGCCGCAGCATCTGCATTTGCTCGGCAGATTCGTTACAAAAAATACGTAAAGTTTGAGAGATGACAAGCGTCGTAACTCCCGAGAGACATCGGCAGAAATATGTTATCGAGAAGTTGACTTTTTTTTTCGATTCTCCTTTCTTTTTTCGCTTTTCTAGCGATTTTTATACGCCTTAAAATTTTTTTCAATCACCGACGCGACTTATGTGAGGAATATGATGAAGGCACATCGTTTACCGTCTCGACATTTCGGGTATTTAATCGTCTTAAAAATCCATCGCCCTAAAGAAAAATGTGTGACAAAAAAAAAACTTTCGTACAATGTTTCGCTTCATTTTTATGTCGGCATGTGGTGCGATGCAGGTAATTTTTTTAAAGAATTTGCGATATCGTTGACGTTTCAGTATAAATAATGATGCGGCGCCGCGTTATACTAAATATCGAAAAATTACGCGTTTTCTTGCGCGCTTGCATATGACCTGTGAAAAAGAACGGGTAACATGTTTGGCTTTTTTTGATATTTTGTTTCGTTCAGTTTTGGTTATAATGGTGTGCTTCGTTCTCGCTGGATTATGACGTTCGGTGGTCGGGTCATTTTTGAGTTATTCGGACGCCATGGTAAGTGATATTAATGATAGTTTGAGCGATTGTTTCGCTGTCTACGGAGTTATTAGCCGGATTTTTTTTCTCGCTCGTTTTTATGGGTACTTAACATTATATTTGGAGTTGAACGTTAATAATAAACTTTTTTCTATTGAGATTCTAATTTTAATTACGAAATTTTTGCGTAGAATTATTCGTAATTGCTTTACGAAAAAAAGTTCGCCATCTTTAAAGAAAGAGTTCATTAAATGAGTGATCCATTGGGTTTTCAACATTTTTTCATCGAAAATTCACTAATTTATCATTGAATTCTAATGACAAAGTTATTCAAATTTTTAATAAATAAAAAAAAAATGGAGAGAATTTATTTCAAACTCGAATTTATTAGTTATTAAATTGTGTTTTTTGCCGAAACTCTACCTTAAACGTAATCCATCTCCTAATCGAATACACCTCTGTCAATAGCCAACGACAAAACTCACAAATATCCAATGCAATTATTCCAGAGAATAAAAAAACTATTGATCGCATCATCTCTTTCCTAAAGTCATCCAAACTGTTTTCCATAGTATAGTTCCACGTAGAGCGTAATAACCAATGCAATTACAAACGCCCAATTAACAAAAAACCATTTCATCGCTATATCTCCTCAGGGTTTGATTGTAGGAAAATAGCTCATTGCAGATTTGTTCTACACTAAATTTCCTTCAACTTTCATATGAACATTTTTTTTCTACAATCCATGCATGGAGAATCAGGGATGTTTGAAATTTGGTATTTTAGAGGCTCCATTACAATTGATTCAATTAGAGATGGAAAATATATATGAAAGCAGTGGCGTAAATTCGGGAGGGGAGGGGTTGGGCACAAACCCTCTCCAGAGACCCTTCGAAAATTAATTTTATATTTCGAATTGGAAAGTATTTGTGATCTCAGTTGATATCGAGATCGACTATTCGAGTTTTTTATTTTCCTTATCTGAAGGATTTTATACTTACCCCTCCCCTCACAACAGCCGCGTAAATTTTTGTTCTATGATTTCTGTCTCCCCCCCCCCCCAGAAGAAATGTCAAGTTACACTACTGTATAAAAGAATGTGTAACTACATGTACATACCAATCCAATCATGACCCTATGGAGATTTGAGCCCCCTCTCTTCACCTCGAAATACATACCTAATAATGAATACTTTTTCGCGAGTAAAATGTGTTTTATGTACTATCATGTACTATATGTAATCATGTGTAACACTTTCAGACTACATACTAACTTCAGGTTTGCCCCAGACTTCTCCTCATATACATTTACACCTAGTAGGAGCTGATTTCGTGAGATGTTTTTTTACTTCTTATGTATTTGTGAGGGCAGACTGAGTCCTCCATGGGTGTCATGATTGGGTTGGTATGTACATACTACATAGTTACAAGTCTTTTTGTATGCATTTTTCATTCCCATATATACTATATAGCATTATTGAATCAACTGTGATTAAACTCCTAAAGTATTAATTTTCAAACAATCGTAATTTCCCATCCATGGATCGTAGAAAAAAAAATGTTAATTTGAAAGTTGTAGGAAATTTAGTGTAGAACGAAATTGCACTGAGTTATTTTTGCCCTACCATCAAACCTTAAGGAAGAAAATGTTTTTTCGGAGAATCCGAACAGCCCTGTGAAATACGCACATTACTAGAAATGGGAACTTGTAGTATGTTGTTAGTGTTGGTAGTCTCTACATATTTTGGGAAAAAATCTTTGTTGGGAATTTCCTCCTTTAAGAACCTTTGAATGGTATATAGTGCTGGTCTATATTATCTTCATCTATATTATGTTTTTTTTTGTTTTTTTTTTTTTTAAATAAAATCTCTTTATGTTAGTCGATAAGTGAAAATTTACGACTCCTGTTTTGAGTCACGGTAACAAAAACAGATACGCATGTAGATATTCCCGATGTTGAATTTTCACTTCATTTTGGTCTTTTTGAATTTACTTCCATTAAACAAACGTGAGCGTAACTGCGTCGAGAAATTCTATTTCATCGTTGACGTTGTCGAGTACATTTATATCTCGTTCGCGCAAAATACAAAGCGTATAGATGTTCGTTCTGACGATCATTTGACTTGTAATTCTATACTTTCTGCGACTTATTCCACAACAACTACGTTACCAAATACGCTATAATCTAAGTATCTTCATTCTTTCCGTTCTGTTTTTTCCCCCTTAATTTTCTCTTCAGCGTAATGTGTGACATGTGAACCTTAACAGTTTGTATAGCTACTTTGGCAACACATGCTCGAAACGCTCCCAGTTTCCTTTTTTCCTGTCATAATAGTTTACGGGTTGTGGAAGAATTTCGTCGAAATTACTTTTTTGCATAATACAAACGAGTATTTGGATTTTTTAATGTATTTTTTTGTTGGGAGGGGGCGAATGGATTGGAGAATAGAATGTTGGTACGAGGACAATCATGTATGTGGTCGTTGTTAATATGCATTATTTCGTTTATAGATATTATTCTTATGGATCAGAGTATGAAAATTTAATTCAAATATTCACCCCTTTACCTCTACATTCAGACTATCTTACCCTGCTCTGAGTTCTGGGTTTAGAGTAATAAAAAATCAGGGATACGAATATGAACAATTTTTTTTTCAATCTCGTGAAAGTCAAGGAACACGCTTCAAGCAACAAAGATTATGTAAAAAAATGTTTACTTATCTTTATCCTTAAACCAAAAGTCCAAAATATTGTGATTAACTGTTTTTCGTTGATATTACCAGAGCGTAGGGAAGCTCAGCTTTCTGTGGAAATTTTAAGCATCGCTAACGAAATTCTGAGCATTTCTGTTTTTTATGAGTTGATTCAATAGGGATATGCGTGAAAATAATATTTTTTAGTTCATATTGTCATTTTCATTCAAACTGAAGCATCAAACTGAAAATAGATGTTGATAGTTGATGTTTTCAATCGTTTTCCTCCATTTCCGAGCATGTTAAAACGTATCTGGATGGTTGGTATTAGGATAATACTTGATATTTAAAATAAAATAAAAATGTAAAAGAGAAGAAAAGAGAAAAATGAATTATGACCTCTAACGAGAATAAAATTTCTACCAAAATGGGTTTAGACATCTATCTCAGTAAATATGAAACGCGTAGAAAAAATTACAATTAATCTATTTTAAATTTTGAACAAAAAAATTTTTGACCATTTTTTCGGAAAAATGCTTCCCACAGCCAAAAAACCCCTAATCTGTCATTTTTCGAACTTGTATGATTTTCACATTTATCTCGGTAAGTATGCCATTTACAAGGGAAATAATTGTATACGAAATGATATGCTTTTACTTTACTTCAGAAATAACCGAATCGATTTTATGTGTAAGACCATAGAGGAGGAGGATACAACTCTCACCGAACTCCCAGGGAGGAGTGAAGAAAAATGTCTTTCAGTTGTGATGATATTATTTTATGTATTTTAATTTAAGTTGAAAGTGGCTACACCAAATTTTGATCCGCTAATGACTATTTAGAGAGAAGCTAAGGACGTTCAAAATTGTGAAATTTTCAAAGAATTGCTGATTTCTTTGACTTTGCTAAAAAAAAAAAAAGTAGAAAAAATCCAAAACAAGCGATTTGAAATGATACATCATTTTGGGTGTTATTATTATTATTATTATTTTTTTGGTAAATACTATATTTACCGAGATAAATACATCGGAATGAGCATGTTAAATCGCCAAGCTTGAAAAATTAGTGGATGGGTTTTCTGACCTTGAGAAGCAGTTTTTCAAAAAAAAGAATGAAAAAAAAAATAATATACTTTTTGCGTTCAAAATTAAAAATTAATCAATTTTATCATCATCATGTCTTTTGTAGGTTTTATATTTACTGAGATATGCGTCAAAAACCCATTTTGGGAAATGCGTTATTCTTCTTGGGTGTTATACTTCACACTAAACGACTGGAAATTTCAGTATATTATTTAGGATGGTACTCTTGGCACAGTTTTGAAGGAAGCTAGTGGTGGAGTTACATAGGCTATATAATTTTTATCTCTGAGAGATACCCTTCATCAAAAAAAATTAATGTTCCCATGGTCATCATGAAATACTTACGGAACCAAATTTTGACCCTTTGAGAGCCCCCATCGCTTATTGGAAAACTTCGTTTTCTGTAGCACTTTTTGACCCACAGAAAGTAGATTGTAAAGGTTCAGTTTACACACAAGCCTGTATGATAAAAATTTAAAGTTTCATAACTTTCTTTATTCTTTTTTAGAATGATAGGGTGACTACCTAAGTTCATCTTACAACTAAAAAATTAATATTAATTTATTATCAATCATACTTTTTCCACCTAATACCGTTGTTGTTTTGTTAATGTAATGAAAATTTGCTAGATGGGTAGATTTTTTTTTATCGGGTATGTAATTTTCCATCAACATTTAGACAGATTAAAAAGAAAATTAGACTTGATATCAGCTCGTATAAATAGTAATAACTTTTGAAAGCAATATTCCAGCTGTCGTTTCGTATATTCGTTAATGCCTGGATAGAAAATGAATTATGTTTTTTGAACTCAAAATTATGATTTTTTCGACGAAAGTAAAATTCTTCAATGACTTAGTGAAACTCAGCTTGCTCAATTGGTCTGTAGCATCGTGGTGATTAAACTGAAAAAAAATTATTTTCACCGACTACCAAATAATTTTTATTTGCAATCCCTTCGATCGCATTTGTTACAGAAAACCTGGTGAAAAAAATGCACGCGTACAGCCGGACGTTGGTTAGTAAAAAACGAACGTGAAATTTAATATCGTTAGGATACTCGAAAGGACGCCTCGTCGCTGTATTTCAGTCGGCTGGCGAAAAGCAGAAACGAAATTTGTAACACAAAAAACTTAATCCAGTTGCGAAAACGAAATTAATATTAATAAAAATCAGTCGTTTTCTTTGAAACAAACGCGTAATTACAACTAAGCATTCATTCGTGTTACAGTCTTGAAGGGGTTTATGTTCTCACAGATTCATTAATCTAGATTTCCAGAAGGGAAAGAGCAGGAAAAACGCGGCTTTTACATTTTCACCAGAGCCCATAGCTACATACAGGAGTGAGAAAGTGTTGGTAAAAAATCGCGTCTAGAAATTACAGCGTTACGACTATTCTTAGGTTTATTCTTCTTTCGTATGAATGTGGATGTGCTTTTAACAGGGCGTATTTCGTAGTAAAATGCATACTGGTATCAAGCGGTGATTAACTTATATGTAGCGGAATTTACGTAATTATACCGTATACCTATCTCGTGCAAGCATATTTGAAGGAAATCCGTACAATAGGTATTTTCGTACTTGACATAACTAGTGAAAGCGAATCGTCTTCTAAATAAACATACGTCACGTACCCGACCATTAACATACGCTCGGGGTAATTACAAATTCACTTTCTTACGCTACGAGTCTAGAGGCGTCAATATTCAGTACTCCTCATTTTCGTATGTGGTAACTGATCTGGTTTTACGAAGAGATTTTGATACTCGGTGACGGGTTTTGGTGTGAAGCGAAAAGCTGTTCTGAAAAAAGGACTTCGCATTAGGAAAATTATACGGTCGTTTTATACGAATAATTTAAAGCCTACGTATTCGCTTTCCACGAAGGCCTAATGGTATAATGGTATGGTATAGTTTTCCTGTCTACGTACGGTTTGTTTCTTTCCTATTCTTTTTTTTGGGCCGGCTACAATACCGCATTGTGTAATTCAGTTTCAAGTTATACGAATTACCAAAGCTATTTTTCGGTTGAATATTTAAATGTTTAAACGTGAAATACGCGCGCGTCTCCGGCGACGCCATAAAAGTTAATGACTGCAAACAGATGTTGCGAGCAAAGTGCGCTAATTTACCTTGATGAGTGTTTTCTTATTAATGAAGGTGGCTCGTGCTGCCTTTATCCCGACGACGTCAACATCTGAATTGTAATGCGAACAATAAAGCAAATTTTTACAACTTCGTCTCGCCCTAATGCCGCGGCGAATTTATCAAACATCAGAATTTACCCGGATAATTCATCCAATTAGATAAACAATCATCCAATGATAACTGGCTAGCTTTTCGCTTAAAAGTTCTAGCAGTAGTTGGCGTATCCCCAGAAGCTCGCCAATTTCATCGTGCCCAGAAAACAGCGTGTTTTCCATTTCATATGCACGGTATAACGTAGATATTTAAGAAGTGGAAGAAAGTAAAAAAGTGGTGTTGTTAAAATGTCTTAAAATATTATGTATAACGTTGCGAAGTTGGCTTGTTGTTTGAAAAAGCATCGTGGATTTATGATAATATCTTAAACCTGGTGAGAAAAAACAAAAGTTATAAAGTTCATCATTCTTTTTGCAAACGTTTTGGGGAATTGCGGCGGAGAAATTTTTTTCTCGCCGATTCTAAATAATCCATTGTTAAGCGCTACCATCTCTCGTTCAGCGGGGTCGCGTGTTGAATGAATAATACAATAATTTAAAACGGCGAGTACATACTCGCAGATGAGAATAAAATATTTTCCAGCGTGTACGAATTCCTCCTATGTACCTTTTTTTACCCTCGCAATATGGTTGGTAAAGAGCGGAATTGAATCGCTCAAAAGTGTAAAATCGATACGTACGCGTATCTACGTATATCGTATTCTGTTATTTTTCCAAAAACGTTATTACCGTTGTAAGGAGTTTCACAAATAATGAAATTGCAAAGCTGTATAATCGTTTATTACGTTAAATATTGAATTTTCACGCGTAATGACCCGTATTTTAAAATTGAAACAAGGCTTGTTGTGAATGTTGCTTGATTTTCTACCGTAATTTTACATATTTAAATATGAAATATTGTCACGCTAGAGCGTAATAAATGGCTAATTTTTAATTCTAAATGTGACGGAATTTTTAGATTTTTAGTTGAGTTTTTAATAAAACCGATAGTTATTACGGCCTAACTGATTAGAAAGGAGGGAGGGTCAGGAGAGGGGAGGGTCTTTGAATATCAGCGTTTCACACCATTTGTAATCATCTAGCAAATGCCTTACTTCTTGGTATACATATATTTATATATTTATGCGTAATTATTATTTTTTCCCCATGTGTAGCGACAACGGATGTTGACGAAAAGGGTTCAAAATTTGATGAGAGACTCTTCTTGAAAATGCGAAAAAGATACTGCTTTGTTTTTTCAATACACTTCAAAATGGCGAATCGCTCGAATTTTGAGAGAAGTTGGAGAGAGTGCAAATTACTCAAA
Organism: Phenacoccus solenopsis; assembly: GCA_009761765.1. Classification (NCBI taxonomy): domain Eukaryota; kingdom Metazoa; phylum Arthropoda; class Insecta; order Hemiptera; family Pseudococcidae; genus Phenacoccus; species Phenacoccus solenopsis. The sequence goes on from CM019752.1 coordinate 19,396,589, forward strand.
ATTTTCGTTTTTGATCTCATATGAAAGAGTAAGTCATGAACACCTACATATCTAAATTTCAACTTCCCAAGTGCATTTGGAGGAGAGTTGAGCAAAGAACGGGATTTTGAGGAAATTTTCAACCATGAAATTTCTTGAATCTTCCATATTTCCTCACAAAAATAATGGTTAGTTTGGCACCGGAATATGACCCTTTGAATTGAGGTCAAAATAAATCATGGTGGATCATCAGAATTTGAGTGAAGCTTGAGGAGCATCAGATTAGTGAAAATTTAATTAATATGAACTCATAATATTGTATGATTATTGGAGATGAGAAGTATAGTATATCTTAAATTCACCACACGCATGGTGTTAAAAGGGAAAAAGGAAGAATTATCGACCTCAAAATGTGGTGGAATACACGAGAGGTTAAAAATCTATTATTTTAATATCATATGATAAAATGAGCTCAAGTGAATAACCTGTTCTGATTTTAGCTTTCCCAGTGAATTCGGAGGGGAGTTAGAGGAATAAACGGCTTTAGGAGGGGAAATTACTACAGAAAATCTTTCCATATCTCCTCAGCAAATCGAGCTAGAAAGGTCAAACTTAACATGTTGAGTTAGTTGATGATCAGAATATGGTCTCTTAAATTAGGGTGAAAATGAATCCAGAATAGTGGACGTTAAACATTGAGTATAACATGAAGAGCCTCAAGTTCGTATTACTTGTAGAATATGGGTTTCTATGATTATTGCATGGCAAGGAATACTATATTTATCTTAAATTCAACTTCTCAAGTGGTTTTGGAGGGGACAGGGGTAGGGTTTTTTAGCCTTGGTACTGAGTGTCGCCTGCAAGCATTGCAAACCTGAACGAGCTCCAATTAAAAATATAGATCCAGTAATGCAGCATAGCTGCTTGTGTTTTTCATTAATTTTAGCTATGTATGTTTTTATACTTGGTGGATGTTAGTTATGCGAAATTTCGAAACAGAAATGTATCTTATTGGATACAGTTCAAGGAGTAATACTTGAGATATCAAAAATTGATTCAGAAAGAGAGTCCAACTATTGTTCCAGTTGAATCGATTTTCAAGAATTTGAATTGTTTTAATTGCTAGAATGACTTCTTTTCGTGTGCGAAGGTGTGTGTGCGTTTGTAGTCAATTTCACTTCAGTGTTCTAATTAATGAAATCAATTCAAATGATTAGTTTTAAATAATCAATCACTTATTTTTTTTAGCTGAGTTTTTAACAAAACGATAGCTATTACAGCCTACCTGATTTGGGAAGGGAAGGTCGGGGGAGGGTGGGGTCTTCAAATCTTTGCGTTTCAGACCATTTGTAATCATCTGGCAAATGTCCAACTTTTTGGTATATATATTTTTTTTTCCCCACGCGTAGCGCCGGCGAGTATTCATAAAATTCTTTCAAAATTTGGTGAGGAACTCTTCTTGAAAATGCGCAAAAGTTTTTTTGTTTTTTCGAAAATTTCAAAATGGCGGATCACTCAAATTTTGAGGGGGCTGGAGAAGGGCAAATAGCTCAAATTTTTCGTTTTTGATTTCATATGAAAGAGTGAGTCACGGATACTAACATATCCAAATTTCAGCTTCTTAAGTGCATATTGAGAGGAGTTAGATCAAAAAACGGCTTTTTGAGGAAGTTTTGAGTCATGAAATTTCTTGAATCTTCCATATCTCCCCACCAAATCAAGTTAAAGAGGTCAAATTTTGTGTGTGAGGTTAGTTGGTGACCACAATATGACCTCTTGAATTTGGATCAAAATGGATCAAAATGGCGGATTATCAAAATTTTGAGTAGAGCTTGAGGAGCCTCAAGTTGGTAAAAATGTAATTAATATGAATTCATATGGTTATTGGGGATAAGTTGTATACTATATCCCGAATTCACTTCCATACATGATGTTGGAGGGGGAAGGCGGGGTTATCAACCTAAAATAGTGGTGGGGGTACAGGAGGGGTCGAAAATTTTTTATTGCTGTGTCATATGATAAAATGAGCCCAAGTGACAAACGTATTTTGATTTTAGCTTCCTCAGTGATTTTGGAGGGGAGTTAGAGCAAAAAACGGCTTTTGGAGGGGAAATTGCTGCAGGAAATTTCATGAATCTTCCATATCTCATCACCAAATCGGCCTAGAATGGTCAAACTTTGTGTGTAGGATTAGTTTGTGACCAGAATATAACCTCTCAAATTTGAGTCAAAATGGATCCAAAATGGCGGATTATCAAGATTTGAAGATAATTTGAGCACCCTCAAATAGTTATAATTTGAGAAATGTGTGTTCACATGATTATTTCATGGCAAGAAATACTACATTTGTGCCAAATTCAACTTCTTAAGTGTTTTTGGAAAGGATAGGGTAGGGGTTTTCAGACTTGGTATTGGGTGTGGCCTGTAGTCATGAACGGTTAAGCAAGGTTATTAGTAAATCAAAACAAGCTCCAATTAAAAACTCAGCTCCAGTAATGCGGCATGGCTGCTTACATTTTTTTTTTTAATTTCTTGAAAAAAAAAGTCGATCTTATTAACAGGCTGAGCTGACAGCATTAAAATGCTGATACGTACCATGAAAACTTTTTTAATTTAACAACCTACAATGAAACATATTCAAAATTAAGCTCAAGTTATGCCCTGCTTCAAGTACTAGTCTAAGGAGTTAAAACTAAAGGAAAATTGGATGTGAGACTAAAAATTTTTGATTGAAGAAAAATCTATTCAAATTTTTTTGGAGGCTTTAAAAAAAATACTTCTATTAGTGTTTTATAGATATGTTAAAAAGTGAAATACACAATTATTAAATTCTGAAATAAAACTATAAAAATAAAACTGGTGTAAATAGGTATCAAGTTTTCATTATACTATTCAAAACTGAGAAGAAAAGGTATATTTAATTAGTGCAAAAAACAAAAAAAGATGGAAAAAATATCCCAAAAAATCTTCCTCAACAGAATGTAGCTCTAATTGTAAAATACAAAAATTCAAAGCACTCGAAAATCATTTTTTGAACATTCGAAAAACTTTGACTTATTTTAGTGTTTGAGTTTGGTGGCCGAAATTTTTATGCGCAATCAGTTGAAACAAAAATTAAAATCATCGGCGAGAAGTTGAAGTTTTGTGAAATGTCACTCATTTTATTTCAAAATGATGTATTGTAAGAAAATGATTACCAAATCTAAAATTTTGAAAGCAGTTATCAAGAAATGAAAATTGGGTAAATTTTATATTTTGAGTTGCGAGGATCTAAAACACTGAAGTCGTTTATTAATTATCTCGTAAGATGTGAACTACTGTACTTTTTGAACAAATTAATAATATTTTCCAACTCTCTGAGTATTAGAAATTCACAGATAGAATTCTCTCTAATTTTTTACCTATGAATACAACCCCTGAGTGTAGAAAAATTTTAACTTATTGAAAAAAAAATTTTTCTCGAATTTCCTAAAATCACTGATATGTTCTATGATTTGACTCCAGTCTGAAAAAGTGAGGGCTTATGTGGATGTCTAGAAGGCTAAATAGACCTTCTGTAGGTTGATTTTCTTATTCTTTAGGAGCCCTACAAAAAATAAATGTATCTAATGTTTTTTACAAAATTTTAAGAGCTTCGTTTTTGTGAAACGACATTCTTAATTTTCGAAGCACCTTACAAAAAAAGGAATATCATGTGAGGCCACTAGCCGTTATTTTACTCACTTGTCCTTCTAATTTTTGAAAAAAAAAAAAATTAAATCACTCATGCTAATCACCCAAGACTAGTACTCGACACTGCGTTGATTTAGAAAAAAAAAATGAATATTATAATGAAGTGAGAAAAATTGAAATTTTGCTGTGTTGCACATAATGTTTTTTAATTTTTTTTTAAACTGGAGATGGATGAAATTCATTTGGAAATGGGTTGTATTTGTAGTGGGAATGAGGCAGGATTGAATATGGTAATAATTGAGCAAACTTGTTCTGAAGGGAGCACTTGAAAATTAGTAAAATAAAAAGAAAAATTAGGTATAGTAGTAATGGTGTAGGTATAGGTATAATGTTTCAATTTCTTTCTAATATTTTGATGAGTTTTTTTTTAGGTGAATGTTCTATAACAAAACAGGGATCTATTTTTAAAGAATTTCGAAAAATTAATGTACATAAAAATTTTTACATGAAATTGCAAAAAACAGGACACTTCGTGTAACAGAATACTACATCGTATTTTGAGTTTTTAGTCTAGATTTTTTATGCTTCGTAATTTTTTATATAAAAAAAGAATATGAAAACAACGAGCGTGAGTTAAAAACGAAAAATTGTTTTACGAAGATAACGAAAAGCAAAATAAAAAATTTAATGGAAATGACGAGCCATAAAAAAAAATATAACGAATATTTTACCTAAATATTCTTGTTAAGCACCTATATTTGTATTTTCGCTTGGGAATTCCTGCGTTAAAATTTCAGCAGCAAGTAATGCGTGCGGTGTGAATTGAGGAATGAATTTATTACGCGTGCAGCAAAATGCCTGTAGTACGTATACGTATTTAATTTATATTACCTAATCGATTTCTTTTGATACGATATCTATTCGTTGGTTAACCGCGCCCTAAAACTGCGAAGCTCGATTATAAGTGTTGTTGAGTTCAGAAATTCGCGAAAAAAAGAAGAAAAAGAAAGAAAATAAAAGAACGACGATGAAATACGCTGTACCATTAAATTTCCGCACGTTTAACCAGTCAATGTAGACTGCTTGCCGCTCGTAAAATGAATTCGTATTTTATTAATGGCATTACTTTTAAAAATACGGTATTTCTTTGGTATTTGTTTTCGAAAAACGAATACGCCGTGTACTAATTGAATACGAAGCCACGTTAGGCTGGTGCGAGTAAAATTTATTTTTTAAAAGGCGAAAAAGGAAATTTCGTTTGGCGAGATTTTAGCGTTAGGAATTATCGATTACAAAATTTCGTTAAAACGGTACGTTGACTGGGTGACTTTGTTTTGTTATTTAACCCTCTAGGAGAACGTTATAAACAGTGAACCTTTTAACCTTTGTTTCGTGCCGTACTATTTTAGTAGTTTTCTTTCGAGCTGGTTTTCACGACGTCAGTTCCCATACAGGGTTCGATGATCGTTCGTAAATTAGGCGAATTTGCGACTTTCGAAAGTATATTGGAGTACTTACATTCTGGTATTGGCGTTTTGCTGTGATGAATAGAGATGACGAAAATTCTTCGTAAAATATGTAATTAACAAGGTTACTCGACGATTAATGGAGGGGAAGGTTTTCGAAACCTTTTAAACGCTGTGCGAGTATTCGCGTACGTTTTCCTTTTTAGCGCGTTTATTTTGGCAAGGTTTAAGATGAAAAACCACTTAAAACGTAAATAGGAAACAATGAAAGGAATTAATATTCGTAAGCTTCCGCTAACTCGCGCGATATTTGTCTCTGTTTTAACTCAATATCGCATAAGCTGCTCCGCTTTGAACATGTAGCTCGGTCTCCGCGTCTATGTGGGGTTTCGTTTTCGTGTCGTTCAAAGAACTGTTTTGGGAAATTCGTTCGTCAAATCTGTTGCTATACATAGATAAGAAGCTTAATTTTATTATGATTACTGTTTTGATTTAGGACGCGAATTATAAGGTTTGTATAGCTATACGCGGGCGTCTCCGTAGGCTGGAATAAAGTCGGCTGTTGTGTGTTTAGCCGAGTTAATGAGATGCTGTAGGCGAAATTACAATCTATACACGAATATATGCGCAATACTCGAATTCCTAGTTAATTATGAAACAGATAAACGCGGCAATTTTTACCATCCCTCTTTTGCAGTCCATAATTTATAAGGAAACGAATATAAATCAAAACGATAAATTAAATATTTAGACGAACTTCACGACCATTGAAAGTTATCAAGTTTTAATTTTGCCAACCATCTCGTAGATGCTTTAATATTTACGTTACGACGGATCGTTTTTCTCATCCATTTATTTTAGCCCTTATCAAATATTCATAACGATTAAAATGAAAACATTACCAATTTATAACGTGGAACACGTGAAATTAAAACAAAAGACGAGAGAAAATTGCGGAGAGAAAAGCCTTTTTCTTTTGGACGCCTTCCGGGGCAAACGCTTATTAAAAGGCGTTGATGGTGGCTTTTACCGCACCAAATTAGGTAATATACCATGAAGCGAAAAAATAAAAGAGGATTTAGAATGTAGTAACGAGTAAAAATCTAAATCCCTGAATCTGCTCTCACGTCTCGTACCTCTTAGTGTGAGCCAAAGGGTATATTACGTTGAATGTGATGGCAGCACCGAACAGATTGGCGTTTCGTAATTGGCTTAGCTTATTATCTCGTTTTCTCAATGTTTGAATTTTAAATGAAATATTTTTTTTTTTTTGTTGAGAAAGGATTAATTTTGTGGTCTTTAATTTAAACACGTTTTCTAACCAAAAGATGAGCTAATATTTGAGCAAAAATTAACTTGTACTATGGTCTCGCAATTTTCCCCAGTTGGGATTAATCTATGCTCTTGAAAGGTACTTGATTTAACCGACTTTTTCTTCATTTTCCATCGCGTACTACAATTCCAATAGTAGTACAGGGAAACAAGCTCATTTTTTGACCGAATCTGGAAAAAAATGGTAGTGAGCTGAATTTCACATTATATGTGCAAAATGGTGTCCTTAACAAGGTATGAAAAATTGTCACGCCTAGGGGTGAGCTAACCCCAGGAGGGGGCTAAAACCTCGCAAAAAAACAGTTTTTCAACTGTTTTTTGCTAATATCTTCGAAAAAAAAAGGGTTCTACGTTAAATAAGTTATGTCAAAAAATATTCCCAATTAAATTTTCTACAGAATGAGTGGGACAGTTTTCTCAAAAAGTCATTAGTAAGCCCAAAATGAGGAGGTCAGAATATACCAATTTTTAGAATTCCCTTTCGAAAATCAATTCTTTGTTTATATTTTCTATACGGTGCGTCCTACGCAAAAATTGTTAATATTGAAAAATATTCCCCGTTCAGTTTTTATAAGGTTCATGAAAAACTTTTCGCAAAAAGTCATAAAAGCGCCCAAAATGGGTGGCCCAAAATACATAAATTTTGAAAAAATTTATTCATATGTGTTCATACCTATTATCAAGTGACCTATGTAGGTGATAAAGATGAACGAATAATTTTTACTGATGATTCCCCCTCCCCTTCCTCCTCCCTCCTTTTGAAATACTTCTCCAGATTTACATTATAGAACAAGAAAAATTACAGATATATTTTGAAATATTTGTTTCAACTCGGTTCGGGATCATCCATTCCCTCTTCATCACTCATTTCCACCTCCATACTATTCGTGCAATCAGCTCCACAACAATGACCACACAGCTTCGAAAATTTCAGTCTTGAAATAACAGAAAATTAGCTCGTACAAAATGTTTTTGCAATGCTAACTTGAAAGTTATTAGCTTTTAACCTGTTTTCCTGCATGTGCAAGCAGAATAGCCTTTTTAATAGCAACAATACCTCGTTCTTGCACAGTTGCAACAGCTGCTCTATCGGATAACGAATTGTTGCAAATGCTAACATTTTTTGATATAACTTATTTTGACGTAGAATCCTTTTTTTCGAAGATATTAGCAAAAAACAGTTGAAAAACTGTTTTTTGCGGGGCCTCCTGGGGTTAGCTCACCCCCTAGGAGTGATATTCTGCGTATATAATATGAAATTCAGCTCACTACCATTTTTTTTCAGGTTCAATCCTTATTTCCCTGTACTACAGTTTGTTATAAACATTGTAGATAGACTTCGATCGTGGTATTGAAAGAGACAAATATACGGGGTATTATATTTCAATATAAGCCCATGTGTAGGGCTATTTATGTGACACTGATGTGTTAGGAGTTGCCTATAATACTGCTGAAGGGGCTGAGACATATGCCTTTGAAAATTTTTTTGAAAATCTTTGTATAGTTTTAATGTTTTAATGCTGGGGTTTCCCCATGTGTACAGTTGAGGAATCTTCTCTGTTATCTGCCAGACTGATATGTTGTGTGTAAAATGAGAGATCAGATCGTCTTCGTCACTTGAGTAATAAATAAATAATATATTTAACGCTCTTCTTCCGATTTTATGAAGTTTTTACTATTTGGATGAGCATTTTAAATCGAATTGCCTCCATCAAAGTGGACTGGCAGCAGCAGCCAGTTCTACTTTGAACTTTAATTTGCATCATAATGCCCATCAGATTCTACACCTTAGTGATGATCAACTTTGAAAATTTTTTTATGGAGCTATTAAGTTGGACCAAAAAAAAAAAAATTAAAATAACAGTAAAGATAAATTACAAGCACACAACTTATTTTGTTCGTGATTATACACGAAATACAAAAAGTTTTATCGGATTATCAACATTCTAAAAATAGAAATTTCCACGCAGATAACACAGTTGTGATTGTTTGTTAACAATATAAAATTCATCTATTTTTTTTCCTCGGAACTCCTATATTTCATCTCCTTCAACAATAACGGTAAGTAAGCCATCATACATGAATGTCACATGAGTAGCTCTACCTGTGATATGAATGAGCTCGTGTGGAGTTGAAACACTCTGTATGTTGGGTACCATTGGCAACAAAGATGCTACGTTTACCCGTGCAAATACTATAATGCCAAGTCGTTAAAGACGATAGAACGGAGAATCTCTTTTGTAAAGCAAGCAAGGCACGTCCAAGTGCCTATCATTTTACTATCGTTTTCGCGCAACGAAATCGCAGCTCTACTCTTTTCGTCGGAAGAATAACAAAGTAAACTGTTTTCTCGAGAAAGTTCACGTCGTCGGACGGATTGTTGGAAATTGTTTTACACTTAATGAAAACCATTAAGGAAGTGTATAGCTATGGCTGAAAAACGGGAGTCGGGAGCGAATGCGAGGATGGTTTTTGCAAAAGCAGCGCGGCGTTTTGCTAGTTGCATATAAATCGATAACGGCGAGAAATGCCTTCGTCGTTTCGTAATTCGCCTCTCGTGCCGCGCCTGTATTCAAGCGAGTGGCTAATTTTCTCGGTATGTACTAATTTTCTGGTATTAAACGTAAATTGGCGTATTTCACAAATCATGGTCGTTAAACATGGTTTGTTGCGGATGTTATGTGTATGAAATTAATCCTTAATTATTGAGCTAATTGTCATTTCATTCGGGAATAATACGTATCAATAGTGTTTCCAACGTCGATGGTAATTTCGGTCTGAGGATTATTTCGCTGTGTGTTATCCAGGTACATATGCGCAATTATCGATATTACAAGGATGTGATGAGGTAGACGGGGGTGTTTGCCTTCTTTTCTTCCTCCAGTTGTATTTTTTTTTTAAATTGTATTTTATTCACAAAAGTTTTTTTTTTTTTTTTTTTTATTTGATATTTAACGAAGTTAGATTTTTTTAATCTGTTGGCATCATTGTTGTTCTTATTTCCTCTGTGAACATTTGCCTTGGATGGTCTTTTAATTTCTAACAGTTACGTAAAACTGATCATATAAATGTTCCATCATAGCGATGAATTATTAAATTTTTACCATTTTTTATGATAATTGAGTATTTTGCTGTGAATTTATTTTAGAAAATCTGAATTTAAAAAATTTCCAGCTAAATCTTTTTTCGGTTTCCAGGAATTTGAATATTGTGACTTTTGAAGGTGAAAATATTACAAATCGCAAATAACTCAAATGTCTGAAATTAAAAAAAAAATAAAAATTTTAAACATTGAAGCCCTCATTTAATTCAAAAAGAGATGGAGTGTCATGAATTGTTCAAATTATAGTAGTCAAGTAAAAATCTTGGCATCAGTCCATCTACAAATACCTCAAGGAAGGGAGGGGGAATCAAAGTTCTAGAAATTAAATTTTCTTGGTTAAACAGTAAAATTGTAACTATAATTTTACAACTTCCAATCTCTGAGTATTTTTTTTTAGCTGAGTTTTTAACTTAAAAACGATAGCTATTACAGCTTACCTGATTTGTGGCTGGTGGGGGGAGGGTGGGGTCTTCAAATCGTTGCGTTTAAGATCATTTATAATCATCTGGCTAATATCCAACTTTTTGGTATGTAATATGTATGAAATCTAACAAAACGATATTTTTTTATTTTTTCGAAAAAATTCAAAATGATGGATCACTCAAATTTTGAGGGGAGCTGGAGAAGGGGTAAATACCTCAATTTTTTTGTTTTGATCTCATATGAAAAAGTGAGTCACAGACACCAACATATCCAAATTTCAGCTTCCTAAGTGCATTTTGAGAAAAGTTAGAGCAAAAAACGGATTTTTGAGAAAGTTTTGAGTTATGAAATTTCTCGAATCTTCCACATCTCCTCACCAAATCAACCTAGAAAGGTCAAACTTCGAGGGTAGGGTTAGTTGGTGACAAGAATACGACCTCTTGAATTTGGATCAAAGTGGATCCAAAATGGTGGATTATTAAAATTTGAGTTGAGCTTGAGGAGCCTCAAATTTATGAAAATGTAATTAATATGAACTCGTATGATTATTGGGGATGAGACGTATACAATATCTCCAATTCACCTCCATACATGATGTTGGAGGGGATAAGGAGGGGTTATTGACCTTAAAATGTGGTGGGGGTATAAGAGAGATCGAAAATTTTTTATTGGCATGCCATATGATAAAATGAGCCCAAGTGATTAACTTATACTGATTCTAGCTTCCTAAGTGAATTTGGAGGGGAAGTAGAGTAAAAAACCCTTTTGGAGGAGAAATTGCCGTAGGAAATTTCATTAATCATCCATATCTCCTCAACAAATCGGCCTAGAAAGGTAAAGTTTCGTGTGTAGAATTAGTTGATGGCTAGAGTATGACCTTTTCAATTTGTGTCAAAATGGATCCAAAATGGCGGATCATAAGAATTTGAAGATAATTTGAGGAGCCTCAAATTGTTCTAATTTGAGAAATATGTATTCAAATGATTATTTCATGACAAGAAATGCTACGTTTGTTCCAAATTTAACTTCTTAAGTGGTTTTGGAAGGGATAAAATATGGGTTTTTAAACTTGGTATAGGTGTGGCCTATAGTTATGAAGGGTTTAGCAACGTTATCATTACCAAACTTGAACAAGCCCCAGTTTAAAACTCAGCTTCAGTAATGCGGCATGGCTGCTTACGTTTTTTTAAAATTTATTTGACGTTTGTAACTGCATTGGTTATTACGCCCTACGTGGAGATATACTCTGAAAAACAGTTTGGATGACTTTTGGAAAGAGATGATGTGATCAATAGTTTTTTTATTGTCTGGAATAACTGCATTGGATATATGTGAGTTTTTTCCTTGGCTATGAAAGAGGGAAATGGTAGGTTTCAAAAACATCATAAATCAAGTTATGCTGTCCAAGAGCCGCTGAAATTTTGCAAACCACTTACTACTGCGTAATACGTACTATCTAAATAATTTTTGCCAAATTTACTAAGCTCAAATTCGTGACAGTATTTTTAGCGGTACCTTTCAAATGTTAAAAATGCTACTAAAAGCCTTGAAACTCTCCAACAGCAACTGATACGTTGCTAGCCGTAAATACTCTAGCCTAATATTTACAGTCTGCCCTATTTTTAATGAAATAACGGGTTCGACAAAATTTTGCAACAATAATGAGTTCATAAATATTTGATATGAGGTTATACTGAGAGATTTTCAAAGAGCAACTTTGCAATATAACCTATTATTCGCCAGTTTTGTGATTTTGTGTTCTCTTTCTCCTAAACTACTCGACCGGTTGAAGTACCAAGATTTTGACTCGAACACAACCAGTTCGACAATTTATGTAATTTCATTATTTCTCAAGTTTGAAAAATTTATCACTCTTCTCTCTGCCAAATGAACATTACCAGTTGAATTTTCAATTATGAAGCACTTCTGTGATGAACTTCACACTAAAATTTGTTCGTAGAAATTCAAGAGTCAAGCCTTGGTTGTTTCCTTCGTTAAAAGTGCTCAGAAATCTTTGGAATTTGTAAAATATTTTCAGAAATGAAAAAAATATTTATTTGTATCAAATAACTTTTCAGTATTCATGTTGGTGAAACGAAATACCTAATCAAAGTAATAAACATTTCGTTTGAAAAAAAAAAAAATTCGAAATGAATTGGAAATATTCATCCATTTCGTCATCGTTTGGCTTCGATTTTCAGTCCTTCTGTAAAATTACGAAGTACGTTTCTACCTTTTTTGGCATCTGTTGTGAAAGAAAGTGGAAAACAATCGGCGCGGCGTCGAAAAACTTCGAAAATAAACGCCTATAAAGTCTTACAAAAAATTACAACAATGTAAGGTCCCATAAAGCCATACACATTGGAGAGTAACTCAAGGCATATTCTTAGCGAAGAAAAAAAAAATGATAACAATCATCGTTAGACTTGAATTGACATTTTAACGACATCGTGTTTCGTAGAATCGAAGAATCGCACCGTACATAAATAATGGCGACGCGAGTACGATGAAAATTGATTAAAAACATTTTGTTCCAACACTTACACGGCGACCGGACAAGGGTGAAATGTATAAAAAATGATTCCCTTCACACTCAATTAAAGAATTATAATGTATCGTTTATTTTTTCGGCCGGCCGATTCAATTGTGTATCTTTGAAATGTCTATTAAAGAAACGATAAATTTTCTATGCCGTAGATCGTGAAAAATGAAAACTCGTTAGCGAGCCTCGCAATTAGGTAGTTTTACAATTACGCGAGATTTTTAAAGCACCCTTATTTTCGGGAGAGATTTCGAGAAAAAAAAACGTGTCAACGAGAACGGCGATTTTGTCGCCGTTAAAGCTGTTAAGAAGGGTGAAAAGAAAAACTTCCGATGTAGAAAAATTCCTTCGCAGTGTCGTCGGACGTGTAAAGCTCGAATGGGATTTCAAGAATTTTCCTATAACGAGGTTTCTTCAAACGCGCGTGAAAATTCTACGTCCATTTGATCGACTGTAAATTCGACGAAATGTGTGAAAAGGTTTAATATGGTATTCTTCATTTATATTCGAATCGAGAAAAATCGCTTCTATTGAAAAAATTCGTATAGAGCAGCTGTAAATGAAAGGAAATTGGAAAGATTGCAAAAACGAAGGAATAGATCCACGGACTGACGGTGAGCAAAAATTCATCCAAATTGTCCTAAATAACCGCTGAGAGGAGAAAATATTGGAAGAATTTTAGCTTTTTTTTGGCAAATTCATTTTCGTTGTTTTATCAATTAAAAGTCTTGCAGTTTGCTTATTAAAATTCAACGCGAATAAGTTTCGTTCGACGGTGATATTTGCATTTTGATGAATACCCCTTCAAACGTGTTTTTGATTCGGTATTTTATTTAGTCGAGGGAATGGCTAATTTAATTACAAAACTGAGTGGTACGTGTTCTCTAAGTAAATATTTGTTCATATTTTTTCATCGATTCATCATAATGAGCTATAATGCAGTAATTGGCAACACTGATAGATGGGAATACGAAATTTCGAATTTTATCGTCGAATCGTTAAAATAAGAGAAAATGTCTAGACGACTGTAACGAAGGAGAGATTCGACAAAGCCCGAGATTTTTTCATTTCCTGCTTCGCTGTCAAAAACGCTAGAATTGTAATTCGTGGTCGGATTTTTTTTCAACGTTGGTATTCATCATTCATTTGCGAATACAAACTGCGCGTAAACGGCTATAAACGTCGTTTTTCATACTCGCTGGTACAAGCCAGCGATATAATTACTCCACGTATGTAGTACGGCGAAGTTTTTGGTGCGTTGTGGAAACATTATTACGAAGTTTGGTGTAGTTAAAAAAAAAAAAGATAAAATTTACGAGGAAACGGAGAGATTTCGCAAACATGGTCGTAAAATAATTAGTCGAAAAAAAATTTTATAATTTTTTTCGTTGCTGTATTTTCGTACCGAGTGGTAGTGTTAATTTGCAAAGAAACACATTATTGAGAAGATAATAAATCACGAGCATTGCTCATAGATTGGCGTCGTTCCATCAATATTTTTGTGTCAAGAGTTGTCTAAGTGTTCCGTAATAATTTTTCCGTCTTCGAGTCGATAAAACAAACACGCGTCGAATGAAACTTGGTCGTATTAGGTCTTTTTTTTTGCTTGAAAATTATTCTCTGAATAAATCATACAACCCATTTCGATCGATACGGTTTGAAGATGAGGGTAAATTAACCCTTAATTTTGCTTCCTTTCTTTTTTGAAAGACCAGAAAAAGTTTCAGCGGGGTTTTTTAACCTAGTATTACGCAGTTTGAGAAACTGTCTTTCAAATCGAGTCGACGAGTCGTTCATATACTAACCGCACTGAGAATGCGCTGACCGCAAGAAGGATACTTGGGGTATGTAATGTCGGAATTCTCGTTTACGAATGAGTTCGCAGCAAGATGGTTTGGTGTATCGTGGGTTTTTTACCCCTAGTAATTTCCAAGATTAAAGGTATGCGGATGACGTAGAAAAATTTCTAAGGTGGTTTAAAACGAGAAGCATAATTTAGCGAATATTGTTGAGGAGTTTAGGTGTTTCATTGACTTGTTTGGTAACGAAATGTCTAACGTTGTGAAAATATTCTTCTCAGGAATTATTTTATAAACCGAGAGGAAGAATTTTTTAAGCCGGATATTGTAAAGATAACGTTTATGGCTGGGTTTTTGTGTACATAATATGAGATTTATTTAAGCTATTTTGCACTCAGGAAAAATATGCTCGATTTTTACCCCACGAAGCTGTCCAAAATATCACATTCTTGTTTCACAATGACTTCGTATAGATGTTTCAGCATCAAAAAGCTTGGTCTTTAGGAGTCCCTTTCGAAGGAAAATCGAGCATATTTGACCTCTTGAGTCCTAAAAAGTCTAGATTGAGTCTGTACTGTGCACAAGACCAATAAATTACTCATTTATTGTTCATTTTTGAAAATAACCAAAACTAGTGATTTTTGAAAAAAAAAAATATAAAAATGTTGCGTGCCCACTAAATTTTTTATAAATAGGCAGCTAAATTTTTTCCCGTTTTTTGATGACAAAATGTTATCATGAACATCAAAACATTTTCAATTTCCCAAAAATTAATATTTTAATTTTTCAAAACTTTGACCTAATTTTGGGAAATCTAAAAATTGAGCTAAACAGCTGAAATTTTTATGACGTTTTTTGAGGTAATTTAGCAACTATTGTGTCCTGGTCCCCTTCACTTTGAAAAAAAAAAAAAACGAAATTGGGCATTCTCTACTCCCTAGCTGTCTATCTACTTACGCAGTATGCACCACCTTATTATGAGTATTACCATACTTATTAACCACCTCTCTCAGAAAGCATGTTGGATGCACATACTTTGAAAATCCTACAAAATATACGAAGGATTAGATGCATAATACCTCAATAACACCTTAATTCCAGTGAAAAACTCTGTCAAATATTTAGGAATGACATTTGATAACCGACTCAAATGGTCTGATCATATAAGGCAAATTTGACTAAAATGCTTCAACAAATTAAACCTATTAAAAAAACTCACACGTACTAGCTATGGCTCTGACCGTTCTACCTTACTGAGACTATATCACACAATCATTCGATCTATTTTAGACTTCGGCTCTCCACTCTATTCGTTCGCAAGTGAATCTTGTCTTAATCAACTAAATATCATCCAAAACACCAACATAAGAATGGCCACTGGAGCATTTAGAACCACCCCCATAACTAGCCTTCTCAGCGAAGTTTCTGAACCCCCATTATTCATACGTAGACAATTCATTAACACAGTATCCTTTCTAAGTATAACTGCAAATCCAACATTTAAATCAACTCTCCATAACCTAGTCCCAATTGAATCTATGTCACAATTATTTAAAGAACTTTTATATCAAATTTCATTGCATCTTCGCATTCAACATTTCCTAATTAAAATATTACCTCCGTGGCATACATTTACCCCGAATATAGATCTTTCCTCAACAAAATTCACAAAAACCTCAACTAACCCGATTATACTCAAACAAAACTTTCAGTTCCTATTAGAAAAATTCACAAATTTCAATCATATATATACAGATGGTTCTAAAACTACTTATAACACAGGATGCGCGATTATCCATGATAGTACGCACATACCCATACCTCTTCCATCATACTACTCCATTGTTTCCTCAGAATTATATGCAATCAAAACAGCAATCAGCTATGTCAATGACTTTTCTCTACATCATACAGTTATATTCACAGATTCTCTTTCATCCCTACTAGCCATCCAAAATCACAGATCTAAACAAACACATCCTATAGTACAGGAAATTACTTCATCTCTACTTTCCTTTCAACCAATGAAAACAGTTATCTTATGCTGGATTCCATCCCACTCACAAATAGAAGGTAATGAGTTAGCTGATTGCATTGCTAAACAATCTTACCTCCACCACCCAATCGCGGATATAGATATCCCTCTGAAAGATTTGAAAACCTATGCCAAATCCTTACTATCCGAAGAATTTCAGTCATACTGGTCAAATGTCCCAAATTCAAACAAACTCAAAAGTATTAAACCTACCATAAACATCTGGAAAACTTCTCTGCAGCATAACCGTCGACATACATCCATTCTTACTCGTCTCCGTACTGGCCACTCCCTCATAACTCACCAACACCTCCTTGCCAAGCAGCCACCTCCTATATGTACCTCC
Source organism: Phenacoccus solenopsis (assembly GCA_009761765.1). Classification (NCBI taxonomy): domain Eukaryota; kingdom Metazoa; phylum Arthropoda; class Insecta; order Hemiptera; family Pseudococcidae; genus Phenacoccus; species Phenacoccus solenopsis. Next base: position 19,413,286 of record CM019752.1, read on the forward strand.
TGTAATGTCCTCATAACTCTCACATATCCTTACTGAATGCCTTCTTTATCAATCTCACCGGTCCAAATATCTTAAGTCTAATACTTTAAAGGACATTCTATCAGATGATTAGGCACAAATTGATAAATTATTCCTTTTTCTAAAATCCACAGGATTAACAAGTAAAATCTAGATTGTTGCTGTGCCTCTAGCCATTGTTGCTGTACATGGAACGTAAAAAAAAAAAAAAATCTCAATAGTTTTTTAGATTTTTGATTCGACTCAAAATGACTGTCATAGTTCATATAATAGAGTAAAATGAGGACCCAAATACATCTAAATTTCAACTTTCCAAATGAATTGTGAAAGAAATTAACCTAAAAGTTTTTTTTCGAAGAAGTTTTGAGTTATGAAATTTTTTGTACTTTCCATATTATCTCCTTACCAAGTCAACCTAGGAAGCTCAAATTTTTCATGTGGGGTTAGATGAGAACCCGAATACGACCTCTTGGATTTGTGTGAAAATAAGTTCAAAATCATAGCCAAGGAAGGTACACATTATCCGAGCCAGGGTTCCTAAAAGTGCCCATAGGGTCCAAATATACAAATTTCAGATTTAAAAAATTTTTATGATTCTAATACTTTTTTTTTTTTTTTGTTAATTGACGCCGTGTGCGCTGTACAGTGTACATCCCTGTGGCTAGAAGCGTTTTTATTTAAGATTTGTTAAATTGTGGAGTATAGTGAAACAGACTGTAAAAATTTAATTACTTTGGTGATTTTTACCGGACTATTAGCAAAGATGATTTCTATTCGAGGTTGAGGAAAATAAGTATTTCTATAATTGCTAAAATTGAGACATTCTGTAAGAATATGGGCGATTGTGATTGAAACGTTGGAGGTTGTACAGAAGGGCGTCGAAAGTCTATTAAAGAAGTGGCCATGAGTAAGAAGAGAGTGGCCTGTATGTATAGTGTATACGGGTCAAATTTTCATTCGATTGTAAAAAAAAATTAAAAACGAAAGTCTCGAAATTTTTTTGCCCGGAGATGATTCTGCATCTCCCTTACTCCGTCTAAAATAACAAATGATCAAAATTTGGGAAAAATTTGATGAGCAGTATGATTACTGGGGCCAAAAAGTATGACGTATTATAAACGCAGCCTCCCAAGTATTTTTGAAGTGTTTAAAATTTGCACTATAGGCCTTGAAATGTGGTAAGACTAAATGAATTGTTGAAGTGTTTAAATTATGGCTTCATGTGATAGTTGAGAATACCAACATATTATACAGATTCGAAGCAAATAATTGAGTTTGTTGTGAAAGTTCGGTCTTGAAATTTTTGTGATCATCCATATTTCCTCATCTAGCCAAATGTATTGAAAAAGCTTAAATTTCATTCCTAGGATCACTTCAGACCACAGTGTGAAGTTTCAATTTTAAACTGAAAAATACTCAAAACGCGGACCAATCCAGATTTAAGCAATATTTGAGAAACCCCCTACATTCTACAGCTCAAATGTGATGAGCATAGTTCCATATGATTACCGTTAAGGCAGGTCGAGCAAGAAGTACAGTATATTTCAAATCTCATTTATCAAGAGATCCTGAGGAAATACGTAGGGTTTCCAGTGTTGTGCTAAGTGTGTTAGGATTAGTCGATTTTTTTTTTCAGAATTTGGGAAGGCGATGAGTGAAAAGTATAAGTATGTTAAATGAACAGCAAAAAAGTGAAAAAAAAATTACTAAATTAAGTTGATAAGAGGCTGGTCAAAATGATGTAAAAGTTCTCGAAAATTTCAAAATGAACTAATTCTGGATAAATTTGGAATTTTTATCTTTTTCTTTCTCCTCAGTCCTAAGCAGTTCATATCAAATCGATTCCATAATAATACGTTATCTATAAATTTGTAAAGAAAAAAAAATTGAAGATCTTTTAGTTTTGAAAAAATTGGTGGGTAAGCATTTTTTTACTTGAAAACAAAATCCAACTTCTGAACTCAAAAAAATCTCTCTTGAATCAATTTTTTTGTTTTACATTTTTGAATAAGTTCACCTTATTTGTAACAGTGTTTCTCATCAATTTGAAAAAAAATTTTTTTAGTAGTCATTTGATAAATACTTCACATCTCATCTTCATTTTTCCAAAAAAATGAAATTTGGCTCTCACTTACGCACACCACGGAGTTTAAAACCTTACTTATACCTTCTAAATCATTCCAGAAGTTCACTTTAGAATATATGGTGTTTTATACCTACCTCACCGACGCATTAATCGCATGAATCTGCATTCATTAAATCGAGGCAATTAGGTCACCCTTGTATTTCTCAAAACTTGATCTATAGCACTTTCGGAGTTTTTTCAATGTAAATCTGAACGATGCCATTGTATTCCTGAATTGATATTATAAACAAAATTTGAGCTTTATCTTATATTAACCATACGTAGATAGTCCACGGTATATACGAATTTATCGCTCATAAATGTTGAAAAAGGAGCCAGAAAGTTTTTTATTAATATCTAGGAAAAGATTTGAGTTAGTCAAGGCATAGATATAACTTCTGTTTCCGAGACTGTTTTTCGTTTGTGTGTAAAGAGATTACCAGTATTATCCGCAAGTCTGAACGTACATCCATCAAAAACTCAGCTTTAGTAACTCAACATCCACTTACAATCTTTTATTTTTATCTTCTGGAAATTATTTCGAAACTCTTCTCCCGCGATGATAATAAACGAAGGGATCGAAAAGAGCTGTTTTAAAAATTGCAAAAAAAGCGTAATAATTTATTTATAGTCGAGTTTACCTCTATACACACCGAGTCATAATAATTACAAACTACGGAATTCGAAAAGATGGGAAAAGTTACTTATCAAATGACGTTGAAAATGGGGGAAAGTAACAGCTAAAAAATTTTATAATACTTTCGCGACTAGAGGGGAGCGAAACCGGACCACGAAAGTTTTATATTACGCGAAACATTTATTTCAAAGCGCTTTGTCCGCGGAAAAAATTAAATGAAAACTTTTTATACGGGATTTGGTTTTTAGTTGGAGTTTTTCACCCAGAAACAATGTTTATAGCAATTTGCGAAATTTTTTAACTCGTAGGTTTTCGCCTTGAAGGCACTTAGGCAGGAATTCGCGAGTCGTGAATAACCGCGGTGAAACTAAACTTTGATGTCTGAATTAAATTTGTTTTGCTTACGCTTGTTTACGAAGGAATGCTTTTTGGTTTGGATTATTACGGTTATTACGTAGGTAGTGGTTTTTTCTCTCGTTTATTTGGTAAAATAACGTGAATTGTAATCGCGAGGAATAAAGGTTGCGGCGATAAGATAGAAAATGACGCGAAACGAAAACCATTTATTCACTCAACAAATGAGAAATGATTTGGTGTACGGGGATGTTATTTGAAAAATTACGACCTTAATAGCGTATCGTTGAAAGGCGTTGAAGAATGTAGCCGTAGAAAAGAACATATTGTTGAGGATTGTTAATAGTTTGATTATTAGCGAGTGTGTTTTCGCTGGCTTTTTCTTCCCATTCGCCTTTACGTATGCTCATAGGTGTTGTATAGGTATTCGTTTAGGTATACAAGAAGGAAAAATAAGGTCATTTGAAAATATCAAACGTAACCTGAGAAAATGACGTCGCGAAAGCTTTTGGTTTCAGTGAGGAAATGGTGTTTTTGGTAGGGCGCGGAGGTGGTGGCGTACCAGTATATGAGATACGAAAATATCATGCTCGGGTTGCCGATGTCTACGAGACGATAAGATTTGATGTAACGTATTATTTCGCATGTAGCTTTGTAATACGATTCACGGAGAAGACAGATTTATTTTTATTTTACGTCGGAGCTAAGTTTAATCACGTTTACGATATACGAGATATTATGGAGTTGGGTTGTGTTTCCTTAGAAATTTCCATGAGTAAACGAGAGGCTTAGTGTACCATCGAGTCGATCTGTCGACGAAATTTCGAACAGTTTTTTTTATTAACGTTAGATGCCATTTTTATTGAAAATACGTTTCGTTTTTGGAATAATAAGAATTAAATTGGTTAAAAATATATTTTCTTCAAACTCGACTTCTTATGTGTTTTGAAGTGGAGCCCTAAATTTCGTTTATTAGCGAGCAAGACAATTGGAAATTTCGACGTATTTTTTTTTTTTAGCAACGCAGCCACCCACCTTTGTATATTGCGACTCGCTGGTGTCACGCGTTGGCTCAAGACTGCATAATACAAACAGTAACGATAAAATGTATGTAATCAACTTGGTTAAGTATTATAGGCGTATGAAATGATACATTTTACATGCAGCAATTATTATACATGTCGCGTGTAGGGAATTATTTCCGCGCTGGTTTTTTTTATTAAAATGTTACTGCACGGTGACATCTTTATGGGTATCTTTGAAGCGGATTTATTTTAATATATCGCACAGAGGTATTTCCGCGAATATTAAGGAATTTCATATTCTCTATCCTTTTAGCACGAGCCATTTAATTTGGCCAAATTTGTTCCGTAACGAAACCACGTTGCTCATCGATTGGGTAACTTTTTGAAGAAGTTGACGTCGTGTCGGTGGCTAATCTAATTAGCCCGACGTTGCCACGTGAAAAGATTTCAACAGAGACCGCAACTACGTATTTGCTGCCAACGACCGATCAAAGATGGATGCTAATTGGGAATTTTTTGCTTGGTTTTTTTCATTTGTTAGATGTTTTTTGATTGGCAAATTGGCTTCGTGTGAATTGAGTTTATAATTTAATATTTCGTTATTTCAGTTGAGAAATTTTATTAATTTTTGCGCTTTCAAAAGTTCAATATTTCTTTGAAGTTGATGAACGAAAAATGAACTTGAACTGTTGTGTCTCAATCGATTGAATTAAATATTAAATTTCATTCTCGGTCGTTGAATTTTTCCAATAAAGAATTTAAATTGATTACAGAGTTTGGAAAAAGTACTGTAACCAAATAGCTTTGAAATAGCCATGAAAAATAATTCCTAGAAAGAATCTACGTTGAGTTTCCCATGCAAAAATTTATCTTCAGTGTGATAAGGCAAGAGAGAGACAATATCAATATCACACTTTTGGAGAGGCTTGGAAATGAGCGAAATTTTCTTTAAAATAATATTCAAACGCTTTATTGTAGAGAGTTGCGATGGAAAGAATTGACGAAAGGAAAAATTATCCAATTTTTTGGTATACCTTTGCATTTTGTTGATGCCAGAGCACACGATTTGAAACCGAATTAGCATTTTGAAAATAACTCCAAAAATATTGTTTTCGAGTTATAATCTCTCCCACTTTAATTCTACATCAAGCGATACGATCTTTTATTTCTTGGACTTACTTGGTGATTCTTTCAGTGCATTTTCTAAGGACTTAAACCAAAAGTTTTTGAGAATTGCGTTTTTTTTTACATAAGCTTGAAATTACATTTGACGAGTTTAGACGAGCTTGTATGACAGAATTATATATTTTCTGAACTCATGCGGTATCCTTGACAACTTGAGAATTCTATTTTAAAACTATTCAATTTTTGATGTGCTTGTATTGATGTTCTTGAATTCTGTTTAAACTGTTTAATTTTTGGATATGTTGTTCATAAAAATCATGACTATTACGACCTAACTGATTTTAGGTATGGAGTGGTTGAGGGATGGAGTTTATATTTTTTATGTTTGATTCAGCGTAAAATATATTTTATTTATTTATCATTATTTTTATTACGTAATTCAGTGAATCAGTACTTTCTTTCAGGAAAAATTCTCAGTTAATTTATGTATTTTTTTCATAAATATGTGGGCACCATTGTGTATATATTTTAACTTGGAGTTTCATCGAGTTTATTTTTTAAATATCTCTTCAAAATTTACGATGCTTCTATTATTTTTTTCTGTGACTAAAGTGGTTTCCTTTTTGAGAATTTGAATTTCGTATCATTTCGAAGTACGTTCAATACTTACTAAAAGTTCCTATTTTTAGATGATGAGCGTATCCCATAGATGAAAAAAATTTCAGAACTTGAAAGTTTTCCTGTCGGTTTTTCTTTATATACAAAGAAAAAACATTCTCATGTCACAAAATATAAGTGATAAATCCAAATGCGATTCGTGACATATAAAGATGCAAGCTCAGAGTTTCCCGCAGAGTTTCTACTTTGAACTTCTTTACACTTGGGCGAAGAAGTCGATGTCGATTGCTGAAAGGAGTTTTTTTTCTTTATACATGAAGACAAATCGGCAAGGAAATCGCTCAAATTATGAACATTTTTTTTTAATAATTTTGAACTTACTTTTTCTCTTTTTTTTTTTTTTTTTTTTATTGCCTGAAATGTAAAAATATTTTACTGAAATTAGTACATGTAGCGTATTCTTAATTTCTTGTTACGGTGTTTGTGTGTAGTCTTCGAATACCTGTGTGTAGATTCTAACATGATATTACAAATATCTCATGTAATCACGGTGGAGAGACTCACGTGAAGTTCGTAAATAGTTAGATGGTGTAATTCATAATTAAACATTAAACGCATTTTACTCTCATGGAAATGTTTGTATTTGAGTAGGTATGTATTTAGGAGCGGATGAAAAGGCTCCACAGGGTCATGATTAAGTTGGTATGTAGTCACAAGTTGTGGTGTGTGCCTTTTTCGCTTGCATATATAATGTCACATGGATAGTTGAATCAATTGTAATGTAGACCCTGGAGTACCAAATCTCAAACATCCGTAACTCTTTACCTATGCATTGTAGAAGAAATATTTCCTTATAAAAGTTGTAGGAAATTTAGTGTAAAACAAAATTGCACTGAACTATTTTCCTCCTGTGATCAAATACTGAAGAGTTATAGCGAAAAACTCGTTTTTGAGGTTTCCAACCCTCTGTGGACTAAACTCACTACGTAAGAATGGAGATTTAACAATTATGATTCTAGCGAAACAAGTCTCTCCATGAAAAAAAATTTTTGTCGGGAGTTTTTCGTGTGAACAATCTTCATATGGTCTACTGGGTGAATATATCATTAGAACACTCAAGCAAAAAAATTAGCTAAAAGGTGATAAATTAACTTCATTTATGTCATTTATTCTTGCTAATATCGTTCAAATATATAATTAATTTCTATGAGGGAAAGATTTTTGCGTTTGGGGTGCTCGAATCAAGTAGTCACCCGATATTAGTGCCGACCACGAAATTTGAGAATTGCAATTTGTAAACAAACAATGAAATTTTCCATCTATAATATTATTTTGTTTCTTCCTCCTTGGAAGCAGTTTCAAATTAGAGCGTATTGTCATGATATCGTGGCACCGTACGACTGCACTGAGATAAACTGGAAGGGAAAATAACGAAGTAATAACCTCCCTAGAGGCGAGTTACATCAATAGCCCCTGAAAAACATATCAGCTGATCATGCATTCGAATCGTCGTTCTCAGCGATTGCGCATAGATATTTTGCGGTCTTATCAAAAGAATACGAGTGGAAGGATGATTTATTGCAATTATTGGCTATATTTTGCAAATTTCGTTTGTTTTTAATGCATATTATTTATATTATTTTAAAAATGAATAAACTTTCTATTTTTGGAAGCTTCTTCCACTACTACGCAATAAAACCTTATCACAAGATTACGACCATATGATAAATCAATACCATTGTCACAGTTGATTGATATGGATAGACCAACAGACAGTTCCTCATCTATAGTGATAAAATTAAATATTTAGACAAAATCACCGAAAAAAAAATTATTTATTTATGAAGTTGAATGGCTTGATTTCTCGAGTATTCTTATTTTGGACTTTATATCGAAAAGTTGTATTGTTCGTTGATGAGTATTGCTACAAAAACAGACTGTTCTCAAGCCTAAGACTGATTACGAGGAAAGTGCATTAATTATGTTGTATTCAATAATTATTATGAAAATTGACCAATTTCTTCCATGTAAAAATGTATATTACGCTTTTTTTATGCAGTTAAAATATTGATAACAATATGTATCATTTTTGGGAACTTTTGATACATAAATTCTTTTCTCTTCGCCATTACAATTCATGAAAAAAAATTCCGAAAGAATTTTACTTTTTTTTGTCCTCAGATTTTCAAAATCTTGAACAGCATGAACAGAACATTAGCTTAGGTGCGAGGGAAATTTTGTATTTAATAAGAAAAATGATTCATTTATTTCAAAGATTTAAAAAAAAAATTGTTTTCATAATTTTGAATAATATAATCCCCATTAAAAGAATGAAAGCTATGGAATAAGTATTCCCTGGTTTTCCTTTGAAACGATTTTTGCAAAAAACCATTCAAATTGAGAGTACAAATAATTTGGGTTTTTTTGTTAGGTTTTATAATATGAATAATTGGTTACTGTATTTTATTTAATTAAATAATTATAACATGAAGTAAATAATATGATGATATTGGGAAAAATATTTGTAAAGAGCTAAAGACGTATTATTTTGACTTAGGGAAAAATAAAACAGTGGATTTCATTACAGTACTTAATTAATTCGGTGAGTTGCCCATGAACTACTTTTCATTCACAAAAATATCCAGGCCTGTCTATGTAATTATCCAGTCTATGATATGCATTTCTCACCAACATCTGCGACGTTGCGGGTGCCATGTGAGTTCTCCCATATTTTCTTATCGACATCCACGACGTTTTGGCCGAAGTGTTGCCGGATCAACGATTTTCCCACTAATCCTAGACTTTTTGGACGAGTGAACGCTGGCAAATTTCATGTTTTAGCTATTTCTAGCAATCAGCAATTGTTCCAGCTCTTTGAAGTCATCATTTTAGGTTTTTTTTTTTTCATTTTCTATTTATTTCTGAGTTTTCATTGTACTTTTCTCCATTTTTTGGCGTATTTGTAATAATTTTAATTTCTTCTTTTTCTATCCCTTATAGGTGATTGGTTCAAAGTACAAACATATGGAGAAGATAATTATACTTTTTCCATTGGTTGTGTGATTTTAATGAACTTTCCTCATTCTAATGAATTTATGATGGTTTTTTGTGATTTTTTAATTTGGTATTGAATTTTTGTTATTTTGTAATTTTTTTCATTTGTTTGTATTTTTGTATTCCTTATTTTCCCTTTCATTGATTTGAATCTGTTGTAACCTGCTGAAAAAAATTGTTGAAATTTTAAAGATTTTCAGCAATTTTTCATTTTGAAGCAGAGGTTTTTCATTTTGAAAATTTGGCAACACTGATTTCATATGCCATGTGAGACTTCTCGTATATTAATACACTCATTATTTTATGAATTAGAAAATACACTTCTCTTATCAAGTATACTACGTACCTAGTACCTACATCTCAATCTTAACATGACAACGAATACCAAATTTTTGGCTCAAGTTTTGAAATCTTTTTTCACCCTGTGGGATTGAAAACTTTTTCATTGTTTAATGTTTACGGAAAGGATTTTCTTTGTGAAAATCAACCAAGTGAAAAATTTCATCCACAAAAAGACGTAGGTAAATAAGGAAGGGTAGTTTTTAAATAGCTTATTATCGTTTTTCTTTTTTACGTAGATTTCTTTTAAAACCTGTTTTTTTCCTAATTTCTTGAAAATGACGTGAATCTTGTACGACGACGTAGCAATACGAAAGCGTAGTGGTTAAAAATTTTAACTATTTTATTCGATGAACTGTAGGTAAACGAAGATAACAGAGGGGCGTAAACCTTATCGATCGAAGAGGGGCTTATGGTATATTCAGCTTCTCGACGATATTTCATTTTTCAATCTCGGGGAATGAGTTTTTATTAGATAAAATAATAAATTTAATTTAGTTGGATGTATCGAATGCGTCTATCTATCGTTTACTCGTCGGATAAAAATTGGAATAATTTTCTCGCAAAATGTAATTTTATAGAGAGGCATCCCGCATCCGTCAACCAATCTGAAGTATAATGCAACCTAAATACCAAAGATTAAAAGTTACGAGAGGTGAAAAATGATAAAAGAACGCGTACTCGTGTCAATAAATGGAAAAATTTTCGTTCGTGTTGGTAATAACCGAGAGAATATGAACGACCTGACGATGCGTTTGCGTGGGTACATATTTGCTTTGTGTGTAATTACATATATATTTTTCATATATATACATTAGGTTCATCAGTAAAACAATCCTTTTGAAATTATTACTCCGCTTTGAAAATTCGCCATCGAAGCGAATCCAAATTGGTGGAATCCATTTGAATTATATGTCCGGTAATGGCCGTTATGTACACATCGATGTAAATTAATTTCTCCGCAATTATCTGGCGAACACGTAAAAGAGGTCAAGAGAAAAACGGTCGTTTGAATAGTGTAAACGTTTACAATTGAAATGCTCATTAGGCCGTGAAAAAAGCTCATTGGCAGAAATAATTAAAGGTGAAGACGAGCGCGGTCTAAAATTTAACATTCGTTTCGCGATAAATACATACGTCATCGACGTGGACAATATTCAATTAATGTTGATTACTTGAAAAATTAACCACTTAAAATTTATTTAGTCGTACAATAGAAATGCTATACAATGTCAAGGTTTGTATCGAATGCCAGTACATCGTTTTGTTCTTGGTGTACGCTTACCGACGAATTTATCCTCTTCAAATGATAGTGAGTAAAATTAATTTTTTTCCCTCTTTAATCAAGTTGACGTAATGAAATTCGCTCGTACGCAAGAGTCGAATTTAATTAACATCAACTCTCGTAGAATAAAGTAGCGTGTATTTGCTTTTTTTTTGTACGTAGGTAGTACCTATACATAAAACGTGTCGTATTTATTTACCTATAGGAACAGGAAAATGGGGAATTGGTTTATCGATATAGTTTGAAGGTACAAAGGTACGACGTTGAGCGAAAGATGTGTGGAAATTTGTTGAAAAACCGGGTTGCGAGGTACTTGAAAAAGAAAATGATTTTGTACTCGCAATATGCCGTTCGATGGGAATATTTTAATGAAAAATTATTTTCGATTTATTCGGCTTAACGGTATTTTGCTTGTCAATTCCGGCGGCGTGTAAGCTTAATCACAACACTATGGCGTGTTGTGGTTGCATGGAGATTATCGTGGTTGAGCGATCCATCGACTATCTGTACGTTTAACTTATCTCATTTGAAAGCACGGTAATCTATTTTTTAGTATGCATTTATACGGTGTATAGTTGTATACACAGCTTTAGATGAGTTTAAAATATTCATACGCGTTTCAACGCGAAGAATAATGAATACGTTAATGCGTATACGTTAACGCGGTGTTGGGGTATACGCGAATTAATAATGCTATAAAACAGAATTTCGAGCAACAAAAATTACTGAAAATCCTAAAATTATCCGCGATCATCGCGAAATCCGCGCAGCTTGAAAAATTTAACGAGCTGCATGAATTTCAGGCGCTCTAATGTTGTAGAATTTTGTAAAGAGTTGAACGTAATTTTAAACTCCCCCTTTGTATTTGAAAGTGCTAATTTATTCCTTTTATGCTGGATTTTTTTCCAATTTTAATGAGCTTAATTATTACCTTTTTGATACCTCGGAGGGTTTAAAAAAGCTAGACGCGATTTTTTTTTTTTCATTTTCAAGAACTTGGAATTTTTCACGTTGTTTAAATCTGGTAATATTGAAATATTGGAAAATTGAAAATTTCATTGCAGAGAAATATTTTACGGTTCAGTTTATTAAACTCGAGTAAAAAAATCCCGCAGATATTGGTAGGCTAGTCAATAAGTTTCGAAATTTGAAATTGAAATATTTCCTTCCCAGTTGAAATTATACGTACATTGAGCATATACCCTGCTTATTAACCAAGTTTCGAAGAAAAAAAAATTACATTTTTTACAAAAAATATTCCATTTGAAAGTAAGTAGCATTTTATAAGTTGCTCGCATGCTCGAACAACATTTTGAAGGTATAGTTGTGTTGGATATTGCTCAGCACCACCTTGATATTCCTTCATTTCCCCCAAAAATTCAAGGATGTATTCTAAGCTAACAATTGATTTTACATATTAACTTTATTAGAAAGTGTTGATTTTTAAAAATGTTTTCTAAATTTTCAAGTTTTGTCAGCACACTTTTCTTTACGTTTTCTGCTGAAATGTTTACAGTTTTTCTGATTTAAACAAAAGTGGGATTTTTTTTCCTTTCACATCACTAACGCTGGCAATAATTTACAATGAATTTCAACGTGGTGATGATAGAGTTGATTTTTATCGCCAGAAAATTGTTAAATACTCATATCAGAGCATAAAGACTTTTGTAAGGAAGTAATATATCGATGCTTTTGTTCAAAAACCATGTAAGTCCAAGTATATAAATTTTTCAGGAACGAGTATTTTATTTTGGGTGACAGACTTACGAGGTTTTTTTTTACGGATAGAAGTGCTAGTTGATGATTTGGACTTACGAGGTTTTCAAAATCGAATTCCTCGATTTTTTTTACATAAGAAACCACTTACGTAAGTCCAAAATATATAAATTTTTCAGGAGAGGTATGAGTATTTTCTTTTGATGACAGACTTACGAGGTTTTTTTTACGGATAGAAGCGCTAGTTGATGATTTGGACTTAAGAGGTTTTCAAAATCGAATTCCTCGATTTTTTTTACATAAGAAACCACTTAAAAGTGAATTTTGCCAAAAGTAGGACTTACGTGGTTTTTGAAGAAAAGCATCGATATCTAGTTTTGAGTTTTCCATCACTAGGTAAACATTTCTAGTAGCGTGTAAGTTTCATTCTGGAATAATTTTAAAAAAAAAGTAAGCAACCATGCCACATTACTGGGATTGGGCTTGTTCAGGTTTGCAAAAAAAAAAAAAAAACGCCAGTTGCCATTCATGATTTAATTCTCTTTCATTCTATAGCATGCTTATGAAAGGCGAAAATTGTTTTAATACGATGACATTTTTGTCTAATAAATTTTGATAGGAATTTAACATGTTGCTGATTCCGAAATAATGATATAACCCTCCATTTTTTTGCACTGTTGTTCTTAATGATAAAGATCCTGATATCGTTCGAAAATCCTTAGAAGAGTTTACCAGTCTTGTCGGTTGCTGTTTCTTAATTCACGTAATAACCAATTTCCCGTAGCTTTGGTAATTTAACAAGAAATTGCCCAGTTGCATAGTCTATTACAAAGATGAGGTTTATTATCATCTAAAATCAATTTTTTTTTGAATTTTTAAGCAAAAGAAGTGTAATTCTCATAATAACTCACCACTTGAAATTTCGGAAATTTTATAGACAATTTCAGTATCATTGGACAGAATAATAAGATCTTCAGTAGAAGTATCATCAGTAGAATTTCCACGGAATTTGAAGTTGAATTTTCGACGAAATATTCAATTGAATTTTCTACCAGAGGTATTTCTTGATGTCTCTGTACCTTCAAAAATGTATTTTCTTCGGCGACCTACCATTTCCTAATCATAGAAAAATTTACTTATTAGTACACATTTCAGTAAATAAAAAAATTCAACGCATCCAAAAAAAATAAATGCGAAGGTAATTCTGAACGAAAGCTAATGAAAAGGTACTAAATCAGTAGTTCAGTACCAAAATTACATTTCACCCTTTCACTAAAATTCACGGGCGTCAGACACGAGACGACGATATTGAATTAATAACGAAGAGCGAAGAGGAAACATTGGCGCGAACTGCAAAATTGTCTTAACCCGCCATAGGTAGTATGGAACCAGGATTGGAGACTAGTACCAACATATAGCTTAGCTCACGAGTAGTTACTTGTGCCTAGTCTCAGTCCCCTTATGTGCTCATCGTATGCAACGATTTGTACATGGAAGTACAACATATAATATTTTTTTTAATTTGAATGAAACTACTGATTTAAGTACCTATGATGATTGAAAAAAAAAATTGCAAAAAAATTTGTGGTATACACTTTTTGCCTATCTTCATTTTTGAAGGAGCTACAATGACTTGAAATTTTTCCAAAATTCCATTTTTTAAAATTTGGTTAAAATCGTTCATTCAAGTAGGTACCTACTACCTAGGATGGTGGAAAAAATCCATTAAAAATTGTAGTAAACACTTTTTTGCCTATCTTCATTTTTGAAGGGGCTAACAATAATTTCAAATTTCCCCATTTTTTTAATGCAACTGAAATCAAGGAAAAATTGAAATTTATATATGTACATTATGCTTATCTTCAGAATTGAAGGTGTTTCAGAAATTTTTATCACTACACGGATTCGGTACTAGTTTTATTTTCCATCTTTATATTTTAATTTTGCGTGAAAAAATTGTAATATGTAGGTTTTACAATGGCTTTGATCCTGTCTATTATTTCTCATTCAATCCTCAGCCCTTCTTCGAAATATCTAATCATGAGTAATAAAAAATCATGTGGAAATTTGAAATTATTGTAGCCCCTTCAAAAATGAAGATAGGCAAAAAGTGTTTACTATAATTTTTAATGCATTTTTTCTATCATCCTAGGTACCTACTTGAATGAACGATTTTAATCAAATTTTAAAAAATGGAATTTTGGGAAATTTTTAAATCATTGTAGTTCCTTCAAAAATGAAGATAGGCAAAAAGTGTATACCACAAATTTTTTTGCAATTTTTTTTTCAATCATCATAGATACTTGAATCAGTAGTTTCATTTAAATTTAAAAAAATATTATATGTTATACTTCCATGTACAAATAGTTGCATACGATGAACACATAAGGGGACTGAGACTAGGCGCAAGTAACTACTCGCGAGCTAAGTTATATGTTGGTACTAGTCTCCAATCCTGGTTCCATACTACGTATGGCGGGTTAAAATGTGAACAACTCAACGGTTGTATGAAGAAGAACGCAAAAACAAAGAACCGAAGATGGAAAGCGAGAAGATGATAATAACTAATATAAACCATGACTAGTAATTTAGCGCATGCGCATCTGTTTACCAGCATGATTCGCTAACGAAAGAAAGCTACTCAAACGACATTACTTGGAAATATTCTGTTTCACTGCTTTTTTGTTTAGCGATTTCTTCAACAATTTGGTAGTCTAATTTTCTGCAGCGAAGCGTTATGAAATCGCAGTGGGTTTTTCATTTACAAGCTTGGGTGACTGATGTTTACGATTCGTAAAAGATTCGTAACATAATGTGTAAGCTATATTCGATTGCTTGAGAACCTGATTTTCGCTATTGAATCGTTAGCAATTCAGTGCAAAGAAAATATATTACGAATTGTTTGATAAACGTATTTTCAATATCGCGATAATTCGTTGAATAATCTCTGTAAAATTGCTTATTCGCTCAGTTTTCGTTAATGTAGCTAGCGAAAATTTTTAGATTTTGCCGATCAGTTTACATATGTAGCATAGTAATGAGAAGTGTGCTAAGGGCTATTTTTTTCAAAATCTATTTTTTCAACTTAAAGTGCGCCATGTTTAGATGCCGCATATAGAGATCGCCTTTTTCTAACTCCACGCCTTTTTTTTCATGCAAAGCGCGCCAAGTGCCATTCAGTTGCGCTGCGTTGTTATTAAATGTATGTTCATTTTTCGTACTCACAATGCTTGTTGCAAACATGTTTTTTATTCTCTTGAAAAATTTGGATTTTGGCACTTGGCGCAAATTGCATGAGAAAAAAAAAGGCATGGTGTTAAAGAAGGGAGATCAGAGCTTCACTAAAACTATCGATTTTTATATTTACTCTTGATTATTCAGAAGGAGGAAAAAAACTACTAACTATATTGCACTCATTTATTTCGTATTTTTTTTTCAATTTCAGTAGCCTATAGAACTGCGTTTTAAAATACTTCAGAGGTGTGTCAGATTGGCAGTGTATTTCATTTTGAATGAATGAAAGCAACGATAAATAAAATTAGGCAAACTAAAAGGCGTGAAAAAACCTTCGGCATCGCAGTCGGATAGATACTCGACAGAATGAAAAGACTATAGACAAACTTTTCTAATAAAATGAATTACCTACCTCAAAGAAATGAATTAAGAATTTCGGCGAAAGCACGATATCGAAGAGAAAGCGAAAAACCGCCAATAAACTTTCATCATTTTACGCCTACCAGCGAGGAAAAAAACGCGACGGAGCTTTTTCCGAATCGTACCTAGCGTAGAAATGAGTCAATAAGATTCGAAGTTTATTCATTTGCCGAAGGAATTTTGAACGACGAAAGGTTGTTTTGAGCGAATCTGCTGGAGTATTGCGTGCACGTGCGAAAAGGTGACGATGAATCTTGTCTTGCGTTTATTTACGTTGTTAATTCCGATGGTCGGTGCTTGGTGGAAACGACGATGGTAAAATAAATATAGAAACAATCTGCGAAAATCTCGAAGGAGAGATTTCCGTTGTAATCAATTGAATACAGCTGTACAGCGTTCTAATGTAATGGAATTCTGCTGTCCAGTGTTGTTAAGTTGGTAATGTTTGTTCGGAAAAATTTTCCATCGAAAGATGGCGAAGTACTAATTTATAATATCGAGGTTAGAATTGAACCAGCCATTTTCCCATGTTTAAATATTAATATATGTTATAACTTAGCCTTCATTTTGAGATATGTCGAATGATATGAATCTTCGTATATTGTGATCGACGTAAGAAAATTTTCGAACGTGAAAAATATTATTTGTAACTTGATAATACGTCTGTCTGAACATTTCAGTTTATTAGTCAAAGATCGAAGTGATAATAGAAGTATTTTTTCCCGAACATTATTCGTGTCGATGTAATAAATTAAGCAATCAATATTTATGTCGTACAAGTTGCCTATCGGTTACTGTCGAGGAGTAATTCGAAACTTCGATTTCAACTGTACGCAACGAACGTTCAGGGATTAATTAACAAATGGCGAAAATCGAAATCGATAAATTCTACGCTGTAATAAGTCAATGGATTCGACCTGCAAAATACTAAGTATCAGATTTGTAAATGCGTGCCATAGATGAAAACGAGACTAAAAGTAGAACATGAATGTAGTTATCATCGGTTTGGTTTGATTAAGTTTAATATTGGTTTCCTTGATTTAATATAATAAAAGCGTTCGAGGTTGAGAATTTATGGTGGCGCCAAACAGGATATATTTCTTTGATATCGACAGTATTTCTAGTTCGCTTTGATGTTCGGTATTTTCCTTTATGAAGAGTAGACCCATAATGGTCTTAATTTTGGAAACGAAAGAAGGAAAAGTTTTCAGAAAAATTATTCGTCTTTTTGAGACGAAGTTAACTGTGTAGCGTAATGGCAGTTGAGTGTTCGAAGACACTCCAAAATTAATACGGCATTTTTATGTAATTAAATTCTTCGAAAAAAAAATGTATACCTATAAACTAACTACGTAAGTAAAAATGATCTTTACTGCACCGACGATACCAAAACATAAAATGAAAAAATTCGCCAGTAAAAAAAAAAAGAAATTACGCTTTGACTTCTTACTGAACGAAAACCGGACTCTTCAAACGTCAAAAATTTACTAACTTTTTCTCCCAACTTCAATTTTGAATTATAAACTAACCACTCTTTCAAAGAATTCCTAATTTTTCTCACTTCCACTTTTTTTTTAGCCACGATTGGTTATTCAGATTTCGATAAAACCAACCCTTATTCTGATTTTTGGCGAAACCTGTTCATGGTTAAAGTCGTCCCTGGAACTTCGTGAAGGACGACAAAGAACCTCTTTTCTTTTCCTTTTTAAAGGAAAGTCTTTCACCGCTCAAACATCTGCCTTCGACTCAACATACCATCATCAACTCATGATTCAGATATTATTAGGTAAATGAGACGGACTTCTTTAATTTTTTTTCAAGTGGAAAGAACTAACAACTATAAATAACAGAAAATGAAGTTCCCCTCTTTTCAAAATATATTGCTGTGAGCTGATCCATTGGCGATTCGCGTCTTTGAAGAAGTCGCGATCGCTTTTAGAAAAAAAAATTAATTTTATGCTTCCAGCCATTCAAAAGACCAGGTTTCGGTGCCTTTTTTTATAATTCGTTTTAGTGGCGTCTATAACTACCATGGTTTTTACGCCATCTCACGAGGAAATCAAGTTCAAATGAGATGGAAAAGGTTGCTTCTTTTGGAGAAGGTGAGGACTCTGTGGATATACGAAAGATCGTCAGTTTGGAAGTTTCAAGGAGTACCGAGTGATTTTGAGTATTTAAAAAAATGCATAGAAATTTTTGTTATCCACACCATCCGCAAAAAGAAATTTACGACCGTTTCCGGAGCTTCGTCAGAGGTTCGACGAATTTTACTGCCTTCATTCGGTTTTCTCTATCGATTTAATTTTGTAAAAAGATAAAATTATGTACACTCACTTTTGTGGCACGTTACAACTGCGAATAAATGTTTAATTAGTAAGTTGCCGATTTTGCGAAATTGAAAAAATATTAATTAAAATTTTACCAGCTAATGTTATTTGACTGATTTATTCACAGGTAAACTGTACTCGAGAATTTGAAACTTTTCTGCCTACTGTAAACGAGTCGAGTTTTTTTCCCCAAACGTTTGTACAGTTTTAATAAACATCGATAAAGTTGAAAAGTAGCGTTCAGCTTGGCTAAAAATTAATGTCGAGTTTGTTTTTATTTTTTGCTCTCAAATAAGTAATTAAAAATAAGTAATTAAAATTTTCGATACTGAAACACCTTCTGTTGATTTATTAGTTGGCTTTTTTTACCATCCGTATATTTTTAATTAATGAAGTATAATTTGAAATTGCCCTTTAAATTGGACTGCTCCTTATAAGCAGTCTAGTCTATTGTTTTTGGATGCTTTAATCTAAAAAAATAATTTTACAGTTTTCAAAATAACTATCCACTCCTAGCCGCTTCGCGGCGCAACCTCAAGAGCTCTGATAAAATGAAATCAAGTAAAATCATACTTCTGTTCTTTCATGCGTATAATTTTTTAATTGCACTACCTCGACTCTCTAAATGCAATAGTCGACCACTTTATTGCATTATAAATAAATAAAAATACGTGACTTAGTCCAGTTTATCAATAGAGGCATCTTTGTATTACGTATAATGTGTAGAGTAATTGTAAAACTCAAATTTATAGGGAAGAGTTGAGGCTTATTTTTTGGAGACATTTTTTGTATGATGGTAGGCTTAATGTGAAAAATATTTTAAGTGACAATAGGGTTCAGTTTTGTAGCAGTGTGTCAGCTAAAATTTGCCAGCATTTCAGCTAACTTAACCCAAAAGAACGATAATAAAAATGTCACATAGATCTCGTAGAGGGAGCAGAGAATGGTTTAATGTAATAAGAGAAGGATTACTAGTACCTACGCTATTGGCTATGTTTAAAAGATCCATCTATCCTTGAGAAAAATTCATATGGAATGATTAATGATTAATAATTCGACGAGGCTCGTGAGAGCTGTTTGTTTGCAAACTCAATCATTTAACTTGCTGTTAAATTTGGTAGAACCAGTGGGTTACAAAATAATGCTTGGTGGAAAAGAATGTTCGTGGTGAATTATTAATTATTCATGTCTTCCAATATGTTCTAATTTAAATGTGGAAAAGTGGTCATGAAACATGAAAAAATCGAGTTGTCTCGTCTCTCCTGATAAGATAGTGAAAACGGCTCTTGACCCAAATTCGGTCACAAGTGGTCCTAAATGTTGCCCTCGACGAAAAAACTCCCCAAAAAAATTTTTGACCCCACCCCTTCCTGAGAAATCGACTCCCATATGTCAAAGATTCAATATTTTAACTCTGGATGGGATGGATGAAAAATTTTGAAAATTTCACTATTGATAGGCATTATATAAGTACATTTGTGGAAATTTTTTCAAATTTTTCGCTTCATATTTTGAATTTTTTGGCTTTGAAATTTTCAAAAAATTGTAAAAATTTTTTTGAGGGGGTACATGGCTGAATTTTTTTCCATAATTAGCTCGTACTCTAAGGTACAATATAATAATATTTTCAACCCCCTCGAAGGGGGGTGGAAGTTGGTCAAAAAAAATGAAATGTGTAACATGAACGCCTCCTAAATTCACTTTTTTGCATTTTTTTTGCGAACAACGCATTTTAGAGAAAAAGTAGTATAGTAATAAAATGTTATTAATTTTAAATTTGTGTTCCAGACTGTCAAAAGCCTTCCACAGGCTTTGAACAGTTATTCTAGATCTTTAATTTAATTATTCAATTATTTAAAATATTTGTGAAGGAATTAAGATAAATGCATGCGTTCTTTTAACATCATCATGTATCTATCGGTGAGCGGAGAAACGAATTCAGAAATGCTGAAATGTATATTATATTATATGGAAGGCCTCACGTCCATGAGCTAATCTGACACCGCATTTAGTAATTAGATCTCCCTCGGCTCCCCACCCCTTCTTTTTCAGAACTTTCTCCAACCCTTTTTTAAACGAATTAAATTTGGAAGAGAGGGAACAGCGTAAGGAAGAGAATAAAATTTTTGGCCTTGAACTACAAAACTGCCACCTTAAATGCAATAATTTGACTCGATTTGTTGTCCATAACAAGTCAACAAAAAAAAAAACAAAAAACAATTTAATTACTAAAACTTAAATTACAATATTGTTATAATAATAATAAATCATTTTATTGGTATAATGTCCGAAGTCCAAATGCATGGTTATGGTGTATAAATAAATACCTAAAAGTAATATACAAAAAAAAAGTAATAATAATAACGAAACTAGGGGCAGAATAGCTGAAATCCCCCTCCTCGAGCTCTCCTTATTTATAATACTTTTGATTACTTTGTCAACATTTGCCTCTGAGAACTCCACTCTACATTGCCTCTTGATAAATTTGTTTGCCTTTGAACCGAGCATTGCTGAACTTTCTTTTGAAGTTTTTCTGTTATTTCAGAGAGAAATTCATGAATGCCATTGGTCAAAATTTCTCCATTATTTTCAATAATATATATTGCTTTATTCACTATCAACTTTTGTTTTTCTTCCCCTCCCCTTCTGATTACTCTATGTCATTATTTACCTGGATGAAATAAATTTAATAAATAATTTAAATTTAAAAATTAAAATAATTAATATTTATTGACATTTTATTGATATTATTTGAATTATAATTTTTTTTTATTTTATTAATTTTATTAATATATATATATACATAATATATTTAATTTCCAATTAAAAAGAAAATTTTCTAATATAAAATAATTTTATATATAATTTTTTTTTATGATTTACAACTTTTTCAGGAATATCTTTGAATTTTCTTTTCAACTTTTCACAAACATACTGAACTTTTTTTGGACAGTCTCAAGAACTCTGAAAATTTCCAGGGTGCTATTTTACGAGTAACAGAAATGGTGGACTCATTGTCCATTACCCGTAAGAGACGCTATACTTTATGTTATCTCTCATTTCATAAGCCTGGCACCGTATCTTGATTACTCGATTTTAGATCTTTTGAAGAATTCTTCATTATTCTTCGATATTTCAGGACTCATAAGTGATCTTTTACTGGCACCCTCAGAAGCAAATCACATGCGTTATATTACTTAAGCGCAAGTAGCCTCAGCAATCTTCGAGCATTTATTGAAATAATCTCCAACAATAATTCGCAACATTTTTCCAATTCCAACTATAGCTCTCTTGGCAACAACATAGGAGTTTTCATATGAAATATTCCAACAACTTTAGGGGCCTAATTTTTCGAAGTAGGTGGACTGAAATCCTCCTTGTTTACATTTTACACGTTTTCTTTGTGGTGTATCTACTGTGAGACCTTAAATATTTAATTTCAGCCTTTGGTTATTTCATAATTGCCAAGTGAAGAAGTCTGAGCTTTTAAAAACTATTTGGGAATTCCGAAGTGAACGATGAAAGATGAAAGGAAATTTGCTTAAAGGAATTACTTTGGAAGTGAAGTTGATTTCTTTTTCATTTTAACAAAATTAAACTAACGTACAAAAATAATTTTTTTGTTTATTATTCCTTTCTAATCGTGCTGGAAGGCAGAATTTTTTTTAAAAACTATAATATAGCCAAGGAAATTTTTTTCCACCATATATTCAGCCTATTGATGGCTAAAAATTCCCCTGTGTTACAACATCGTCATTATATCACGATCTCGTCAAAATTCAAACGTTGATATAGGCCCCGGGAATCGAGAAGGTTTAATTAAAAATGTAGAAAAAAAAAACATGAAAAATCTGAAAGTATTTTCTTGACTTCCCTTCTCCAGTATTTTCTTTTTAATGTAATATTTAACGAAACCTTTTTTCATAATAGGAAATTATTTATATAAGGATATAGGGTTGTTGGAAAAAAATATCGAGTTAGGCGTCCCGAATCATAAAGGTCTCTATGGGTAATCTATTATGGCGGTAATTAAACGAGAAAATTGAATCGGCGAAAAATCGTCGAAGGCAGGTAATATTTACACTGACCAAGTTTACCTTAGCTTATTGCGTTGTTGCATTATATTGGCGTGGAAAGAAAAAGGTATGTGCTATATAAATTAGGTCATATTGGATATGCGAATAAATTAATGTTATTTTGTCACGAATTTCGAGTGATTTACTCGCGGTGGGGAAAAAATCCGCGTGAAGAAATATAACGAATCGATTTCGAGTATCGAGTCGACTTAGGATTTTTTAAATACCACTTGGCATAGGGCAAAAGGGGCGAAATTCGCTCAATAGCGTGAAATGCCTTTAATGAGTATGCGTTTCAACTTTTCACTTAGCCGTGAACCTGTGGGGACTGGGTGAAGTTTTAATAAATATTGATTATTTCTCAGCGACGAAAACGTGATTACTTAGTATTTTGATAGTTACCTAAATCAATATTTCGTAGACTTTTATACTAGTCGACGTTAGATTTATCGTAGGTGGTGTTTTTCTTCTGTCTTCTTTTTTTTAGTACGGATACGAAAAAGAGGAAATTTCGATTTATTAAGCGCGCTCGATGCTTCCTTCACCTCGTGCTGGAAACGGAATTACCAACACGTTCAAGAGACCCTTTTTTTCCGAGAGAAATTAATTAATCCTGTTCATTTATTAGATTACATAAGTTTGTCGAACGTAAAATGAATGTAAATTTTATCCCGAGTCGTTTCAAGGTGTTTCACCATTTATATCAAACGGATTCGTTTTTTTTTCTCCATTATGTTAACAAATGGCGAAAAAAAATGGTCCAACGTTGTTGCGTAAAGATTTGTAAAAGAACCTCTTTCAAATGAGAACGTGATAATTATAAGGCCCCGACGTAGGCGTTACTCCGTCGTGTTTGTCATTTGCGCGTTTATTAAATTTACGCGGATTAAGAGATACGCGATGATACAAAGTACCGAAACGAAGGAGAAAGTAAATAATCATTTTTCCGGTGGGTTTTATTTTTACACAAAATTTTTATTAAAAATACCAACGTCGAGCGATTACATGGCGTGGACGGTCGCGCTTTCTTCACTCGACCCAGCGTAAAGGATTTGCGAAACGACGCGGCTCGATTAATTGCTTCGTGAAAACAGTTCATTCGAAATGTTATAGATGGCGTTAGTGGTGAGTTTTTATGGAATTCTCGAAACGAACTTTTCGCGTTTTATGACGCAATTGTGGGGTATTTCATTTTGGTTTATAGGGATTAACATTTTTTACGAGTGGATTTTCTCGAAAAGGGATATAAACTGGTTTTTCGTTTTATTAGAGGGTGGAATTGATTTTAGTTTTTGAATATGGTCGTTTTTGCGAGTTTCTTAATTTATTTTAAGGCTAAATTTTTATTGAAGGGCTAAACTGTTATATCCTATTTGATTGGAATTGAGTGGTTAGACAGGATGAACGTGAGGTATGTAGTTGATGGCTAACATCTATTTCAATATTTATGAATTGTGTAATGTGTATAGAAAGAATTGCAGGTACACATGATAATAGATTACTATTTACTGGAAAAATGTTCAAAGGAATCTCTAACAGTAGTTTTTAGATTTTTGATCCTACTCAGAATGGCTACTCCCTGAATTTTTGTTAGTGTGGGGATTCTTCGAAGCCCTAAATTTTCGATTATGATTTCATGCAATAGAGTAAGATAACGGTGCTGCAATATTCAAATTTCAGATTCCTACGTGAATTTGGAGAAAAATATCACTTCTGGTGAACTGAAGTTTTGACTCATGTAATTGCTTGAATCTTTTATATATTCTCGTCGAATCTACGTAGAAATCTCAAATTTAGCACATATAGGCTTACTTAGGGAACATAATATGATTTTTAAAACGTAAACTAAATATATCAAATATTTTACCAAAAAATTACGAGTAAAAACAGAATTATTATAAAATTGAAAAAATATATTTCGCGTTTACTGATTAATTCAGTCTTACAGCGGACTCTAAAAGATTAACATCTCATTTCTTAACTATATAAAAATTTCAAAACGATGTAAGGAACTCATGGCTAAGTCTTCTTGGTGTGTTCTTGGTGGTCATCCTTGAGTATCGTATCAACATTAGGTGCCACTTATTTTTCAAAATTCGATTTTTGGTGAGGACCCCGCCTTAAAATGTTCCTTTGGGCTTCTAATGAAGCCCTAAAAAATAATTTTAACCCGTGGCAACTTGAGCTCAAAGTTTACAAAAATTTAAAATTTTTCAAAAAAAAAGAAAAAATTATTTATCGATTTGTTTTATGGCGCACTAAAGACCCCAAAAAAATTTACAGAACAATTTTTCTCAAAATTAGGAGTTCCTAAAAGTTTTTCATTTTATTAGGAAAATGTTACACGTTCGATAGTGTTTTTAAAAAAAGAGAAGATGGAAAATACGAATATCAGAATATTTGTAAATAAAACCTTTATATCTTATATTTTTTTAATCAAAAAATTTTTATATTGAAAATATAATGTTTTAAATTAAACTATATAAATAAGATAAAATAAAATATATTATAATTTAAGTTAGAAGCTTAATAATTTTATCTTTTTATTTAAATTTAAAATTTAAGTCGAAATTAAATTTTTTGTTAATTTAAATAAATTTGATTATATTAATTGGAATTAATTTAATTCAGGAAAAGAGTCATCTATTGCAGAAAATCAAGTAACAGCACCATCGAGGAAGTGTTTGAAAAACTACACTGAGAAACATTATTCGCGATTTATACTAACAATAACCATAATTGAAAAAAAAAGTGTCAGAAAGTTATTTTTGGAATGATTCTTTCAATATTGAGTATTGTTTCTTTTTTTGATATAATTATTTGCCTATTCTGGAATTAATTACTGAGAAAAATAAAGAGAACTATTTCTCAATATTGAAGGAATCACTCTCAAAATAAATTACTGTCACTTTTTCTTTATTCAGTAATGGTACCTGTTACTTAAAAGTTTTTCTTGGTGTAAGAGACCTAAATTTGACAAATATAAGAAACATTAACGTTCGCAGTGACCGAAAGAAATCAATTTTGAAAATTATTGCTAGATTCAAATGGATTTTTTTTCATTTATTTTTTTTTTTATTTATTTGGATGAAAATTGATTTAAAATGGGGGATAATCAAAATTCGAAAAATCTTGTCGAGCTTCAAATAGCTGAAATTTCATAAATTAATATGAACTCTATTATGTGATTACTTGAGTAAATGCATATACAGTATCTCACATCTATATTTACAGGTGATGTTAGAGAGATTGGGAGAGGTTGTTGCCCGCAAAATTTTGTGTGGATTAATAAAAAGTAAAAGTTTCAAATTATGGGTTTTATGTAGTTGGAATTTCATGATCCAGTTTCCTCTCCCAAAGTCTTGGCCAGTTGATTTCCACATACAAAAGCTGTACATTTGATTGAAAAATCCTCTGTTTTTCATTCAAAAATCCCTTTCCTCCTAAAAAAACAATTATTTTCACCCGTTTCAAAAAAATATAAACTAAAAAAAAATTTATATTTTATTTAATACTTTAAAAAAAAATTTAAAATTTGATTTTCGTATATAAATGATAAAATAATGAAAAAATATAATTCAGTCTTTACTCAAATTATCCATGTTTTGTAAAGTGTATGTATATTTCTTTTAAAAAGTAGGGTACTGAACTTTTGAAAGAGTCTCGCTAAAGATACTGCAGAAATCTAACATTATGTTTAAGGACACCTTATACCAATCAATCCTTACAGGTGTTGTTGTTGGAGGAAATAGGAATTTTCTGCCTCTGTATTGGGTGTAGTCTAGATTTAAAGGTGCCATAGTTGAATGTTGCCTTCAAACATACCAAAATTTTCACAAAAGAATATCATAATGTTATTGAAGCAATTCCCCTGCAATTAAATTAAAATAATTTTTAAATCACGATCTTCACTAATATCTAAGTTTTGAATTTTTCGGTAGTATTTATTTAAAAATTTCTTCTTAAATAGTTGTCTAGTATTTAGGGCTAAAAAATGTATTTTTCAATCACTATCCTTCTTGAAAATGCAGAGAAGTTTCTAATTCATCATAGTGTGTGGGTAAAGAAACGAACAGCATTGTTTGCGAGCCTGAATGTGTCTCAATTAGAAAATCATGTTTAGTAATTCGACATGTCTGCTTACAGTTTTTTTCCATCGTGAAGAATTAAAAATTACCGAATAATAATTTTTGTTCTACATTGAATATTTATAAAATAATAATTTTGAAGTTTTTCCATTCAACGATTTTCAAGACGAGAAACATAGTACTCACATATCTGCGAATTGTAACTCCATCTCTGCGTAAATTGTTGGAAGCTTAAGTGACCTAAAAATTGCTACGTGTTACGTTACGTAATCTAAGCTTTTGTATCCAATGTGGAAAACTTTTCGGTGAAATAAATGTTACTGGTATTTCGTTCAGTGTCATAAAATTGACAATGCAAAAATAATTAATAGCTAAGATATCGTTTCTCTTTTCATACCTTCTCTGGAATGCGTTAACTATGAGACGGCGATATTTCAAAAGTTCTTTAATTATATCGGGCAATTCACGGTTGAAAAATTTCACAATTCGCGCGTGCCTCTCGTTGAATAAGATGAATCATCTGTAACAACAAAAATATAAGCGCGTTTGTACAAACGTTGATTAAGACTGGGAAAATTAAACGAACAAATTATTTCGAAATATACGCTGTTTACACGTCATCGTGTGTAGACTGTAGACGATAAAAATAAATAAAATTAAGATTTTCTTCAACACAATACAGGAACAATGCTTCATTGTATTTGATAAAAATCACAATGAAGCAGGGCGAAGTGCCAAAATTAAATTCCGTGAACGTTGATGAACGCGAAGATGTGCTGTTTATGAACAATTTTCGCTTTTACGAGTCGTAATAAGGTAGTTTATTTTTCCTGATATCTATATGAGTCGAATTAAGTGCTCGGTTCGATGTAAGAGATTGCGTACGCTAGTTCAGAATTTTTTTTTACGACGCCGATTCTCTATTCGACGGAGAGTAGCATCGATGGGATTTAACGTAACTTGGTCGATGGCGCTATCGTGTGGATTTTTTTGATACGAGCCAGACCGAGAGAAACTGCGCGACTTGTTTTTTGTTCGTTACGAAATGCCAAACGGTGTTTATTTTTCTTCAGGCTAAAGCTAATTACCGTTTCGAACAATTTCTGCCAATTTTTTTCCCTATCATCTTATGTGCCACTGGGAAGCTGTACAAATACGTGTGTGTAATTACTCGTGCATATGTCGTAGATGCGATGAGCGGGTTGTTTTGTTAACCAGCTAGTTTCATAAATGAATTCACCAAATTATAAATTAGTAATTCCTTTTGTTTCTTTGTTTCTCCTACGTCAAAATGTCTCCGGTTGATGACTAATTTTGGTTAAGTGTTATGTTCACGTGGTCTTTTGTTGTTGCATTTGTGTTAATTTGGTGGTTTTTTTTCGTCTTGTCATGTCATTGTGACAATATGTTTCGGAGATAACCCATCATTTTACCTTTGATGTATTAGTCGAGTTTTGTGATGCCAAGTTGTTGCATCTGTTGATATTGGGATTTAAATTGGTCATTTTTTAACGAACATATGTACTAGGATGCGCTACTTACAAATATTTTTGCAAATTATTGAGTAAAGGGGCAGAAGTGAATATTTTTTTTCACATTTATTGTATTTACATTCTCCTCTCTACTTATATAATATTTTCGAAGGACAAAAAAATTATTTGTCGTATGCGCGAAAAAATTAAAGATTTCAAAGTTCAGGCAAAGTGCTCTCACAGATTTGATTTTGAAAAAAAAATTAAAAAGATTTCTACTCTCCTAAAAAAATCGTCCAGAATGTATTCGTATATTGTTGTGATGGAAGTGGGCTAAGGAAAAAGAAAAATTACATAGATGATAATATTTTTTATAATTGGTTTATTATTTAATTTTAATAAAAATAGAAATTTTATTTTGATTAAGAGTAATTATTTTATAATTTTTAATTTATATTTTTTTTATTTTTTATTTAAATTTAAATAGGCCAGTCATAATTGGCTTTGGTTGTGTAAGTGAGAAAGTTTTAAAGCTTCGGATTTTTTTTTTTGTTTTTGTCTTCTGAATCGGTCAAGATAGAAATTGAAGGTAATTTCGAAAAGTTTCATATTGCTATATGAAGATTATCGCGTTGAATAACTCCAAAAAAGCCATATTCTCAATAAAAAAAAATTGAGTGTTAGGTAGAGAAACGAAGAAAATTTTTTCTCTTGGATGGTACATATTATAATAATCAAAAATATAATGGGTGAAAAAATTCTCAGACATACATTAGATCAAATCAGAAATGATTTTGTTGAAGAAGGATAAACAGAATAATTGAAGAGTTATAAAGAATTACTACATTAAAAATTTGTGATTATTATTTTCAATAACTTTAGGCTAAGAATATGATATTTTTGTTGGTATGATGGAGTTGAAGTGAAATAAATACATTATTTGAATATAAATGAACCATATTTATGCATAACTCAATCACTTTGGCTTAATTCTTGAAGAGAATTTTCAAAGATATTTTTTTCGAATAATAATTATTACGCTCCAAGGATTTTCCAAAATCAGGCTACGGTTATGCAACTTATTTAACTCGAATGAAGAGTGATAGACATTCTCAATGTCCCAGTAGAAATCTTAAATTTTTTTATTGATTCGAATAGGTGAAGATAAACTTGTTTGATATGAAAAAGGTGTGAATATTATTGTGTTTTAATCAGAAAAATAATCCAACACAAAGAATTAAAATAAACGCGGAGATAACATTCTGGCAATATTTGATATTAGAAGTTTGACTCCGTTATGCGTAAAAGGCTTCATGATGATTGCCAAAAAGCAAATTTAGAAAATATGTATTTCATCGCGTTTGCAGGATGAGCGGTATGAAAAAACTTGCATTTGCATTATCAGTTGACTGGTACACGTTTTGGCAAGAAACGAGTTTTTTGGACGTAATAAAGAAATTAAATTATTTGGTGAAAATTGCGCGATATCTTAAGACGTAGATAGCTCGTGGAAGTTACGAGATTATTTGAAATTGATGTGAACATTTACATTAGGTTTTACTTACTTTAATAGACAAAATATTAACATTTTTAGCAATTCAACGAAATATTAAAACCTTGAAAGATTTTTAAAATTGTTTCACGCTCTCATTCTGTCTTTTCAAATTTCAACTTATACTCATGCATTGGCATTTTCGAAGGAGAGATATGAAATTGGTGATATATATAGATATCAGAAGGTTCCAGTTTTTTTACAAATACTATTTTTTGATTACTCCATAATTGTCAATTTTTGAAGTAAAAAACAGATTTAGATGCACCCTACCAAGTACTTACGTTATGTTTTTATGGTGAATCGAGTTGATTTCATTGTGAAAAATGGAGGGGTGAGTAAACAATAATCACCAAATTCCATTAAGAAACGCCATAAAAGTCTCAGCTTAAAAAAAAACAATTTTGATTCATTTTTAAATAAAGTTATGTAGTCTGGAAAAAAAATTAATTTTCAATTCCATCCAAATCTATGACAAAATATGAATAAAACTTCAACTTTCCCTCTTGCCCACCTTGCTCAGGGACAGAAGAGTGAAGGGTAAGGTGAAAAATTGCCCTATGGCTCAGATTTCCAAGTGGGCTTGAAAATCTACATTTTAATACTTTCAATAGCAACCAGGTTACTTTCTATCTCTAATTACGTTTCTGAAACAGGCTCACCACTTTCAAAAAATTTAGATCTTCAGCTTACCACGGCGTGTCTTTGACGTAGGCGGCAGTAAATGGCACAGGAGGAAAAACGTCATTCTCTCATTTCTAGTATTGGTATTTTTCATTTAACTTCAATATTTTCATTTTATTTGAAAAAAAAAAAAGTTAAAAAGGATGCTTCAAAAACTATTTCTGCTCTGGGGCTAATTCTGTCTCTTCCCAGTCCTGACGCTACCTAGAAGGCATTAACTGTTGTCGCATGTTGTAGATGACAAGTTCCATTTTACTTAGCAATTCCTGCACATTTTCCAGTCATCTACAAAATACCAAAAACATCCCTCGAAATTTTTTTCTCGGAATATTTTTTGTTTGCAGCGCTGGATGTGTGCATTAAGCTACATAGGCTACAACTCGGAACGAAAAAATTTTGTGGTCATTAATGTTATTTGTTGGAACATTACCAAAAAAAAAAAAAAAAAAAATGAAATAAAAAATAAACAATGTTTTGTTGAACTATACTTTGAATAAAATTCAATAACGGATATTTAATTTTTTTTTTTCAAATTTTGTTTGTAAAGGGCTGGGAAAAGGAGGGGAGAAAATTAATTTTTTGATGATTTTTCTTTTCTTTGTACCTTTTTTTTTTTTTTTTTTTTTTAGATAGTACCTGCATACTTTGCAATTTGTTTGTGATATTGAAAATTATGCTTTTTGGGTTTTTGAACATATACGAGTACTTACAGAAAAATCAAATTTTATGAAGTAATTTCTTTTAATTAAGGCCCAAAAAAGTTTTCGATTTTTTTTCATCATTTTTCAATTGTTAAGACTTTCTGTGGTATTTTTTGGTCAAAACAAAAAATTTGATTTAATAAACGTTTTTTTTGGGAGGCTGGGCGTCATTTAACATTGACTGTAGGTATAATTGTGCGCTATACCTGCAAATTCAATTATAGGCAGTCAGCATATCCATAACTTATGCATGATTAAAAATTAAAACTACATTCTTTACCCCACAAGGTGGTGCATAGGGTATGTTTTTACTATTGGTAGTCTGTTAAGTTTGTGGGAAAGGAATTTAGTTCCGAAAATCGTTCATTCTAACTTAAGTGATAGAGCTGCGCCCTGCGCGTGGCCATTTCAGAAACTAAGCGTAATATCAGCTAGGAAGTAATAATTTTTTTTCATATGAAAGGTTTTTAATTTTATAATTTTTTTGAAAAAATATTTCATTCAGTATAACAAACGTATAATTATAACTTCTTTATAGCATTTGAAATTTAAATTCTTAGCCCCTTTTAGAAATTGTTCCCTCTCTCCCTTCTCTCATGCCGGTGTAAGGTAAATATGGGAGGGAGCGTGGAGAAAAAGCAGTTGAAGTTTTGGTTGGATTTCTTCATAAATTCTAAAGAAATTAAATTAAAATTTTTTCAAGATTATTTGCATCGATTTGAAAAAGTATAGAACTTGATTTTTTGAGACTGAAATTTTTACACCATCTTTTTGAGGTAATTTTCGTACATTCTTATAGGAAATTCTACACTTGAAAAGAAATTATGTGATAATTTTTTCAGCCGAGCTTTTGACAAAAAAAAAAACTCAGCTATTACAGCGTACTAAATTTTGGAAGGAGATTGGAGAGGGGGGAGCAAATGTTTACGTTTCAAACCATTTGTAATTTATCTAGCCAGTGACGACTGACGAGCATCACTTTTTGATGAGTGCAAGAGTGAGGGGGCAGTCTTACTCCATGGAGTGGCACATATGACATCATGAATGCTTCTTCATTTTTGGGAGAAGAGTGGGAGTGAGAGTACCATTCCTAATTTGGCTGATTTTTACGATTACTTGTTCATTATTTTTTCACTCTTTTTTCACCCTTATTGGCTATTTATGAAATTCTCACAGATTGAATGTTTATGCTTTTTTTGAAATTTTTATATTAAGTAAATGCTGCCTAACGTATCTTGTAGTGGAAAGCAAAAATGTGGGAATTCATTTCGCGAAAGTCGAGTCTTTTAGAAAATCCAAAGTTTTCATTATTCGATTAAGAAAATAAATATATCGAATGAAAAAATGCTAAAAACAAGGGAAAGATGATTGAGAAAGGAGTAAAAAGTGAAAACTCCAGAAGAGAGAAGTGTTAAAGAGTGCATTCCTTGTTTTCGAAAAGGATTGAGAGTACGAGTGCTACTCCTAAAATAAGGAGAAGAGTGGAAGTGGGAATGCACTCATATTTTTCAGGGGTGTGCCCATCACTGGAACTAATCATGTCAATTATTTCTAAATTGAATTATTTTATCTCTGGAAATTATAAAAATGAACCCCCCTCCCTCTTAGAAACCAATGCTGTTTTTCGCTCCTCTCCGTTTTGATCGAAAGTGCCCTGATCTTTAAACTTGGTATTGGGTGTAGCTTGTAGACATGAAGGGGTTAGCAACGTTATTTCCAAACCTGAACAAGTCCCAGTTAAAAACTCAGCTCCAGTAATGCGGCATGGCTGCTTACTTTTTTTTTCACGTATTATTAGGGTCATTTTGCTACTTTCAAGCTCCTGACCCCACCCATGGTATAACTCAGCTTCTTCAATTTTTTGTTTAGGCAAACAATTTGTAATGGTTGGGTAATTCATTTCAGAAGTTAACCTTGACGTTTCGTGAAACTCTCTGTATATTTTTTGAAAACTTGTTTTGATTTTTCATTACGGTGAAAGACCAAGAACGCGATAGGCTTTTTTTACGAAGTCTCGTTGGAAGGGCGCATTGATCTGAGCATAAATCTGGTCGAGTAGGGACAAAAGATAGTGTGTGTAGATTACGTATAGCATAGTTAATTCGTGTCTCCGTATTGATTTCGATGATACGTACTAAATAATTAATATTCGATTATATTTTTTGTTGTTAGGTGGCGGAATTGAAGTGCAAAAAAAGCCTCAATGCAAATCGATGATCGAAACGCAATCGCGATACCATTTCAGTTGGTGAAGGGGAGAAAAATTTGCGACAAAAAGCTCGTACGCAAAAAACGACTGCAAGCAGCAGGGTGCGGCAGTACAGACGAAAAAAGAAGTTACTATTTCGCCGTAAGAAAACCGGCGTAGTGGGGGGTGCTGTGTGCAAAAGTAATTGTTGCTGCTGCCGCCGATGCGCAGAGCAGCTGCACTCGAGGGAAGAAGCATCGTCGTCGCATAACGACGGCGCGACTCTAATCTCGCAACCGAGATCGGCGCAAGAACAAAATTTTCCCGCTCCCGATAGCCCGTTAAATAGCGACGCACATTCGGCCGGTAGAAGCTCGAGCTCTGATACATCCAAGTACGCCGGCGACGAATCGTGTGCCGAAGCGGCGGGCGGAGGGGGTGGTAAAACGCCTTCGTTGAACAATTACCTGACCATAAAGGAATTGCACGATATCGAAGAAGAAGACGACCAACTGGAGGAAGATCCGATATCGGAAAGTTCGAGCTCGTTGTTGACCAATAAACCTAAAACGTCCGTGTCCACGTTATCGGCCGGATACCAACAGCCCCATCTGCTGCAGAAGTGCGAGAGTCGTAAGAAGAAGCGTAATTTGCGTACACGCTCGGCGACTAGTAACAGCAGTACAAGTTCCGAGTATACAACTACATGCGGAAGCCCGGGTATTTCGAGCATCGCACTCAACAAGATGCAGGCAGAGCAGGGAAGCATCGGTGATTTACAAAAATACCATAATCGGTACTTGCGCAGTCGTCGTCATACTCTAGCGAACGTACGGTAAGAACGTATTTTCATTTTTTACCGAAATTCAACTGCGTAAAGACGCGACCAACGTGTGCGTCGAGGCGGTCTCGCTAGCGCGAAAATTCGCACATGGAATTTTCGTTCGATTGAAAATAATTACCTTCGTAGTCTCCTTGTATTTCGAGCTTTCGCTGAAGCCGACGAACATTTAACCCTGTGCCACGATAACGTCAATGAGAAACTTTGTTTGCTCAAGTTCTCGTTCGAGTGTTATACTGGTAAACTTTTTAATTTCCGAGAATTTCGGTCTTTGCCAGCCTAACGCGTCTCCGAAGTCGAGTATTAAGGTAGAAATCGCCACCTCACTCCTTCGTCGTAAACTAACGATGTTTGCTACGAGCGTAATTTTCTCGTCAATCGATAAACTTTAATATTTTCCTTATTTTGTCAAATCTTTAGCTAACGAAATTAGTCGCCGACTCGCGCATAAAATCTCGATGAATTTTACGATATACGGTTTCGTCGTTATATAGGCCGCATCGATTTGAATTTTATAATCTCATTTTACCGCCAATCTCATCCGTGATCTAGACTACGTCGAGTTACATCTTTGAAAATGACTTATTACGTCTTTTACTTCATTTTCGATAATGATGGAGGAATTTACATAACTACTCTTAATTACGTTTCACGGAATTTTCAGCGGTGCTCGAGTAGCGTTATTTTTTAAATGACGAAGGATTCGATTTAGTTTTTGCTTCGTCGTCGTTTCTCGAGAGAATGTTCGTTTTTTTAGATTTCTCATTGGGTTCAAAAAGGCATCTCACTAGGGCGCATAGTAGTGGGGTTATTGTGAAAATCGAGTGATATTTTATTTTAGTTAGTTTTTATGGTGCAGTTGCATACCATGTATTTATTTTTTTATATTATTTAAATTTTTTATTATTTTTATTTAATTCAATCAATTTCCTTCCATTGTGAGACGATTGAAAAGCACTAATTTTTTAACTGAATCTTCTATAAAAACTGTCCCTATTACAGCCTACCTGATTTGGAAAGGAGTGGTCAGGGAGGAAAGGGTCTTCAAATCTTTGCGTTTCAGACCATTTGTAATAATTTATGGTAAATGTCCACATTTTGTGATATGCATTTACAATAGACATATACAGGGTGTTCCATTTCGGGTGTACCACCCGCAAATGGCAGATAGGTCAACTTTAGTTGCATACATGTATCATGGTTTGCCTGCCTAGAAGTCGGAAGGAGCCGAGATATGTCAGCTTCAAAAGAAAAATTTGCTCACAGTGATCATGAAATAGAAAAATTTATATCTCACGAACTATAAACGATAAAACTTTACGGCTTGCTTTGGCATGTGAGGTAATATACAATGAAGTTTCTCTGGTGTAAAAATGGTGGGGGTAGGGGAGCTAGATGAGGAGATATGAGGAAATTGGTACGGAAAAAAGGGGCGACTTTTTTAATTTTTTGTAAATAACTTTTGAAATTGTCTTATCAAGACCCCTCTTTAAAAATTTCTTATTGATGAGAAATGTGTCCCCTACAAAATATAGTGGGTGAGTACACCGTACATAGTTTTGATGATGAGAAAAAAAATCTGAAAAAAATTAATTTGTTCACGAGTTATTTTCGAAAAAAATTCATTTTGAAAATTTTTATTTCACGAAGTATGAATGATAAGAAAGCGCGATTAGTTTCAACTCGTGAAGTATGCAGTGAGGTTTCTCTCATGTAAAAATGATGGGGATAGGGGAGCTAGAAGAAGAGATGTGAGAAAATTAGTACCGAAAAACATGTGAAAAATAAGGTGATTTTTTTATTTTTTGAACATAACTTCTGAAATCGCTTTATCAATGCCACTCTTTAAAAATTTCTTATTGATAAGAAATGTGTCCCCAACAAAATGTGGCGAGTTGAAACTAACCGCGCCAGAGTTAACTTTTTATATTCCAATTTGATTTTTTTCTAGTTATCATTCTGACTTTCGCTGACTATTATGATATTAGAAATAATGAATGACACTTGAAATCCAAAAATTGAAAGTAGTTTCACCTTATTCTTCACTTTTTCTATTCCTTTGACTAAATGAAAATAATTTTTGAAAAATACCTATGAAGGTTGAATTTGGAAATCATTTTCTTTTTTTAAAAAAAATTATAATTTTTTTTTCATCGACACCCATATTTACTATTGGAAGAAAATAATATTCAACGATAACAAATTCTTTTAATATTAAGATTAGTCCAGTTAACGTATTGTTACTTGAATATTTAAACACATTTATGTATGTATCTACAGCATATAAAAATGTCTAATCGACTTGTTTAAAGCGTATTTATGTGCATAAATAAAAATTAAGAAATTAGGATAAAATTTACCCGAGTAAAATAATAATTTCTATTAAAAAAAAAAAATAGTATAAAAACAATAAAAGTTCATTGCCCCATTTTATTTCAAATTATTATCAATAAATGTATCGCAAAATTGGAAACAAAATCATCTAGTGATCCACAAATGGATGATTAAGTCCTGAATATCATAACTTCAGTATTCAAAATAAACCTCCATTTTTTTATCTTTAGGGAGTTCCATTTATGTAGTATCGTATATGTACATATATAGATTCGTTACTCCGTTTTGAGATTCCATATATTTATGAACTCTCGTGTTCGGTAACTGTAGGTAATAAAGCAAAAACAAAAAACTCTCAACACACATAACAATTCAGTCATTACCAGAAAATGAGAGCTTTAACTATTACCTAGGTATCGTGGCAAAGAAAATGATAGCGAGTATAATCCTCAACAGTTATAAATATTAATGAAAATTCGATAATTCGTATTAAATGAGCGAATAATTCATTATTGATCGAAAAAGTCAAATAAACCGCAATTACGTTTAATTACCTCGAATGGAGGGACATTCGTAGAATCTGGTGAACAGAGGAGCAGAGCTTACGTAATCATTTTTAAGAATTGATAGAGCCAATTGGTATTTTAATACGCGCATAAAAAAATAAGGTCTTACTGTTGGCACCTAAAGCAATATCAACAATTTAATACAATACAAAGCATTAATCAAGTCGATTAACTTGATTGATTACTACCGGGGATTTTTTTTCCTCGATATAAAAAATTGCTAATATCAATTTATATAACAAAGTATTCTTATCGAAGTATTTTTTTTTTCTAAAGCGAACGAACTAGAAGAAAGAAAAATTTAATTACTTTTTCACTTAATTAAGATGTATTAGAATTATGCTAGTCGAGTGAGTTAGAATATAAAAGCACAAAAAGTTTATGTATCCGGAATCGAGCCAAAGCGTATGTTCGAATGGTTTTAAATTTAATGTACTGTGAAAATTATTATATTAATTCTCTCTAAAAATTTTCAATAATTTAGTGGACGAAATAAAATCAACTTTCAAAGGTATTACGATTCATCGCGTTCGTTAATGTTTATGCGAGGTGACTTGTAAATATTTATTATTCAACGTGTTGTTTGATTAGCCCGTTAACGTGTACTACGGAGCGTAAAAAATCGCCTATAAAATACAAGATGAGAGTACGTCGTTGGAAAAAAATTACACGAATTTGACGCGACTTTAAAAGCTATTCGAAATTAGCGAAGAGTTCTTTATATTAGATCATAAAATTTAAAACATCTCGCGAATCACAATGACGCGAATCGCGATTTATTTTTTAACACAGCTTCTACATATTGCAAGGACGGTACTGAATGAATGGTGTAGTTATATGTAGGACGCCGTAGGCGAATCTTTATAATTAATATATAATAGTCCTCAAAGTCGGAGAACGTATAAACTTGAACTTGAAGCAGCGTGTTTTCATTATCACTATAATACGTGATTTTTATCGGTACATTGATATAATAACTCGGTTTCGTCTTCCTTCTTCGTTATAACGAACGTTAAACGATCATAGCGTGTATGAAATTATCTCAGCGAATTGTAACGCTCAGATGATAAACGGATTTTACGTAATATTAACTTTTTTTTTGCTTCGCGTATACGCGGGCGTTAATGTTGAATTTGAGTTAGGATTTTTAATTCGCGTTTTAAATGATCTGATATATTTTTTCGTCTGGAAATGATAATTTAATTTTATCTCTCTCACTCTTGTTTTTAACTCAGAGAACGAAATTTCGCCTATCACGTGCCTCACTTGGTTTAAAAGAAATCCGCAGGTGACTGTTCATTCTATGCAGATTAATTACGGCTATTAAATATTTTTTGTTATACCCTAAGATGGTGTTTTTTATAAATTAAGTTCGTCAAAAATACCCTCTATAGTGAGCGAGCTTTGTTTATGAAATTAATGTTTCTAAATTAAACGATTAAAGTTTTCGTTGAATCGCTCTCATATCTCATCTAGTCATCTTGGAGCGAGTGCGAGTCTTTTTTGAATTTGAGGTAGAAAATAAAATGCTGCAGGGATTTTGTCCGAGCGAAAATCACGTATCCTATTTATTTTTTCAGTACAGCTTGCATCGTTTTTATGAGACTATCGTGTCGTTTTCAAAGGGATTTTTATTATTTTCACCACAAGTTATGCGAGTGGAATATTTCAAAGATTCTAAATGATTTTCGAGCAAATAGATTGAATATTATATGAAATTCATAGCAGTTTGGAAAAGTTTGAAAATTTCTAAAACCAATGCTCAGATTTTTAGGTAAGGGTACACTGAACACGCCACAATTGATCCTTGTTATGAATGTGGTACATAGCTTATTCTCACGAAACAATTTCCGAGACGTTTTATCACAGATTTTGAAAAGGCAGAATAAAATGGGTAGAGCACTAACGGAGTATATCACTCGAAATTTCAACTGACAAAATTAATCTAGGGAGGATATTGCGAGGAGGTTCAAAATTTCAAAAAAGAAATTAAGTTGGAGTAGGAATGAAAAAAAAATTGAAAAAAATCAATATAGTACCCAAACTGTGAAAAAGAATATAATATTTTTACGAAAAAAACTTCTGCAACTCTTAACAGGAGGTGCAGTTACCCTGGAATAGACTCAACAATCAAGGAGAGTGAAATACTATTTATGTATAATACAGATTGGCTTGCTTTGTGATACCTTTGGAATTTCTATTTTTTTGTACTCTTACATCATGTCATATCAAATGAAAACTTTTTGTATGAATAAAAATAATTATTATTCTAACATGATTTATAGTAGAAAAAGCTATAATCTTTTTAAAATCAAATCTAAAAATTAAATTTATACCAAAAAATAATAATTTAATAAAACTAAAATTAAGATTATTTTTATATTTAAAAATTCATTAAAACGAAATATAAAATATAAACCTGCATTTTCCCTTTTAATGCGTCTCTTATTTATGCTAGTTCTGCAGTTACACTATTTATACAGAGTATTTCATCTAAATATAAGCTCCTTCATATCATATGTAGGGCTACGCATATGAAACTCATATATGATAGTTTGTCTGTGTTATTTATTGAAGGGGCTGAGGTACAGAAGCACATGGGAGAAATATTTATTTCAACATAGTAATGATGAAATTTGAAAATTTTCATTTTATTGCCCGAGCTAGATAAAAATATGCTGTTTGTGCCAAAATGTAGAACATGCAATGTAGTCTTATAGAAAATTTATGGGGTGGAAAGGGAGGAGGGAAAAAAATAATAAAAAAAGTTGAAAAACTATATTAAAAAAAAATTATTAACGGGATGAAAAATACCATTTTGCTAATTAAAAGAATTGAAATATTGTGGATATCCAGCTTTTTTGAAATCATTCAAAAGATAATAAAAATAAAATAAACTTCTTAATGCGAAGAAAAAATGTGTAAAAAATGATAAAGAAAAAAAAACACGACTCAAAAATGTATAAATTTTGAAAAAAATGTCTGAAAGATGAAACTTGTGAAAAATATATTTTTCAAATATTTACTTCAAAATAACTTGTTCTTCTCAAAATTTTGTTGCTATAGGCTATAATTTATGAAGCTTTTACGAACATCCGGCGTTGAATGTAAACTGATACTCGTAATTATCATCGTAATAATTAAAACAGAAAGATAATTTCAAAATATTGTATCTATTCCTTCAAGATCAAAAGGTGACTGAAGAAGTGAATGCGAATGAGAGATGTAAGGCGTATTCATAACCGTCGAATTTTTATATTCTTACATTTCAAGAGTAATCATTCATTTCTGCCTTTTTTCCCTCCATTCTCATGTTTAGTACTCAAATGTATTCATGACGATAGCAACTTTCTGAATTATTGCCTTCAGTAAAATATTCCATGATGGAATTGTTAACGTTAATATTTTGAAATACATTGCCAAAAAATTTCCCTTTGAATTGAAAAGAAAAAAAGCATATAATTTGTGTATTCTAGGTATATTGCACATAAA
This sequence comes from Phenacoccus solenopsis, assembly GCA_009761765.1. NCBI lineage: Eukaryota > Metazoa > Arthropoda > Insecta > Hemiptera > Pseudococcidae > Phenacoccus > Phenacoccus solenopsis. The sequence continues at coordinate 19,453,557 of CM019752.1, forward strand.
CGACTTTATGCGTGTTCGTCTGCTAAATGATTTTTTGCGAGACTCTTTTTCTACCAGTCTAAATGACAGTTTAGCTTAGAATCGGAATGTACACCAGGTTAGAACGAATCTCGGTTCTTTTTTCAAAAAGTCAAAGGAGTGGTCCCAATAATTGCTAAATGACCTCGGAAGAACGTTATAAAAATTTCAGCTCACCAATTCAATTTTTCGACCAGCTTTCATAATGGTATCAAAGTTGTAAAAATTTTCTTATTTTCAAAAAATTTAATTTTCACCTCTAAATCGAGCAATTTGTCCCTGCAAGAAAAATCTCTATTTATTTTTCAGTTGATATGGCTCCCACTCACGGATGAGTCAAGTTTAATTTTTAAAAATAAATTTTGAAATTTCAAAAAAACGAATTTTTGTGAAATAAAAATTTTTCTACATTAAAAAGTCATAATTTATCTTCCAAAGATTGAAAAACATTTTAGCTGCCATTTTTTTCTTTTTAAATTTAGGTGGTCTGAACCTTTTTTAAAGTTTTTTCAAAAAGCTTCAACTTTGGTTATTTTTAAAAATGAACCATAAATGGGTTAAATTTATCGCTCATTTTTGATTATAATGAAAATTGGTGTTTTTTGAAAAAAAAATCCTAAAACGGTTTAGTCATTAATTTTTTTTTAAATTGGTGGCAAAAATTTTTATCAATCTTTAAACGACAAAATATGGCTTAGTAAGGTGAAAAAATTTTAATTTTCAAAAATTTGAAAATTTTTCAAGCATTGACTCCATTTAGTTAGGGTTCAAAATTTTACTTAAGGAGCTGAAATTTTCATGATGTCATTTTAGGGCATTTAGCAACTATTGTGAACACTCCCTCTCATTTTTTGAAGGAAAAAAAAATTGGGTCCATTCATTGTACGTACTCTCCTTAATATCTGTATTTCAAATACTAAGAATTTTAATGAGAGTTTGACTCCCCCATAAGAATTGAGAATACTATAGTGCCTTCAAAGTTTGGTTTATGCTAAAAAAAGAATCAATACATCCTTAACATAGCATTAAACTGATTATTTTTCTTTTCGCATTTGAGAAACAATTAATCTATCGATGAAGAAACAAGAATTCAATATTAAATATAATTTTTTTCTTCTACTCGCATATTTAATGGAAAAAATTAAAATTACTGATTTTTTGCTCGTATAAAAAAACTGCGAAATGACGGTAACTCATTGCTTCTTGATATGTGAGCTCAGGTGTACATAATTATATGTAATTGTGATAACGAAACTTACCACATCCAGGAATAAAAGTGATGAAAAACCAAGCTATTAAAAGCCAACCAAACGTTCGGAAAATTTTCCATACACTCGGATTTTTTTCTCCACTATTCATAAATTGATAAAATTAAAAGGTCACGAACGAAATGTATATATTTTCACCAACTCAAAACGTTACGGCGTATCTTCGTATCGTTTATTAAATTGCGACGAAAAAAAAAGAAAAATAAAATAAAAATATTACGAGCAAACAAAAATGTTAAAATTTTACTACTAAGAGAAGACCGTAAAATACGCTAGCAGCGACAGCTGGGACGACATCGCATCGGGTAGGTAATAAAATCGGTATTAAATTTCGCGATTCTCTTATCTGCAATTTTTTGCATCCAATTGATGGGCGAGAGAAGGCATTATCAAGAATGAAAATTTGCGTTGGAAGTTCAATAATAGCGAGACCCGTGGACGAGTGACATTTGGCTGATAATTTAGAGCAGCGAATCGTTGTTGACCGCGTTTACAGACGACAGTTCATCTTGACAGCGAGTAATTAGTTTTCACGTGTCGCGAAATTACGACGATAACGAAAGTACCGCGAGGCGGGCGCTACGACGCGAGGGGCAGGTTCGTGTAATTATAATTCGGCTAAATAGGGGCCCGAAAGGCCGGAAAGGTTGTCCGAGCGAACATGTGCAGTTTACGAAGCGCCGGTCGATCGTTACGAGTATGTGTGGTTTTTCCAGCCGAGCGACAGGCGTTGTGTCGTAGAGGGAGCGAAAAAAAGATGCGATACGGTTACGTAATTGTCGTCATGGAATAGAAAATCGCCAGTAGGGCAACGAAGAGGATCGCGGAGTCGATCATCAGCTGTTTAGCCGTATTTATTGTTATTTGACGAAGAATGTGACCGTGGCGTAACGGTGGGGGCGGGAAAAGAATGTATTACCGGCGTGTATTGGCAGGCGGTTACGACGATAGCAGCGGTTTTCGGTATCAACTTTTTTTACTTGGTGCTGATCAGTATACAAGTTGCGCTTGTGTTTATTGAGTGTGATACGCGATGTAAACGCGCGGCGCGTTCCGTGTTAATGTGCTTTTACCTTTGCTTTTCCGCTCGACGGCGTCGTGCCTTTGTGAATTAAGGTGCTGGGTAAATAGAGATTTTTTTTTTCGCTTTCTCAATTTCTCTCGTCCGCGTTCTAATATCGTCGGTGTGCGCCGAATGTGATGCCCGGTCGTGAATGCGTTCGTCATCGATGAGCACGTCCGAAGAGTGCGAAAAAAAATGCACTTCGCAGCAGACCATTCCTCGGCTCCTCATAACCGACGAATTTTCCGATAGCAAACAGCCGGCCGAGTCGTTGAGATGGTCTTCGTCGGTACCGGCCTTTCAAAGACATGACACCGACAAAGAGTCCACGTGTACGGGTATACTACTGGTACCTCGAAGCGCCAGATCTAGGCGCCATTCGTGGATTTGCGGGTAAGCCATTTAATAAATGAAATTGCAACGTCGCGTTAGCCCCACATAACCAAAACGTATTTACCTACTACCGTCGTTCTACCGGGAATACTCGCAGTCCTAGTCCCGTGTACAAATTTACGACTTATCGAAAAAAAACGCGTCAGCTGATAAGTCATGTGTTCGAGCTTTTTATCGCTTCCAAAACTATTTTAAAATGGAACGCACACGCGTGTTTTTTTTACGATTCTCGTACAACAGATGGAACGAATAAACGAATAAGTATTAATTATTGTTTTTATATGCGTTTATTAAGTGACGTACGGTGCGTATTAAATCGCTATATCGACAGCCCGCATTTCATAAACATCGATACAATACAACGGTAGTTACACATATACGGCTGCATGTGTAATACACATTATGTACCGAATACAGATTTACACCGTATACTATATTCCACGGTGCCATATATAGATGAAAGCTCTCTCGGGGATATGACAGTTTTCCGGGTCATTGAATTTATCTCGGGCTTCAGTGCTTGGCTAGTGTGCAAGATTAATCCGTTTAAAAATGTATTTTGTTTGCATCGTCGATTAATTTCCCTCGCCCTGTCTCTCCTCTATGAGTGCAAACACCTATTCCATATACACTGAGATCAGCGTTTTACGTCACACTGTCGACGTTAGCTCGTTTACTCATCATCTTAAAGAGTCTGAAGGTAGAACGAATGTTCGAGGGTACTTACTCGAACAATTTTAATATATTTGTTCGGCTTTATCGAAATGAGGTTTCATTTTTTCATACGCTTGATCAGTGAAGCAATGTTTTTGACAAGTTCACCTTCGTAGTTTTCGTTTATTCGTGTTTTTTTGCCATGAATGGTGTTTTAAAAGGATGAAATTCTGTCCTACAAGATTCAAATCGAGAAACTGTGGTCTAAAAATGCTACGGAAATTGTGAAAGAAATTTTTTTTCCAAGAGAAGTACTTGAGGTTAAGAAATTCACTCAAATTTGTAATCATTTCGATGGAAAATAAATTGAACAAAAATAGCTCGGAAATGATTTTGAAAATTGAAATATCGAACAATTATATGAGTATCATTTGCAGGGAGCGGATAAATATGCTCTAAAAATGGAAAAATATCCCTATATATATTCATAGAAAAATTCCCAAAATACGCTCTAAAAAGCTAAAATATGCGCTAAAAAAATGACCCAATATGGGCATCTCATTGTAGCAATGAAGTAAAAAAAAAAAATGATCGTAGAAAAACTTTATTATCCAAAATTTAATTTTTTATATAAAGGATTTATTGATGAAAATTGTTAAAAAGCGAAATTATCAAATGTGCTTGAAGACTTTCGATTTTGTTCAAGAGTAAAAATCAAAAAATTACGAAAATATACCCTAAAAATGGTAAAAATATGAAAAATATGCTTTTATAGGCCAAAATTTTTATAGGCCAAAATATGCAAAGTACTCTAACAAATATGACTCATTTGGCTCAGAATAACTTGAAACGTAAAAGTAACTTGAATATACCGCTTCTTACTCTACAAAGACAAATATGCTGTTTTATAGGAATCCGCTCCCTGGTCATTCGTAGTTCATAAACGAACTCGTTAAATAATTTTTGAGACGTGATAGATCCTCCAAAGGGTGTAGAGGAGGATCAACTGTCAGCAGAACCGAAAAGGTAATGTAATAATTTCATTCGTGCAAGCTAGACAATCGTACTTTCCAGCTTGACCTATTTTTACTCGTAATTTACGAGCTGACATTTTACTCTGGAGAAATAGAACTATAACGAGTTAATTAGTTTCGAGCCACAATTTTGGTTAAGATGTTCGTGCGAATATTTAGGGATACGTTGATTTAATTTGTGAATTCAAAGAACCCTACACTTTCAAAAATAAAAACGGAAATTTACAACTCATGCGTTGTACCGGCCATTTTATACGGATGCCAGACCTGGGCCCTGAATAAAATCCAAAAAAATAAATTAAACATAACTCAAAACGCCATGTTAATCTTCTGTATTCTGGCCAATAAAGGTATAATAATAATAAATAACTCATTTCATGAAGGAAGCTAGAGGGCCTCAAAATCTTAGATTTTCTCTCACTATCCTACATGATAAAGTTAGTCACGAAGACCGAAATTGAACTGGTAATTGAAATTGGCGTTGCCTATTTCGTTATTAAAGTTCAAAGTTCATTTATACTTCGCTGTACCTAAGTGATGTTTGTATCCGAGCATCCCTTCAGGTTAAGAAGTTCCAAGGTAATGTATTAAGAAAACAGAACAAACAGATAACAGCAAAGTGGTGAAAGGAGTAAGAGAGGAAAATGCCAAGAGCATCAACGAGAAACTATGCCCAAATCACTTTCAAAAAAGGACTGAAATTCAAAAACACAGTATTTTTATCAATTTGTTTTCCATATTCGCAACTTTTTATCTTAAGGCTATTTTATTTGTTTGCATTTGATAACATTTCAAGTGATCTACTTCTTTTCAAAATGTATTCAAAATACTGAACAGATTTCATTCTGTTGAATTATTTTATTTTATGTCCATTTTTGATTTCCTGACTGTTGAGATACTTTGAAAAAAATGAATTGTTTTTATTTATGAGACTATTTCTTGCAAACTTTGTATAGCTGTAACTCAAGTTTAAATACTTAACAGAATTGAAAATCTGACTCGTACAGGAATTTTCGTCAATGTTATTTACAAATTGATGAAAAAAAAATTGAAAAAAATCCAAAACTCGCAGCGAACTCTCGGAAATAAGTCGAGTGATGAAACGAGAAATTTTGTCAATAATGAAGAATGTCGTTAGCTTATGAATTTAGTTAATTCAAGGCGTATAAAAAAGAGCAAAATGCAGAGATAACATGTTTTTTCATTATTCGTTTTAACATTCATACTATTAATAAAATATGTGGTGATTTTTAAAATATTTCATCCACAACTATATTTCTTTGAAAGGTGAACGAACCGCTTATATGCACAAGATGAATAATTAAAGCTCCAGTTGTCAAGAAATTGTATACCTAAAACCTCTTAAAATAAGGGTAGTGGGAAATTGCGTATCGATGGTCTCATGCACACTTATCGTAAGTAATTTTTTTTTTCGAAAATGAGCCAATTCCTTGGGATTGTAGACGGTACTAATGCCTTCTACAAGCCTATGTGAAAAAATTCCCGAATTTTTACATTTGGAACCACTACAGGGCGGTAACACCAATATCGTAAATAGGCGAATCCAGAATCGTTTGTGGTCGAATGTGATAAGTGAATGGTGAGAATAATTATACTTAATTTATCTCCCTTTTTATTTTTTTAATAAATCCACCAATTTTATGAAAAATCAGTTCCAATTTTATAAAAGTTTAAAAACGCTCTGCTGTAAAATTTGCTTTTTTGCACTCATGATAAATGTACATAAAACCATCGAAATAATAATGTTTCTTAAAAACTTTTTCCAGTGTACAACATTAATTTTTATTTCTTTAGTTTTAAGAAGCAGAGGATTAATTTTAAAGGGACCAAGATAGTTGTTAAGGATTTTATATTGAGAAGTAAATAATTTCCAAATTGCGAAAAATTATTGTAAACATCTGAAATTTTGGTAGATAAATTTGTAGTCTTGTGATATGTTTAAGATTGTAGTTTGTTTGGTTAAGAATATTTGACTTGAATCCTCAGCTTATCAACTCTTTTATTCAGTGTATACATAGTTTTATAGCTCCATTTCGCTGGCCCCTCCAAATCAAAGTTGAGAGCTGCAGTTAACCACATCGTTTGTGCTACGTTTGTGCTGGATTATTTATCCCTATGAATGTTGATTTTTCCCCCTTTTTTTGTTATTATTTATGAGTTTTTTTTTTTTTTATGACAGAATAATTGCAAAATGAAAAAATAATTTTCATGTCATTCTCTTTAATCTCAACATTACTATTGATTCCTTTTTTAAGAGGGGCGAGGGAAGTTTCAAAGCCTTGTATAATGAAATTATTTATGCAACACTAAATTCAATTCGTGCCAAACAGTTTACAATTACATATTTTTTCCTGCAACTACTGTAAATGTATTGAAAATTTACCAAGTTCAAAAATAAAAGAAATTATCAAAATAACGAAAACGACCTAAACTATTGTCATAAAACTAGGTGGTGCTACAAGTACCGAGTAATACGTGGACTTCATTTACTATATGTATTACGCTGAATAATGACTCATTGGGAGTACATAGGAAAATACTATTATTCACGAACGAAATCGTTGAATATAAATAGTCGTGATTGATTGGTGATTTTTTTTTTGCTGAATCGTTCATGAACGACTAATTCTTCGAACTTTAAAAGCACGCTTTAGATTATTAAATCGTTCGCGAAAGAAATTTTGAGTAAAGATACATGATGAATTGTTATTGATTTTTTTTTACTGTCGTTCGTGAACGAATGATGCCTTGAAAATTGCCAGAATTTTTTAAACTCGTTTATTTCACGTCAATCTAAGAATTTCTTTCGCTAACGTTTCGGTATTCTGAAGTCATAGTTCGAAGAATGATTCGTTCGCGAACGAAGAATCGAACTTGTAGAGCATAAAATTCCCTAAGACCGATTTGTTGTTTTATGATTTCAAGTGGTAAGGTATCACACTGTAGTTAATACAAAATATTAATGTCCATCATACCTACCGAACACGCAAATACCTATACATATGGCTAGGAGACATCGATACTTGCGTTTTTGGACGGTGTGGTGTGGGCATTCTTATTACACTTTCTGTCTTGAACTAATTTCTTTCAAAAACTGTGAACTTTTATGAAAAATTTTCAAGAATCAAATCTATGGAGCGTAAATATCGTAATTACGATTAAAATTTCGTGTCATTCCATCCACATTAACCTATAGTTATCGTTGAACAAGAGTTGCTTTTTGAAAACTTTAAACATCGAAAGCTTGGGTCAGGATGAACGAATTTGCTTCAGAAACTAATTAGCTCTGAAGCTCTACTTTCTGTATCCGCCTTTAATATTTGGAGTCGATATATTGAAATCGAATGTATATGATTTTTATTAAACAAACAAATAAACAACAGAACTGGAATGAATGCATTAGTGAATTTTATTCGAAAGCCAATTTTCTAACACATTCCCTACTTATACTGGTATATCTGGAAATGACCAAATTGATCAATTCGCTAAATACGCCACACAACCGTCTATAATATTCCAATATACCCTCAAAGATATTAGAAATTACATCAGAAAAATAATGTATCAATGCTGGCAAAATTCATGGACCCAAAATTCATGAAAAAAGCTTTTTCAACATGAAAAATTAGTTTCCTCAGGGAAAAATCAAACGACTATTAGACTAAAAACAAGAATTAATCATAATCACTGCGTTCAGGTCATACCAAAATTACACATAACCAACTTTATCTCAATATTATGGAAACACCTTTTGTTTATTGTGTAACTTTTTTTTTTCTTTTTTTTTTGCATTGTGTCTTCCAAAATCTTTTATTTCATTGCGAACGTTTCAAAAATAGTTTTTCCTTCCTACAACTAAAAGAGACAGCCATAGCAGATGATCCTAAATTTGTAGACGAAATTCTTGAATTTCTTAATAAGACAAATGTACTGAACTAAATGTAAACATGAAAGTGGCGTAATAGTCTTGCTAATTAAAGACGCCAGTATAAACAAAAAAAAAAAATTGAAAAAAATTAAGTTAATTTTTTGATATTTTTCCCATTTATGAACATTTCTTCATTTTCAGGAATTTTTTTTATTTCTGAATTTTTTAACATTTCTGTGTCTAATAATATTAAAAGTTTTTAATAAAGTCTAAAAAAGGAGGAATATTTAAAAATGAAAAAAAAATTATCAAAACCTAAATTTCACAAATGAGTGTTTTAAAAATTCAAAAATGAAAAAAAAAATCCTAAATAAATACTGAACATTCGTCAGGTTTATGAGCATGATATTTAAATGTATCAAAAATTCAAAAATAATGAAGAAACAGCCAAAAATGGAAAAATAAAATTCATAAAATGAGACAAGAATTGAAAAATATTTATTATTAAAAAGAAGAAAGCTACAAAAATATTTGTTGAAGGGCTCAAAATCCATTTAAATGTTCCAGACGTGATCACAGCTCTCTGTGGCCGCAAACCTGCCAACCATGTTTGTTAAGAACTATCACAACTGACTCACTTTATTTGGATTAAAATTTTTTGACGATTTGTCTCATTTTGTCAAAACATATCTACATATAAACTGTTTCGGCGATATACTTCACGTTGCGACTAGTATCGCGTGATTTACTCGACTCGCTCGAGGATAGTCTAACGTTGTTCGTCGCCTTAATACGGTAAAATGTGGATGCATATTTTCTGTACTCACTTGTACGTATTCCGTTTCCAAATGCTTTTATTTTGCGTTTTCTAAATTCGTTCATTCTTTTACTCGGGTCGAGCCGGAGCTTTATAAAAGATTGGTATCGCCTTTACGCCGTATACGAGGCGCGTTCGCCGATGGCAAGAAATAAATATCGAAATATAACCACAATACGTATTACGCTTGGCCCATTTTCGACTTGGTTATGGTCGGCGGCGGAAAAGCGAAAATATTTACGACACGAAGAAATATGGTTGTATAGACGAAGGAAGATGAAGAGTTAAAGGACTCGGGTTATTAAAAATACGTTGCTTTGAGGAATAACTGTACGAGGCTACATTTCGACATAATGGATTGCAACGACGAAACGTAAAGGGAAAAATGAAAAAGAAAAATACGAAGGGGAAAAGAAAAGCGAGCGAAAAAAGAAAACAAAGTTGCTTTTTTGTTACTATGTAACGGCCGACGAGGACGACGGCTGATTATGATCTGAAATAGGAAAAGTTTGTTTTTCTTTTGTTTTCTATGTTTGAGGTCCCGGATGCGATGGAGGATGTTATTCGAGCGATTAATTCGTATTTGGAAGCGTCGCCGGATATGGCAGCGTGAATTGAGTTGTTTGCTTTCGGTATCGAGTATTCGACTTGGCGAACGAAAAATTATCAAAATGTTCGAGTATGTCTGAAAGAGAAAACACACCGAAAGCCATATCACCTCCAGTACTCCTGAATAGCATTTTATTTCGCCCCATAATTAAGTGAATAAGAAACTAACCCAGTGGATGGTAAATGCGAGAGAAATCGAACGAATGTTAAAAATTCATTTTACCATAGTACGCTCTAGATGCGTGTTATTACATTCGAGATACCGCCTAATGACCAGCGTATGAAAAAATAGCTTCGTAAGGAATGAGTTATAGGTACCGATGCGATTACACGTTGTTCGAAATGATAAGCTTAATGGAGATATTTCGCAACCGGTAGCAAATTGCGAGAAATATTACGAAATGACCATCGGCGGCGTACTTTTCGAAAAATACAACGATGGTAGATAATGCGAGATCATTTGTACCGAAGCGTGATATATTTTACCGACGATTCGCCCATCAGTAATTTTCACTCGGTGGTTGACAATTTTTCAATATTTATCCTCGTTTTGACGTGCAGCAGCCTATTAACGATATCACCATCGGATATAATTGGGTGTTGGTTTTCGCATCGTACGGATTTTAGAATAATAAAACGACGAACGCGTTTTCGCGTCTAATTACCGACTGTAATTTTTGCTTATTCATTTTAAAAAGCGAATAATCTGCGTTCACGGGTTAATGCGGTCGAGGCGATGAAATTACTTTGCAGAACGAGTATACGTATGGTGATGTGAACAGCAGTAAATTGATGATTAATAGCTCAGTTCACGAGGCTTTTTTTCCATTTTCGTTATTCTATCGGTCGAATGTATTTTGTAGCTAATACGATAAATTGAAAAAAAAATTGTAAGCAGCTATATTGTGTTACTGGGGCTGAGTTTTCAATGATGTGTTCAGATTTGTGGATAATACAGTTAATTTATTCATACCCACATCAAGTATTGAGCTGGGAACCCTTCGTAACCACTTCAAAATCAATCTATGAAGTTAAATTGGTATGTGCATTACTCCTTACCCAAGGAAATAATGTGACTTGATACCTGTTAACAGAGCGGGATTAAGTTACGGTTTTAGGCCATCGCAATTTTTGCGCCATAACTTTCTCATCAATACCTCATTTTCTCATCAGCATACTCTTTGTTGTAGAGAAGTTTCAATTTCTTTCAATTTTTTTTTTTTTTTAATATAGACTGTTATTTTTAAATTTGAAATTTTCAAATATGTTGCATGAAGAGTGAAAATTTTTTTCGGAAATCAAAACAATCTCTTTTACTATTTTTTTTTTTTTTTTTTTTTATATATTTATTTATACTGGCGTATGTAATTGCCAAGATTATCACGCCAGTGTATCTGTTAATTACAGGACAGTAAGGGTGGATTTTAGATTTTAGCCCATAATTTTGAGGTTATAAGAAAGTGTATAATTTTTTGTAGTTGTTGAGGATCGTCTTCAATAATGGTGTTTTGAATTTTTAGGGTGGTTCGGATTAATCGAAAGGTGTCGCATTTAAAGAGTAAATGTTGGGAGGTTATAGGGGATTTATCACAAACGGAACAATTTGGGGTTTCTCTAATTCCTTGGTATAGGTGGTTATGTGTAATTTTGGTGTGCCCTAAACGTAGTCTTGTAATTTTTACTTCTTCTAATCGATTGAGTTGGGAGAGATATTTCCAAGGAGTTATTTGTTTTTTATGTTCAAAGAGTTTATTAATTAAATTTTGGGACCATAAATCTTGCCATAAATTATAAACTAGAGTTTTTACATAATTTTGAATGTCTTTAGGGATTGGGATAAAGATCGGGGACATTATTACCGCGTTTTTAGCCAAATTATCTATTACATCATTTCCAGTTATGCCGGTATGACTTGGGACGTACATGAATTTGATTTGAATGTGACTTATTTCCAGCATTTGGTATAGATTGAGTATTTCTTTCACGATTAGGTGGTCATTAAAGGGCTTTTGAATTGTTAGAAGGGAGCTCAGTGAGTCTGTTAATATAAGGTATTTTTTAATAATTTCAGTTGAGTGAGTTTCAGAGCTTGAAAAATTTTTATTCTTCCTAATCTCCTGAAAATGTTTGTTCTTTAACATACCTAGAGGTTAAAAACACTTTTTTTTCAAGTACCTTCTTAATCGTCCGGAATGCTAACCATCATAAATTTTTTTATTTCCTCTTTTTTTTTTTTTTAAGATTGTATAGAAGTATTGCACTTCATTCATTTCGTTTTAAATTATGGGCCCATGTTGTAGTCTTTAACTGAACTTTAATGCGAAATTTGAGCTTTGTAGGTATATTTAGCGTGAAGATGTGAACTCTTCAAGATATTTCATTACACGATTTACTCTTCAAAAGTTGTTTTTCGATATAAAGCTCCTTTCAATACGTTTAAAAAGCCAAATAAAAATAAATAAAAAAATAAACCGAAATTTAATTATACATAATTATAATTTACACTGTCATCAGTATTGAATTTATTGATTTGTTGTCCTTAAGCTAAATTCATGTATATATATTTTTTCACCTCCCTTCATCCCTCCCCCTCTCCCAAAAAAACATCTATTATTGGTATGTAAGAAATAAACTTTAATTCCATATTTGATAAATTGAAAATTAAAATGGTTGTTTTCTTCTCAAGGTCGTTAGAACATAGAAAATAGAAATGAAAAATTCTCCGAGATTGTATATAAGTCAAGAGCAAATTAAAATTTTTGTTGAAAAAAATATTCAAAAACCTCTTAATTTTTTTAGGATTTTTTTTTTTAAATAATAAAATGTGAAAGGAAAATGCTCTTACAAATAGTAAAGCCTTGAAAATTGAAAAAAAAAATTCCAAACATAATAATTTTACAAACCTACTATCTATCTGAAAAATTGAGAAAAATCGCTTGAAATTTTTTTGAGACGATTAAAAGAAATTCACCTTTTAGTGTTTTATAGACACATGTGAAATGCCAAATACACAAATTACATTCTGAACAAATAAATAAATTAATAAAAATTTTGTACATATCCAGTTTTTGTTGTGTCATTCAAAAATTCGAAAAATCCTAAGCATGGAAGAAAAAATTGGAAAAATAATAAAAAATTTCTTAAAAGGCGCATTTTTGAAAAAATAAAATAAAGAGCTCTGAAAAACGTAATTTATTTTTTTTATAATTGTTTTATAATGCTTTTGAAATGATAATGTTGTTTTTCTAGACTGGAGCCTGTTGATTGTGCCTAAATTCATTGCTGTCTGTCATATAAAACCATTATTAACATTTTTAGGCTTTTATTATATCCACTCACATTTTGTTAATGATAACTCCTCCTTCAGTCCTCTAACATCACCTGTGAATTAGAATTTGTAATACTTAATCTTCCTATTAATCTGCATTGATTTTAATTGAATAAGTTGATGGAAAATATAGAGAAAATTCTAAAAGTGCGAATAATTACAACATTTTTGAGTTTACGTGTTCCAAGAACTACGCATGTATTTCCTCATCAGTCATTAATTAGACCAACAGTCTTAGAAATTTTACGCAGAAATTTATTTGTGGTAACTCAGTGAAACTAGACGACCGATGATCCATTGAAAATTTTCAACTTATCTAAAAAAAACCAACCCAACACTTACGTCTTACATATTTTGCTGGAATTAAAAATAGTCACCTCAATCTCTAGTACCAACACCCTCTTGTGAGTATACGTGAAAGACAATTGCGTTTATAGTACGCAGGATTTGGGAAACATGAAATGGAAAATTCAATATCTTTGTATCGAACATAGAAAAAATCTTACATTGATAAGAAAGTAATTGAAAGCATTTCTGAATCTATATAGATTTGTAATAATGCAGAAAAATAACATTTTTGATGTTTGAAAAAATTTTGAAATTTGAGAAAAAAATTTAAGAAATGCTAAAAAATTTGTAACTTCATTTTTAGCACACCCTGCATACTTACACGTGTATACATAAAGTTGGCCATTAGGATATCAACTCCAAATGGTCTAAAAGGCAGAGATTCGAACACCTCTTTCCTCCTCCATCTCTTATCTCAAATCAGCTTGGCTATAATAGCTGTGTTTTTTATTGAAAATTCCTCGAGATCGCGTGACGTCGAAAACTCCATTCGTGCACCGAAACGAGTCGTCGGGCGAATTTTGGAAATTATCGCGAACGTATTATTTTCCTTATTATTTTCACCGTAGGGTGATATTTATGGTAAGCCAAAAAGTAATTTTTTTCTCAAGGCGGGTATATTTTTCAGCGAAATGGAACACCTTGGCCGGCGATGGGAATTCGCCAGCTCGTGAAATTCGTTAGATTTTTAATTTGAAAAGCAAATTAGACCAATTGTCGAGTTGTACGGCCGTTTTATTAACTCTTATTCGTCGCCATTTGCAGTCTAAAAGCGAAGAAGTTTTCGCGAGCTCTGTGAGCTCGTCGTTGTCGTTTTATTAAGCCGATGCGGAATTAAAGAATGAGAAAAAGAAATTAAAAAAAAAGAAGAAAAAGTTAAGCGGGTCGTTACTCGCGCTAGATATGGGCCGAGCGAATTTTCGTTTTCTAATTATGGTCGTGGGCGAAAACAAAAGCGCATTCGATGTTATTACGTAAGGTAACTTTATCGAGCGTACAAGACGAGGACGAAGGAGAAAAAAATGGATGAAGTTTTTCTTATACAGATATTTTCGCTTACACAGAACCAAGTATGCGGGTCGGGGTCCGGATGCCGGATAAAAGAGAGCTTTATCTTCTTTCGAATAAATATGAAACGAATGAACTTATTAAAATTGTAAATACGCTAACCTTTTCGTCGGGTAAAAGCGCATTTTAAGCTTGGCTTGATAAATGTCAAAAAAAAGCGGAAAAAAACGTAAAAAAGATTCGACGACGATGTCGGGGCGTTTTCCGAGGGAAACGTTGAATAAGCAAAATTTAATTTAAATGAGAATTAACAATGGTAAAAAGCCGGCCACGAGGGAGGCGTCTGAAGCGAGGGAATTTACGACTACCTGAACGAACGAGCGTGTAGAAATTAAAGAAATTTTATTCTTACTAATTTCTTTAGTTTTTGCGAAAGCCGGTGCGAAAAATGACTGCAAAGGCGAAATGTGTTACTGACAAAATGTCCGCCAGCGTGAGTGGTGTAATTAAAAGGGGCAAAAGAGTGATGTTTCATTTTGACCACGTGGTTTATTAATTTACGCGCGTCGAGCCAGAAGCTTTGTATAATTTATTTGGGTTTGCAAACATCGAGTTTCTCGCTAGCCAGGTGAAGGGAACAAGGGAGTCGAAATGTGTGGGTTTTTGTTGCCGCTAACTATAACGACGAAGCTCTTAAAACGTGTTAAACTTTGTAGTATACCGCGTTTAATTAGCTTTTTCTTAACGCGTGCCGATAAAGGTAGAAAAGGCTGAGTGGTTCATGATGTGGATTTTTTTTACCCGCATTAACTAGCTGGTGCTAGGGGCGTGGGAGTACGCTGTGAGATAGGAGTTGTTCTTTGTCGTCTTAAGATTATCTTATTCGTGTGAAGTCCTCGTAGAAATTTTGCTTCGTTCTTTCTTTCACGTGGTGATGTAGTCCAGAATTCAGCTCGACGAAGTTTCGAATAAGTGAATGTGTAGAAATGCCAGTGACACGTTGAAAGTGTTAAATTGGTCGCAGAACAAAGTTATCATGCATAATTGATCATCGAAATTTCGAATCACTCGCCAAGATGACGCCAAATGCGTGAACTCCGTGTTGTAATTTTATGACTTAGCAATAGACGCAATAAAACTGTTTATTTTCTTTTACATATTTCACTTTTAAAATCCCGAAGAAAGGGTGTTGAGAGTTTTCTTTTTTCCTTCAGTATTCGTACTGTACTGTTTCATGTCAATATGCCGTTTGAAAAAAATATTTGTTGAATAAATCAAAATATTGAAATACGTTGGAAAGGTATATCTAATCTTATTTCTATAAAATTAACATAATGTTTGGCCAAGTAGAATTTTTTTTAAAGAGCTTTCACGATTTGGAGACGTGAGCTATTTGTTTATTGAACTTTCCTCTATTAATTAGTTTTGATTTTCATACCCTATTCCAGCCTATTTAGGATTTATGGAAGAAAAAGTATACTTGTTTTTGGATTCTTTGGTTCCTTTTTTTAAAAACAAAATTCTAGTGGATCCAAGTTTGCAGATCACAGATTTTTCAGAGCCATGCCTATTCTTCCTACTTCTTATAATCTACATTCTACAAGGTAGGTGGGGGAGCTGCTGTTTAAAAAAAAAAAAGAAGTTGTATGAGATATTACAATTGATTCCCATTGTCAAAAATTTACCAGCGTAAAGAATGAAATTGAAGGGTTGCAATACAGCATTGTTGTCTAGAGTTTCTTGACTTACTTTTCGCTTTGCTTTTTTTTTTTTTTTTTTTTTTTTTTTTAAATTTAATTATTTTTATTCAAAAAATGTTATTAAGAAGATGAGTAGAAACAAATTAGTTCAGTATTTGTCTTTAGCACGATGAAAAAATAATCATTACAGTAGTTAATTTTTAAAAGCTCTTAAATTTAGAAACGAGGGCTCAGTATTTTTGATATGTCATATTACTCTATATACCTAATACCATGATATAAGTTAAAACTATGATATTTTCGTGAAGAGTATTTTTTCATAAAATTGTTAACTATCTCCGAACCTCCAATTTACTGGCGAACTGAAGTTGAGACAGTAAAGAGTGATGATAACTAAGGAATGGATATGTATGCGCTAAAAAACTAAAAATATGTAAGAATGTGCGAGAACGATATGAGTATCAAAAAACATAATTTTTCAACCCAAATACTTGAATGAAGGAGCATCGAGTCATCTGAGGAATAGGTCAAGAAAACGACGACTGATAACAATTGTGTATTTACATGTAATGACGCACGTAATGAATCTAATGTATGTTACACATGTCTACGAATTTCTGGCCATGTTCTGCCGAGCAATCTGTACCTGTAGGAATAGTGAGGTAGTGCGATGTGCTGGTGGTTGTGGTTTAATTCTTCCTTCCAACCGAAATTTTTTCTTCGATTTTTGTGTAAGTTTTTTCCAATTTTTTTGTTAATTTTTTTTTTTTAATTTATTTCTACAATTTTTACGCTATTATTTATTTCATCCTTCGAATCTTCAGACTTGGAACTTTCTGACTTAGATTCCTTATCTCAAAGTTGGGTTTGGTTAGGTTTAATTTATTTATTATTTTTTCCACCGTCCGAACCTTCAGACTTGGAACTTTCAGCTTCAGCAAACGGACACGCATTATTACAAACTTACGGAAAAAACAAAATCTGGCTCTCTTCTTTTGGATATACCTCTAGTTTCGTACCTTCAGCAAATTTTTTATTTTCTTCAAAATAAACCAGGTGATTCTCTGTTTTTTATAAGTCCGAAGTGAAATTGCGGATTCGGACCAGGTTTCCTACTGCACATAGATGCAATTTGATGAATACACAATTTTTATCAGTCGCCATTTTCTTGAACCTATTCCTCAGATGGCTCGATGCTGAAGGAAGGTCAGAATAGCTTGTTTTGAACACATTAGATAAATGAAGTTGAAAACTTGAACAAGAAAAAAATTTCAGTGTTGATTTTTTTTTAATTTATGATTTTTTTGGTGAAAAAAAAATTAAAAACCAGTAAAATAGAGAAATATGCGTGAAAAATGGAAAACAAGTCATATATGCGAAAAAATATTTATGTGTAAAAAGCCAAAATATGTAAAATATGCAATTATGAATTTATATCAAATTACATGTATGAATCGTAAAGAAAACGCTGATGTGGGCAATAAGGACTCTCGTAGAAAAATATGTTTTTTCATAGAATGATAGAAATCAGTTCTTTATTAATAATAACATTGATGCTAGTGACTGTTTTATCGCTATAATGAATATATGCAGTTTTCACCACAGAGATCACTGCTGATCATGTAGTGATTAAGGCACCTATAAAAGATGAGTAGAGTAAGACGCCATATTGGTTCAGAAAAATCACCAGAATTTTCAAAAATTCGACTACATGAAATCGTAAAAATTGAGTTTAGGTTGTTTTTGATATGCCTATTTGAAAAATATAGTTTTCCTGATTATATCACTGTTATTTTTTTTTCTTACTTTATTTTTTTCCATTAACGTGCCATAGGCTGCAACATAGGCCAGGGGCATGGACGGAAGGGGGAGGGATTAAATTTGTTGTAGAAGGTCTGTAATTCCTTTCAAATTCAATTTATTACGAACTTTGAAAATTATTTTCTACGAATCAGTATGGCTTTTTCCTCTACCTTCTTTTTATGGGTACTCTGGTAGTGATACTAGTGATACTGCAGAACGAAATGGAAACTCTGAAAACGTAGTTAATGCGAGTTTACGTGGAGCGCTGCAGGGAACATGGCAAAAACGATAAACACGTTTATCTCGAAAACTTGTTTTTACACTAAGTCCCTTTCTTGGGTCAGAGTCACATTTAGAAGTGTTTTTATTTTCTAATTTTTATATCATAATATTATATGATGGAGTGAAATGAGAGGTCAGCACATCAAAATTTCAATTTTTTCAGTTCCAAAATTTGAAGTGGAGCTCGAGTAAAAAATTTGAGGAAGACTTGAGAATCCTGAAATACATCAAATCCGGTAAATATGGTATTATATATTTACTGAGAGCAAAATGTATTTCAAATTCAAATTTATAGGATTTTTGGAGGGGAGAAGGAAGGGATATCGTCTTTGCAGTCTGGTGGAGGTGGTTTCGTAAGTAATTACATGTGAAAATTTCAGTCCCCTAGATGAAATTGGAGGAGAATAGAATGGAAAAATGCTTTGTACATTATGAGTTCTCAGATTGAGGTCGAAACAGTTCGAAATAAGAGATAGACTAGAATATGAGGAATGCTTGAAAGCGCCCTTAAAGCTCAGATTTAATGCGTATAGATTCATGAATAAATGATTACCAAGGCCAAGAAGTCTGTGTCCTGTGTGATGAAATATTCTCCCAGTAAAAGTATTTATCCTTAAATGTCCTTCTCATTTGTACCCTATTTAAAAAAGTACATTTTCCTATCGTTTTACAAGTCAGTTAGAGTATTTTGGATTGAAAAAAGATTTATCCCATCAAAATCAAATTCACAACCATTACGTTCTAATTTTGCTCCATTATGGAAACATTAAAGCCACTGGTGTACTGTTAGTTGGAAATTTAGAGTTGTGAAATTTTTACGTATCTATTTACCACGACTTTAGCCACTAATCTTCTCGAGTCATTACGCCGAGTTTTTACGCGCACATAATAAAAATAACGAACGTGGAAAAATCACGCGATAATTCACAGGCGTGATACAAGCTTCCTATTCTGGAATCCATAAAAAGCGAAACAAACGCGCCAAAATAGCGTATTCTCGATGATGAAACGGATTTACGTGCGCGTGTTGGTGCTTATGGCTGGTCTCGGGCGAGTGAAACACTAGGTAATAAATTGCACGTTAAGTTGCGAATCTTCGTATTAACTTTGTTGTGGGAAAATGGCGGGGATGCGGTTAATTTATAACATTTATGATTTAATAATGTAACACCGATCGCAAACCAGTTCTGGGCATGTGGAAAATAAATCCCAAGTGTATCGCGTTTCGTGTCATCGTGTGGATTCGTGCATAAGTACTCTCTAATGACAGCCTTGTCGGTATTCCTATACTTCTGGTTCGAGATTCGATGTTTTTTTTTAACCAACTGCCATCTCGAACGCAGAATGCGCGATGACGTCGGTGTAAATAAAAACGTCTGAGTCGACCGTTTGCGCGATGGCAATGTGGCATTTGGCACGTGTAGTGTCTGGAAGCGGTGTCACCTTATGCATCGTATTTAGCTCAGTGTCGGTATCATAACGATTGTTTATAGAAGACGAATAATGTGACTGAGTAAACAGTCTAATTCGTCGGAGGTGAAATAAAGGTTCTAAATTAAAATCGAACGGGTTAAACTCGACGACACTGCGTCGTATAAATTGCACGATACCACGTATCGCTTCTCCAAAGCGTGTGTTTCGAGTCGAATAGAAAATTAAGGTTATTTGTATCGAACGACTCGAAAGCATTGCCTTCGGGTGTTTGCGTTCGTGTACATGGTTTTGAGAGTAAAAATCGCGTATCACGGATTTACATACGGTATGTACGCACGGTTGCATCGTGAATACAAATTGTAATTACGCGTCGGAGGTAGTAAGCGTCGTTGAAGTCACGCTACGTTGTATATAAAGCGAAACTAGGATGAGGGTTCACTCTTGTTTTACTTCGAACAATGAAGATTTTTTTCGTTATACGATCTAGTGATGAATAATTATCCAAAGTGATTTCAGCTGAATGAACGTCATTTTATAAAGTCTTTAAAAACCAAAAATAATGACCAGATTTCATTTGGAATATGTGAAGAAAAAAATCCGGAGTAACAAGTTCAAATTTTCTAGTAAGGAAGCATTGGGCTAGGAAGAGATATAAATTTCACGTTTGATGAAGTTATTAAAAAACAAAAATTATGGCATTATTGTCTTCTCAATATATTACTCAACTTTGGGTCAAGTAAGTGTTTTGAAATTTTCATCACGTGGTTTTCAAAGGTGAAAGAGACTAATTTCTTTGTTTCGAAAAATCTCACGTATTTCATATATTTAGTAAAGTATCATGCGAGAG
Source organism: Phenacoccus solenopsis (assembly GCA_009761765.1). Taxonomy (NCBI): domain Eukaryota; kingdom Metazoa; phylum Arthropoda; class Insecta; order Hemiptera; family Pseudococcidae; genus Phenacoccus; species Phenacoccus solenopsis. Next base: position 19,474,052 of record CM019752.1, read on the forward strand.
TGAACAAATTGCTCAACAAATTCGAAATATTTTAAAATTTTCTAATTGTTTCCCTAATTTCTAAGAACAAAGTCTGAAAGATTCTCGCTCAATACTTTTTTTAGCGGTATTTCTCATCAGTGTTTTATGAACGGACGCTCTTGCAATTTGTGATTCAGCCAGAAATTTTGGAAACCTAATGGAAAGCTGATAAAGTTAACTTCAAGTTTAACCCTTTTTTGTTAAGTTCAAAACTGGTTTTATTTATAGCAGCCCAAAGTAATAGGGAATAAAATGAGTACCGAAAACATGAATATGAAATACTGAGTTTTTTACGTGTTTAATGATGCGGAAATTTTCATAAAATGTTTAAAAAAACATCTCTAAAGAAGTCTAAATTATGTGAACTTTCGTTACCATTTTTGGTACTCTGTTCAGGCTTCTCAAATATGTAAGTGAAGGAAATTAAAATGTATTTTCTTGCTCATTACGATGTATTAGTGATTATCGGTATGAAAATAATCAATTACGCGTATTTACAATGCTCCAAATAGATTAATCTTCAATTTCGATAAATTACTTTTTCCTCATTTCTGTTGTTGTTGTTGTTTCTTAATAGGAATTTCGCAAGTCCTTACATGCACGTAGGCTTGAAAAAATATATGTACATATTTATTTTTACTAAAATTGTTGAATCGTAGTTCCTCTTAGGAGAATTCCAGTAATGTGATGGGTTTCTTCGTTCTACTCCATGGAACCTATAAATAATGAGCATTAAAAGCTCAAATCATGAACACGATTTTTTTAATATTTAGTAAGGGTACTATGTATACACTATACAGTAAACATGTTCATTGAAAGCAATGAAACTTTTTGTGAACTTTTCAAGTTTTCTAATACTTTGTTTAAGAAAAAGTGAAAAAATCCATTTCGTGTGAAACAGAAGTTAGAGTAATTTTTCACTAAGCTATTTTTGTCTTAAGAGTCTCTCTTGGCGAGATATTCATTAACATCCCATTTTGGAGGTTTAATCCTATGTAGAGAATTCAACGAAGAGCAAAATCTTTTAGATCTTTTTCTGGAAGTTAAATTTCGACAACTTGGTGATTTTTTAAAATCTTTTGTCAGAATATTTTTGTATACTTGAACTACTATCATCTAACTAAGATGTAGAAAAATCGTGCTAATTTTACTTATTTTTGGAAAATTTTTGAATCAGCTTGAAAAAGAAGTTATTATTTGTCTTCTGATTTGATGTAATTAGGTCCACCAACCGACTTCTTGAAGGCTTATAATTTTATAATTTTTCATGCTATTTTTTTATCGTATGAATGGAAGGAAATTCAAAGGTTGCCACGAATTATTCTGTCGTCAGGCCAAATTTTGGCTCTTGACGGCGCAATCTACAATAACCTACTACTCCTACTGTTTGTTTCATTTATTTAATGAATTCTGAATTACAGCCATTTCTTCAAATAATTACGAAATGGAATAAAAAGTTTTAGTTCTGTAGGTAAATATTTAGAATCCCCATAGTAGGCTCAAAATTTGAATAATTTGGACTTTTTACAAAATGTTCAAAAAAATGATTTTTTAAGGTCATTTTTTTCATTTTTTTTTTTGGCAGAACACTTTTAGTTCATTTCCTTAATTATGCAAAAATAAATGATATCATTTTTCACCATGTTCAAGCGTCCTAAAAATATTTTTTAATTCTGATGCTTTGTAATTTTACGATTTTTCGCGTTATGTTTGAAAAAAAAGTTGTTTTTAATAGAGCTGCCAACTGGGAGGGGGGTTCTAAGATCAGTTATACACAGTGTTTAACTGTATATAGTTTCGATTAGAACTTACTTTTCATTTTCCTCAATGGTGTTTTTTTTTTCTTTCTTTAAATTTTCCATCTCTTCATGTAGCATAATGAGTTTGTGCACATTTTTCTCCAATTCCACATGTTTTTTTTTCTTTTTTTATCACATGGGCCAACTTTTTTGAATTTTCTTCTTTCTGTGCAGTTTGATTGCCAACAGCTAAGTCAGCATTGATTGGCTGACTAATACCAAATGCTAGAAACAATGAAAGCTAATAGTCAAGTTAGAACTAACCATCCCTGAAAAAAGGATACGTATATTTTTTTCGTATCAAGGAGAGAAAAATCAAAGTATTCTGACAAAAAAAGTGTTTTAACTAAGAAAATCCTCCAAAAAAAAATTAACTGAAAAATTAATTAATTTTTTTTTTTAAATTTTGAAGTCCAAATTTTTAGAATTTTGAACACATTATGGGGATAATAAATACTGGCATAGAGGACAGAAGTTTTTCAGAACATACCTACTATTAAAATTCTTCGACAACTTTTCTCTCCTTGGCGTTATCGATTTTTGAAAAAAACCTAAAATCGATCCAAAGTAGCGAGTAATGATGAAAATCCACAATTTTTATTAATCTGATTTAATAATCGTATATTTCATAAATTGTAATATTAACTCGTATTTATTGGAAAGGAGCAGTTCTGGTAAATAAATATTATGTAAACTTCTCGTATGAATGGAAATAAATAAATAAATAAATAACTTTGTGCAATAGACTAAAAAAACTCTGCTACCAATATCCAATAATGATGTACATTGTACATCCGCAATCGATGCGACTCAACTAAACTCAAGACTGGAAACCCCTATACGATCAGATTCGCTTAAATATCGCTTCAGAAGCCGGTCGTTTAAAAGCTCCGCAGACATTAAAAATTCAATTAAACGTTCGCACCTCGTCAAAGGCCATCTCTAGCGCGTACTTTAAACTCGTTCTCATAAATATTCATGATTCGATGCATGCACTCAGACGAAGTATAGTAAAAGTACCAGACCAGAAGTTACGTACGATATATTTACGTTATTAATGTTTTCATCGCCTCCAAACTCGCTGGAAAGTGGAAACGTGATCTTGTCCTGTTCACCTTAGATCTTCACGTTCGGTATAAACTTTGCGAGATGCATGATAAAAATGGCACGCCGAAAGCACCTTACCTTATTTATTTTGGTCAACGGTGCTGCCGCGCCATCGTTGATATATGGATATGAAAGCATATAGTTCATAATTCACCAAAGCTGTGTAATGCGCGAAACGTGATAACAATGAGGATTATACCAGATAAGGACATGGCCCGCCATATTTTCGCCACGCCGCGCCAATTTTATATTTTCCTTTTACCGCGAAATTATACGCTCGTATAAAGGACGCTCACGTCAGTGACCCGGTTTCCGTGCCATAAACTCGCGACGAAAGCGAAATGAAAAAATATTTAAATTCGGATACATACGTAATTGTTTCTTTTCGTAGATACTTATTTACATATTTATAAGACTACACGAAAGCCGACCTGCACACATTTCAACATGCTACATACCTTGAAGGTATAGACAGTAGGCATAGCGAATTCGAACCCTTATACGATGAGAATTTTATTTGAAGGAAAAAAAAAAACGTTAAATGAATGATGATAAATGAGCTTATCAATTTTCTAACACAGCACTTACGCTCATTTTATATTCAATTTAACAGCTTATCAGATTGATAACACTGTGGCAGCGCGTTCATGGGAAACGTATCAAATGTAAATGTATCTGAGTATCTCTAATATAATGCATTAAAGGAAGCTACATCTGTGCTATATTTCCTCTACGCCAGTTACTCTCGTTTGACGTAATATGGTGGAGAAAAACTCATTAGCGAAACTGTACTGCTATCAGTTGTAAATTTCAGTTATAGTTTGTCTAAATACGTATAAAACCACTACGCTAGTTTATGTAGTTAAAGAGTTTTCAAAAAGTGCGAATTTTTTCCATCTAAAAGCTTACTAAAATCAATCAAATATCTTTCCAATTTCAGGTGTGAATTTATATTGCGATAAAGTCGATGAAAGAACGCGACTTGTTCATTATTTCGCGAATGCATTTCACATTAGATAATTGTCTGTCATGAGATTCAAATTCAATCAGAGAGCTTTACTTGCTCCTAATGATATTTTTCGAATGTTTTTATAACTGATTCGCCGTTTCGATAAGTCTAAAAAATTTACAACCTTTCAGCGTAGTGTTTACAATCGTATTTAGCAGATTAAAGCATCTTAACCGCGGCAGCGATAGTAACACGTGCGAATATTTTTGAATAAACTCCATCACAGTTTTTTAGAACGATTCGTACTGTACGTCGAATTAAGTAAATTATTGTTCATTACACGCCAACAGTAACGATCAACTCTCAATGCGTTTCACTGTGGTCGAAAAGCTGTTCATATAGATGCTGATTTTAACTAAGGCATAGAGGTCAATGGTGTCCTCTTTAACACAATTTTTCTGATTGAATTTAGAAGAAAATTTTATCAAGACTCAATTTTGTTCACTTTAACTGATTAAAAAAAATGAATACATTATCGATGGTCAAGTTCTAATACAGAATTGATAAAATTTTTTTTTAATCATGTCGTGTAGAGTTATTCGGCTAGAAGCACGTGTTCCATGATGTAAGTAGTTAAGTACTAGAATCAATCAATTTTTTTTTCATGAAATCCATTGTTTGGAGGTGAAAAAAGTTACCAAAGGACCCGAATAGTATGCTCAAAAATTTTCAGTTCTTCAAGTCAATATTTTCAATTTCTATGATGAGTTGAAAGTTTGAAAACCCCGGACTTCTTTTAAGAATATATTGCAGATACATATTTGCCTAAAGTTTTGCCTTTATTGGACTTGAAACCCCCTTCCTAATTCAGATAAACTGTAATAACTTAGTTTTCCATTAAAACTCAGCTAAACGTTCAGTTTTTTTTTTATTTATTCGATTAGAGTTTGAACTTGAATGAAATATGGTACCTATGTAAATAGATTAAATGATAATTTTTTGAATAATATAAGAACACTGAACTTTTATCCAATGATTTATTCATTATCGTCCATTATTTCATAACATTGAGAATTCACCTTGTTTGATTTACTTCTCAGTAAGTTTTAGTGAAATGAGCTGGAATTACATTTAAAATGTAGCTTAGATGCATACAAGATTTTTTGTGTATGATAATATGTTTAAAATTCCATTTTTTACTAAAGTTATGATTCATGAAAGTTTGAACTATCAAGTTAAAAAGAGCTTATCATTTTATTTATTTATATACCATTTTTCATTCAAGTCGAAATTGTAGTAATCGAAAAAATTATTGCAAAACTGAAATTTTTCAAGTCCAATAAAGGCAAATATTAGGCAAATATGTAAACACAACACACCCTTGAAATTTCCAAAAAATATTTTTCTTAATGGTTTTTTTTGACAGAATACTTCTATTTTGTCTACTTGATACAAAAAAAAAAAAAAAAAAAAACTGAAAGATACTAGAGTATCTTGAGAGCGGACTTTACCTAATTATACTATTTCAAAGAAAGTTATTCGAATAATTAATTTTTTTACGTGAATAAATAATTTCTTTCTACTTGCGGGAGCAAAGCGCTACTTTATTCCCTCTCCTTTATCGCTCGGGTATTCAAACGAGCGCTTTGCTCCCGCATTTAGGAAAAATTTCATAAAATTCCTGGCATGTGCTGTAAATTTCAAATAAATATCAACATCTTTAAATGAATCGTTCAAAAACGACTCATGTTTTTCAACAATTATCAGCATTTTTCCAATGAATCGTTCGCGAACGACTCGCTCTATTACTCGAATTACTTAGGTCTACGGACAGGAATGCACATCGTTCGATCTCGTTCAGTTCGTTACTTTTTAGTTGGATTCAATGACTCTTTGATTTCTAGACTTGTAAAAACTTGACGCTTTTTTTTTTAGAATGATTGTTATAAATATACACTGCGAATTTGACTGGCTATTTCTCAGTATTAATCTCTCTTTCTCCAGAAGTATGTTTACCTTGGCTTTCTCATCTTGCAGTATCTCTTACGATTCTCTGATCTGAATTCCTTCTTCACAATAGTTCGCAGTGTTACGATGTCAGTCATCGTATCGATCAACTTTTTAAGATCTTTCACTTCCTCGTTCACCATCCTCTCGGGAGAATTTCAGCTTGATTGTTTGGAATAATTTTTATTATCCATTCTGGTTCGAATTTTCTAGCATTTCTGCTGGAAAGTATTAAATTTCAAATTCAAAGGAAATCTTCGCTTTCTTCGAACATCTCAACAACAAAATTTCTTTTCATCGTTTAAACAGGCAATAACAGAAAATGGTCTATGATAACTTCACAAGATATCCGAGTACCACAGTATGTACGAGCTTTCACGCGAGTATTATAGCCTAAAAAACATCAACGTATTTCACACGTACAACGTGGGCGAAGGATTTTAAAAGCTATACCTAACGAGATGGCATTCACGTACGTACGTTGAAAAATTTCTCACTGTTCAAAGGGTTCGCAATGGGGAAAAAAATACGACGAAGGAGGTCGCGTTGAACCGTGAAGTAGCAATAATACGATGTATGCGTGATTGCAATCATTATATAGAGACATAAATTACAATCTGTACATAATATTTTACTTCCTTCTTCACTCGCCCTCTCCCAAAAAAATACAAAATTGAAACGTCAATCTACATACGAGATGAATAAAAAATGAGAGAAATGACAACATCGATGTAATGACGAAACTCCACTGAATACGAATTACCCATTTGGTATTTTTTTCGGCATTAGCAAACATCGCATTACGAAGCATTATATTAATTAAAATAGCCGCTAATACAAACGAATTATATTTAAACTGTCGACGCGACTTACACGTTTAACCCGCCAAAACCCCTGATTTTAATCCCAAATTACACGAATTTAGGCCAAGGATTAATTTCATTTTTTTTTTTGAACTCTTTATTTCGCCTGATGTCGCTAGAACGCCAAGCTAGCATCATCGGTGATACATATTACGCGAAGTCTCGAGTATACGAGTTGGCAAAAAAATGATTGATGATCTTGACATTGTAAAGAAATAGTTTTTCGATTATTGCCGGAAAAAATGTTTATATACGTGTAACGCGGGTGTCTTTTTTTATTTTCGTAAACATTCGGTGAATTTTAATGCCTCGGTTGTCGAGAAAACCAGCCGATGTCATTATTCAATTTAAACGTTACTATAGGACATACGTATACCATTTTTCTCCCATCCTTTGCCAATCCGTGCACATATCACAATACGGCGATAAGGATAAAATGTCAATGAACCGGAGGAAAAAAATTATTTTTTCTTCGGCTTTCCCGTATCGTTATACTTAGATATTCTGATTCGTCGCGGCAACGTCTTTTGGATTATTCGGATTTTTCGTCGTATCCGACCTAATTCTACGTCGTACCGAGCTCTTACTCGTGGGATATTTTCGCTGTTAAAGTGCCAAATCCCAGTTCGAATTGCTATTTTCTTTTTTACCTTCATTATCTGTACTCGAGATGATACAAATTCTATTTCACCGAACGAAAACAAGACGAACACGTGTCGATATATTTCCGAATCCTGCTCCTTTTTTTTCCAAAATCGAATAAATTAAATAACAAAAGCGATAAGCTCGTTTGTAAATACATCTACTTCGTTGTAAAATTACAAATAAATAAAACACAGATAACGAGAAAGTTCATTTATAGTAAACCGAGAGACGCTTTTCAACTTCGAATGTAATTTCTTTTTTTCTTTTTTTTTTCGAAAGAGGAAAAAAATTTCGAAACGTTATTCGACTCGATTCGGTCTTTGCAATTACTCAAGGTTCGTTAAATTATAAAACGAGAACCGATGATGGGTATGAATGACGTGATTTCTTCGAATGGGAATTTTTTTTTTAAATCACTGAAACATATTTGTATTTTGGAACATCTTCGAAACAGCGTTCAAAATCGATATATAAGCAATATTTATTTATTTTTCATTAATATATGAAATTTAATTTAATTTAATATTTGGAATTGAACGTAAAATAGAATAAAAAAATAAAAAATATCATTCAGGTTCAATATGATTTGAAGTAACAAAATAATTTATTTCAATAAAATTATCATAATTATTTTAAAAAAATAGGAAATAATAAAGTTAAATTAAAAAAAAATTACAAAAATAAAAAAAATTAAATCATACCTAATAAAATTATATAAATTAAAAATTAAATTTATATATTATAATTCAATATGAAAGGAAAAATAATTTTTCATAATATAATTCAAATATTAAGTCAATAGTAATCGAATTATAAAACATCAAATAAATTAAAAAATTTTAAAAAATTAAAATTTAATAAAAATAAAAATAAAATTAATTTAAATTAATTGAAAAAAAAAGATAAAATTAAAAGTATTATGTAAAGTATATCCATATATTCAATGAAAAATCAAATTATAAAATGAATTACATTGCAAATGCCAAAAGCATAACACAGATTTGAAAATATATTAGGTACGACGAAACAAACGCGAAATAAAATCAAGGTCTGAAGAAAATTTAATAACGTTCGAATTTTTTCCTTCGAATACGTACGCTGAAAAGAAATGCAATAAGAACCACGTAGTCGAGTTAAAACAAACAACACGTACCAAGTTGAATCTATTGAACTAAGAAATACTCGAAAAAATTGTTCCTTTTAAATACGCGCTGTAAAGCTACCTACGAATGAGCAAAGAAAACGTCGAATTCTTTGCGAAAGAAATACCACATAGTTCTCAAAGACAACTGAAAGCTATAAGTTACCTTCAAAAGAAATAACGAAAATTTTCATGTTCGAAATGTTGAGGCAATTTCACTCTCTCTTTGTTTCCAACAATTGAATATGCGCGCGAATTCAACTTACTGAAGTATCGAGATTCTAAGAGGGAAATAGTGCAAAAGTATTTTTTTATAATTTAAAATGAAATGCACCAACTTTTTCTTCTTTACGTAGTTTTCATTACTTTTCATTTTTGTACCATCGAATCAGCCGGATAAAAAATTAAATTACTATATTTTCGCAAAAATACACTGCAATATTATTCGTAGAACTTCGTGGAAAATAATACGAAATTCTTTCTATGAAGGTTCGCCAACTTTTTTTTTCTGAATAAATAAACGTTTACAAACAATACGTAAGTATAAAATATAAAAAAAAAACTCCCGTATCTATCTATTCACTCGGTGATTTTTTTGCAAGTTGGAAAAAAAATCGATACAGCTATTTTACAAAAAAACTATAATGATTGATATTACTGGTTGAATTCTCCTGACGATTTATTTTCGAAGAATTAATAATCGTTATTGGTTACTGCAAAGTAATAATAAACGATTACAAATTCCGAAAACTAGACATGTAATTACTGAGTCGCCTTCGAATTGCCATTTTTTTTGTCTGTCGTGTAATTCAAAGAGGGCGAAAACTTCGAGAGTATAACTACGCTTTTAGCATTCTCTTATATTTCCAGAGGCGCGATTTTAAGTACACGAAGCAATTAAGGAGAAAAGTATATACATGTATGCATTGGGATTAAAGAGAGCTAAAGACGTGAAGTACTTCAGTACATACACGAGTACGTAAAGGGTGAATTTAAATATTATGTAAGGGGGAATATTACACTAGCTTGTTTCACTCTTGAGTTTCGACGATCAAACGACCTAACACACAGGAGACCAATGGCTTTAAATATTTTTCCATCTTCTATAGAACGTTTTTGAAAGTATAGAAAATGCTAGAAAATATTTTCAGTTTAAAGAAACCGTATTGGAGTGATGTTTGAATACTGCGTGGTGTATGAGTCACAGCAGTATCGTGTTAAGCTGATAAAATTAGAATTACCAGCGAATACGAATATCATATCAAATTCTGTGATACATTCATTTCATTTTGTTACCCGGGGATATTTTTGTAACGTTGTATTGCGTAATGAATTTTATTAATTGGTTCGATATGATAATTAGAATAGATTACGATTTTTGCGGGTTTCTATTCGAGTTGATGACCGTGAAAATGAGATTAGGAAGTGAAACGAGATTAACTTACTGGAAAATAAATAAATAATATTCCGTGATGCTTAGATACTCTGTACAAGTTGTTATACGTCAGGTTGGAACGAAATTTATTCTTTTTTTTTTTACATTTTTGTACCACCTATATGTCTCTGAAAACATCTCTAAGCTTTAAAAAGAAATGATTGAAACTTGAAATTCAATATTTAATAGCGAAGCAAAACTCCTTGAACCTTTATCCACGTCTACTCCCGCTGCCCACCGTGGTCTAATGTTCAGCTAAAAATCGACCTCTACCTTACTCAGTTTCTAAAAACGAATACGCCATTGAATTTCAGTACCTTCTTTCCGAGTACTCAAAGTATCGCAAGATCTTCACCGACGGATCTAAAACCTCAAGGGGTGTAGGTTGTGGCATTGCAACTGAAAATGATATACTTCTTCGCTACTCAGTTCCTCCCTACTTTTTCATCCTATCTACCGAACTGTTTGTAATATACCTAGCTATAAAGAACATAACAACAGAGAATTCAAATCATTTACACCTCATATTAACCGATTCACTAGCCCATACTTCTAGAAGAACAAACGTAGTAATTTTACATCTCCACATAAGCCACACTGCTCTTATCCATAGCCACCTTTTGAATCACCAGCCTCCTTTCCCACTTGCACAAATTGTCACTCATATCTTACTGTCATTCACCTCCTATTAGAATGTCCAAGTCTCAGACAATACAGAAACATTCTCAACTATCCATCTAAGTTGGCATAAATTCTTAATAGCGACCCTGCCACTCTTGTACCCCTCATACACTTCCTTAAAAAGTCTGACCTTTTCAACAGAATCTAATAGCTTAATCCACTCGTACCTCTGGCCCTAGAGGTAATTGAAGGCACGTTAAACAAAAAAAAGAAAAAAAAAGAAATTTTCAACTTTTTTTTAAAGTTTGTTTTAGAATTAAATAAAAAAAATTTTGTTCTGAAATAATAAATTGATTGTAAATTAATTTTAAACATCTAAGATCTCTTATCAAATCGTATTTATTTATCTCAGTGATATAAATTGAAGTTGGCAATTTTGGTACGGGGCTTAGCTTTTATCCTAATAATTGTGGCGATATGACATTTGAACTATTTAAAAGATATCAGCAATAAGATCGACCTTTAGAAAGTATTTTTTACCTCTTATTTCGAGTCTGTTATGATGTCATGTAATGACTGGAAAATGGGGGTGGGGAAATGATTGTGAGCAAAAGGGAGATGAAATCGGATTGTTATTTCTTAGTTATTTAAATTTGAGGGGAAAAAATTAAATTATTCAAAAATTGTTATTTGAACATCTAAGAATATTGTACAATTTTAGCTGCTAAATTTGAAATAATAATAATCGAAATATATCGCTGGGAGAATGATATGGTATTATGTTTGTTTTCTTCAGCTTTTTTGGTCGAGGGGGGTGGGGGTGGAAATTAACGAGGTGTTGAAATTCTCCTAAAATAATTGATGGAATAATTAATTACAGCAGTGGGCAAAATATTGTTGAAAAATTTTGGATAGTGGATGTTCATGTAAACACATACATAAAAGTACTTCTTTTAAATCTTCGATTCAATTTTAAATAGTTGGAAAACTCAAACTTTGTATTTGTATTTTTAATATTTTTTTTTTTACATTTTCGTTACCCCCTCACCCAAAAATGTAAAAAAAATATTATTGTTGTTTTATGTTGTTATTGTATTATAGACTGAAATTGTGATTGATAGAATATCAAATTGAGACTGAATCACATTTTTAATCAACTTCTCGACATCAGTCAGTTCTAACAGTTAAAGCACTTAATAATTGAATAGAATACCAAATTGCGGTGGCAGTGTTGCCAATATACTACAATTGTATTCCAGGAATTTTTCAAGCTCGAAGTTTTAACTTGTGAATGTTGCTGAATACATTACTTTCTAATGCTTTTTAAAAGTTGTTGTAGAATCGAATGATTTAAAGTGGCATTAATGATAACTATATTTTCAGTTTTTTCTCAGTTCTCCTCATCACTCGAAAAAAAGTTGCAAACCTCAAGATTTTTATTTAGTCCATATATTGAAGGTTAAAAATTTAATTATGAAAATAATAATTATAAACATTTGAGTGCCTCCCTCCTACACAGCTAGATGAACCAATGACGAGAGCGACACTAAAAATAAAATTTATACTCTTATGAAGAGGTAGGTAATGTTGATAGGTATAAATGCTGTTTTAAAATTGAAATTAAATTTTGGCCCTACTCCCTTCCCTACCCTGAATCAACAACGTACTAATTGCAAAAATACTTTCTCAATCCCCAACTCCGACCACATATTTTGCTGAAGATATCAACTCCCTGATCTCCTTACAGTAATTGAATATAGCACCTGCAAAGTGAGCTGGTTCTACAATTTTGGTTACGATATATTTCAAATTTCAATTTTCTTCAGTTTCATTGTTCAGATAAAATGATAAATTAACAATTTTTTATTCATCTCTTCTATGGTATTATTTTGAACACAAAATTCTTTAAAAAAATTTCAAATTTTTACTTTACATACCTCCAAAATAAGAAAAAATGATTCAGTCTATTTTAACGTAGAACGCACGTATATATGATCTTGATCTATAACTCATGAAATGTTAAAGCTCTATCTTACAATTATTTTATACACCTTCATGAGTTGTATAAAATTAATCTTTTTTATTCAACTTTAAGCTTTATTCGGATCAGAAAAATCCAGCTTTCGAATATTTTTTTTCAAATTTGATTCCTTGTAACATTTTATTCCGGCCATATTTTTCGAGGAAAAAAACGCATCTTCATTTATTTCCGCTCTCGTATCATGAGCTGGCCAAATGTATCAAATTTATTTACGACCTTTCTGAAAATTCGAAATTTACGAGCTACGCGTATATGACTCGCCGAATCACGCCGAAGACAAGCAATAAATCGTGAAAATTCCGCTCTTTGAATTCAAATCGGATCCCCCATCGAGAACTGGAACTCGAAGACGGCACCGAACCTAATACAAATTTCAACAGTTCACTCGACGCGCGCAAAAAAAAGTACAGAAAAAGGAAAAACTTCTTTCGGTCCGCTATTATGTCTCCCATTGGCGGAAATCTTGGGCGCTAACTCGCCATTATTCCATTAAAAATTCTATAAATTTTCAAACACCGTCGACGTACTATTCGACAGGCTGTTGTAATTTTTTAAATACTCGATATATCTGGCAACGCCCGCTCTGTTCGCTATTCTGACGTCATTGTATACAAAATTCACCATCGTTTGTACAGCTTCAAAACAAAAAAACACCATTAAAACCTCTTTTCGCTGTACCTATTTCGCGTGGCCATGTCGCGTCGAAAACATACACATTCGGAAAAAGAGCAACCTGCTTATTACATAAATACAAAAGCGAAAACCCATTCGGAATCACGAATAGCGGAAAAAAATAGCGCTTAAAATGGAGCGCTTCGCTCGTACCATATTACACGAGTCAATGTGGAGCGTGTTTCAATGTGTAGAGTAATCTGGCGCTTTCGCGGATGCATTTTTGTTCGTCTTTCATCTTGTGTGAGGGCACAAAGAGGGTACTACTTGCGGTAAAAATCGATGGAAAATATTCGCGATTTATGATTCGATTCCATTCGAAAGATTCGAAAGTCGACAAAATTTTCCGGTAAATCGACGAGCTTCGTTTAACGCCCAATAGTATTTTTTGTTTATCCGGCGGGTCGTAAATCTTTGAAATGCTAGAGCCCCTTATCCTCCTTTCACGCCTCTCAATCCCACACGTGAACAAATTACGAACCATTTATTTGGCGTTTATAGTCGTACCATCGTACGCGTAAGTATACCTGAATATCTGGAATAAACGACGAAATTAAAGTCAGCTCAGACCTAGAAAACCTCGAGCACTTGACTAGCAAATATATCGCACAGTTACCTCATTCTGGGCTGCAGAAAATTACATCTGAAATGACGTCGTCCGGCTAAAATCGATACACCTTCAATAGACGCGTTTACCCAGCAACAGGATTTGTTTTTGAGGCTTTTCAACTCATTGAAGCGTCGCCGCTTCGGCAACTGGGTTAAGTGGTAAAAATAAAATGTACGCCCTATGAAAAGAATAACGGACGCGAAAAGCTATTTCCGAGATAAATAAAACTCTCGCCGCCGACTATGATAATCCTTCGATCGCGTGACACGCTCTCGTCTACCCCATATCCGGCCTACTGCGGGTCCTAACAATCCGCAGATTAGGTCTTGAAAAATTACCTTTCCCGACGCTTTTTCTAACGGCACTCCGGCACCGCTAATTGTGTGAACTACCAGTTAACGAGCTTTGAATAAGAAATAAGGGTATTTATTTCGCTTGGTTTCGCGCGAAAATATCGCCTTCGTTTCAAACGGTCTTTTATTATTTGAATTTTCGATACGACGAATAAATCTTTTAAATTAATCCGCCATCCACCGGATCGACCTTTATAAATTACTGATTGCCGACTCGTTGCTCTCCGGTATGATGAAAAAATTACCTATTTTGTTTAACCCTGTAGAGTTTCCTAACGGAGTCAGTCGAACGCTGCTTATAAAGACGACAAAGTAAATGAAGACGTTTCTCCGGTGTCCCGCATAAAAAAATTGTTTTTGTCGTCTCTCAAAGAGAATTCGTTGTAATAATTCTTCAAAAAAAGGAAAATGGAAATATCGAGTAGGTATACATAATATACGTATTCGTAATAGAGAAAATTCACAAAAAAGGGTTTTCCTTTTGTCTTACACGACCTATAGTCAAGATCTGTTACTACTCGTTTGGTAGATAGACATTGTTTCAACGTCAAGGAACATTTCAACCTTTTTCCATTCAGTTGAAGAACATGCTCCCCAAGTAGTCTGTTTCCATTTCACTAATAAATAAAGAGCTTTCTTAGGTGCCATTGCCATTCTATGATGGAAAATTTTGGTTGCTTGTAGTATGTAGAAGACCCTTCTACAAATTTATAAAGTTATGTTGTAGCTAAGGGGATGATCCCAAGTTTTTGAAGGTAGTTTTAGAGGTTAAAATTTTTTAGTTTGTTGTAAATATCTCGATTTTGATGGATCATGTAACCAGAGTCAAAGAAAATCAAAATTGGCACAGAGGTAAAAATAATGTTCAGGCTTCGTTTTTCATTTTTTTTTTTTTCTATATTTACTTGCTGTGTACTACCACTTGAACCAGAGACATGAATGTGAGAAAGTAAATTGCACACCTATGTAATCTGCATGCACTTAAAAGAAGAGTAATTTGTACACGTATGCAATTAGCACACAAAGCAGGTAAATGTAAATTGCACACACACGCATTTAAAAAATAAAGGAACGAAATTGCACTTACAAAAATTGTGCTCTTATAATTAATTTTCGCCTGTAACGTTCGGTTGGCTCATTGTGCCTCTTTTTGGTACGTCGAGGCTTAAATAATGCACAGTTCTTTTGATAAACTGTAGTCTCGTAATAAGTCTGGTGAGGATCACCTGTTATCTGCAAATCCATAGAAAACTGAAAGAAAAGCATAGGTCAAAAAATTTAATTAGAATTGCAAAAAGTTTTAAAACTTGAAATAGGATTTAGTCTGCCCCTCTGCCCCTCCTCCTCAGCTCTACATATGAAAAAAATTCTGTACGAAATTAAAAAGCATCAAATTTTCTATTAAGAAGGTTGTATTTATAGACGGTTAAAAATGTTGGTTTTTTTTTTAATATCTGAGTTTCTATGGGTCATGCTCAGAAAATAGTTCAGTTCAAAATTAAATAAAATCAAATTTTCTATGAAAAAGTTTCATTTTTTTTTTAATTAGTGGGATACTTATTTTGTAAAAATAAGAAACATGCCTTGGTAGACGTACTCGCGCTTATTGATTAAGCATGAGAGTTTTCGAATTTAGGGTGCACTGAATCGCCAAAACCGATGTAACATTCTTTATTAGAAATTGAAAAATGATGGATTTTTGCACGTGGCAGTTTTTTCTCTCGTAATTTACTGTCATATTTACTGTAAAAAATATAAAACCATTCGTAAGAATTGTATTAATATCATAATGGTAATTAAATTAGGAACATTCTATTAAGAAGGTTGTATTTATAGACGGTTAAAAATGTTGGTTTTTTTTTTAATATCTGAGTTTCTATGGGTCATGCTCAGAAAATAGTTCAGTTCAAAATTAAATAAAATCAAATTTTCTATGAAAAAGTTTCATTTTTTTTTTAATTAGTGGGATACTTATTTTGTAAAAATAAGAAACATGCCTTGGTAGACGTACTCGCGCTTATTGATTAAGCATGAGAGTTTTCGAATTTAGGGTGCACTGAATCGCCAAAACCGATGTACATTCTTTATTAGAAATTGAAAAATGATGGATTTTGCACGTGGCAGTTTTTCTCTCGTAAATGTCATATTTACTGTAAAAAATATAAAACCATTCGTAAGAATTGTATTAATATCATAATGGTAATAAATTAGGAACATTTCTTCCCATTATAATGCATTATATACAGAAAATAAATGAATCTTTAATTGTAGGTAATTAAAAATAGAATAGTTCTATATGTAATCATTATTTAAATTAACTCGATGTATACAGTGATACACTGGGAAAAGTTACTAAAATGAACATAAGGCATTATCTCTCAATAAACAGGTAAGTGTTTTTTTTGCTTTCGAGTGGCATTTTATCGAAAGAAAAAAAAACGGAAAGAAACTTTTTGTCAAACATTAAAAGTATATTAAGTTTTCTTTGTCTTTTTCATGTCTCATATTGTTTGTGATAAATGCCAGAAATACTCTTTTGTTGGGGGGAGGGGGGTTGCATACGTTAACTGAGTTGCGAATTCCTTGAACTTCTTTACTTATTTCAGAGTGCTCGTGAATAAGTTCTTCCATTTTCTCCACACTTTCAATAGGCTCGTAAAAAAACATTTTTCCATGCATATTCAAGAGTTTAATTGACTTTCGGAGGAATCAATTGCGTAGACATTTTGTAATACGTGCGATGTCTATTTTCAAACAAAAACATATTTATGCTTGCGACAACTGTTAAAATGGATCAAATGGTTGCCTTCACTTAATACTTGGAAAGTAAGGTGAAGTATTATTGTTTCGGAATTTACAGGCAATAAATTTATTAACAACATCGATTTAATTTGTACGATAGAACTGTAACACTGTGCAACCAACTGATCTTTGCACCCCTCAGCTCCACATTCTCTTATTTAAAAAAAAAAAAAGAAAACTTCAATTAATTTAATTTCTTTCGTTGTTTTAGTTGGATTAAGAAATAAAAACTCATTTTTTTCCAAGCATTCTAAACCATATTTACCAAAATTATGTACTTTATTCAACTTTTAATTAATTGCTGTAGTTTATTCGGCAACACTGATTCTTGTTAAAATTGATTTAAATCAATTAATTATGTAAAAATAAAATGTTAAAAATTTATTAATAAATTCTATGATCATTTTTATCATTTACTATCGTATAAAAAACTAAAAGAATTTAAAAAATTTACATTCTTTTTAGAGATAGGGAATTTTAAGCTGATGGATGCAAAAATCACTTAGTCACACAGTGCTAATACTAAATATGCTACAAAAATGGAACGCTAAATAAAAAGGTCTGGGTATAAATTCATCTGTGCATGCACACTTGAAAGTATTCATTTCCGTAACTTGCATAAATAACTACCATCGTGATCTACTTGAATTTTGTTCATGTAAGTTTTGGCAATAAAAAATTCGAAGTGCGCATGCGGAGGATTGCCACTTACAACACTTAATTATCTATTTTCGAATGAAAATGCATATCGTATAATTTTTCTCATCAATTTCTTTTTTTTTTGGAGTTAGTTTCTGTCGATTTTTTTTACACCTAGAATTCCACTATATCGCCACACGTGCTGTATAAAACGTTGTATTTGTTATTAACTATCATAGTAATATCTTTGTCGTGAAAATTTCGTTTTGGAAATCTAAAAAAAAAAAAGAAATAAAGCGATGTAATAAAGCATTTTTATTACCTGTAATTTTGAAAACGTTCACGTTCTATGTGCGCCTATAAATGCGACGCCATTGATTATAATAATGGCGCAGAAACATAAGAAGTAATTTAACGATATTGGAATTAGAGACTTGAAAATGAA
Organism: Phenacoccus solenopsis; assembly: GCA_009761765.1. Taxonomy (NCBI): domain Eukaryota; kingdom Metazoa; phylum Arthropoda; class Insecta; order Hemiptera; family Pseudococcidae; genus Phenacoccus; species Phenacoccus solenopsis. Next base: position 19,492,202 of record CM019752.1, read on the forward strand.
GTAATGACGTATACGAACCTATCTTATAGCAAAAAATATGGATTTTGTAATATCGGCGAAGAGGCATCCGCGGAGTTTTTTTTTTTCTACGAAGTAGCGAATTAAATTAATGGCCGTTTGCACGTATTCACGATACCAATATTTGTAACATAAAGTAACTCCCTAGATGAGTGATGTTGTATTCGATTGATCCTACTATCGATATACCGTAATTTCTGTCACTTCAAAGGAAACGTATGGCGAAGGTTTTCATTTGGTGTGGCGAAAATACATTTATATGGCATCGATGACAGATTGATGTGATAGCTAATGCTTTGGCGAATAACGTATTGAAATATTAAATTATATTGACTCGTGGAAGTGTAGGCAATATCGTTGATGTTACTCAAATTAAAATGTACCATTGATTCAGTTCTAATGGCTGATTGAATTTTTCATACAATTTTAAAAATTATATATATGTGCTTATTTGTGGAAATGCATGAATTATGTGAAAAGCAATTAATATACCGAAAAACTGCGATATTAACTCACAATACAAAGGTATAATTGAATGCTAAATTAAAGAAAGAAAAGCTACAACATCGATATAATTGTCTGTCTCATTAAAAGAAAAATGTAATAAATTTGAAACACCAGAGGCAGTGTCGTCTTAATATCGATTGTATAATAGGATGGACCGAATTTTTTTTTTTTAGAAAATGTCAGGGCATCCAGCATGATACTGGTTATATGACCCCTAACGCAGAAATAATCTCATCGAAAATTACTGTGAATATCCCCAAGTGTTGAACTTGTTTTATACCGACGTATTTTTTGTTCATTATTATATCGTACAAACCTTAGTTCATGACTTGAAGCCACGTAAAATAGCGCACAAGAGATATATATATATTCATGGAATGATGATAAACGTTCAGTCAATCGATGAAGTTATGTAGACGATGGAACGAAGATATATTTCTTGAAGCGATTGAAAAATTTCACCCTAGAAATTAATTCATTTATACGTTCCGATTACGCGAATAATAAATGGGAAAAGTTGGAAAAATATCTTGAATAAGATTTACTCGGCCGACTCTACGGCTCGAATAAATATTACGAATCCGCCGAAGACGTTTAAATCGGAATCACGAAAGTTTATCAATCATTTTTTTTTTCGTCATATTTCGCCGAATGCGCGCTAATCGACAAACGACGACGTCGAGAAAGTAATTTAATTTAATTTTGAGGTGACCTTAACCTTCGAGTACGATATCGTGACTCAGGTGCTTTTTGTAGCGAGTATAAAGATAGGTTTGTATATTTATGGCCCTCGATTACTTGGCGAGTTTGAAAGTAAATTAGAAATTGTATAAAAGGTTGCGAGCATCTGAACGCGATAAGACGATGATAGCGTACTGTGGCCATTGAACGAAGATTCTCATTCTCATCGCGAACGGGGTTACCTCGTAAAAGGGAACCTTGATTTTGATATTTGATTGTTGCAAGATAAATAGAGCAATTTATAACGCTTTTAAACGTAAATTTCAACTTTAACGGATTACTCGTACTAGATAATTTATTAGCTGTGAGATGGCGTTTCGTAGCCTTTTCACCAGGTTAGCTATTCTTTGTGTGTTCTAAGCAATCACCGAAAACGTTTTAATTAATTCTAATAAAATATGAAATTGAGAGTAATTAATTTGTATCGAATGCTTAAAGTTTGAATGACTATGCGCCTTAGATTTATGCGGAATTGGTTCGTCGCCGCAATTTGAAATTAGGTGTGCGGAGAAATTCTTGTGTGTTGTGGTACGGATGTTTTGGAGGTGATTAATGGTATTTAGGCGTTGTTCGATGGTGAGATTATTGAATGAACTTGGTGCATTAACTTAGCTGTAGAATTTTGGTCTTTGTTGTATTGAGAAAACGACGAGGGGATTGGGGCTCGGAAACTTTTTGCTTTGTGTTGAGAAATGGCAAGCTTTGATATTAGAAGGTTTCAACCTTGGAATATAATGATCTTTCAAATCAAGTAAAATTTTCGAAAAACATTTTTTTTTTTAATTTTATTGTTAGATGTCATTAGTATTATTGATGTATGAAGTGTAGTGAGCTGTAGATGCATGAATACATAATGCTGTTCCATTTGCATCACTCTTTTTAAATCTCCAACTGAATTATTGGTGTATGAGCTCTGCGATATGAAGGATAGTCAAGAGTAATTGATCTATCATGAGAAGACTTATCATATTGACTTGAACCGGCTGCTGAAAAATAAAAATTTTGCTTTCAGCCATCAAATATCATCTTGGACGCCTGATAATTTTTCAACTTTCGAATTTAGCTTTTAGCTTAAGGCTTTTTCAGTTTTTCGAATTAACCAGTTTGGCTGTTTGGTTGAGCTAAAATAATTATGTATAATGCCAAGTGATGAATTATTTAAGAAGAGAGAGAAAAATGAAACAAAAGCAACAAAAATAAACCTATTGCTTGCCTTTTAGCTTTTGAAAAATGAAAATTTGGTTTTAGCTATCACCTTGATATCCTTGAAATTGATGAACTTTCCACTATTACCTTTCGACTTTACATTGTCACAAAATTGCGAATTCAACAGTTCGGACATTTGGTTCTGTTATTATGTAATGCCAAGTGTCAAGCTATTAAAAAAGAATAGAAAGAAAGCCATACAAAAGCAAAAAAAATTGCTTTTAGCAATCAGCTTGAAAGCCTCAAAATTAATCGACTTTCAAGTTAGGAATTCATCAGTTTCTATTATGTAATATCAAATGTCAAATACAAAAGCTAAAAAAATAAAGCTGTTGCTTAATTTTTGGCCATCATGGAATGAAATATTTCCGTTAAGGTGTTTAGCTATTAGCTTAAAAATTTTTGAGATTGATCAACTTTTCGCTTTTAGCTATTGACTTAAGGCTTTCATGAAATAGCCAATTCACAAGTTCGAGCGTTTGATTCTAGTATCGTGTGATGCAAAGTGCTAAGCTATCAACAAAAAAAAAAAAAAAAAAAAAAAAAAAGGGAAAGCCATGCAAAGGCAATATAATTTGAGTTTTGCTTGGCTTTCAGCTATCAGCTGGAAAGGTTCAAAAGTAATCGACATATGGCTTATAGCTCTCTGGCTTCTAGATTTCGCGAAATTTGAAATTCATCAGTTCGGCTCCTTGGTTCCGCTATTATGTGATGTCAAATACAAAAACCAAAAAAATTAAGGTTATTGCTTAGCTTTTGACTATTGAGAAATGAAAATTTTACTTTTAGCTATTAGCTTAAAATTTTAAGATTTATCAACTTTCCGCTTTTAGCTTTTGATTTTGGGCTTTCACAAAATTGCGAATTCACAAAGTTCGAACGTTTAGTTCTGCTATTATGTTATGCCAAGTGCCAAGCTATCAAAAAAGAAAAGAGAGAAAGCCATACAAAACTCGAAGAAATTTATTTTTTGCTTGGCTTTTGGCTATTGAGAGATGAAAATTTTGCTCTTAGCTATCAGCTAGAAAGGCTTGAAATTAATCGACTTTCTGCTTCTAGCTTTTTAGCTTCTAGATTACCCAAAATTGGGAATTCATCAATTTGGCTCCTTGGTTTGTTATTATGTAATGCCAAATGCCAAGCTATCAAAAAATAAAAAATAAAAGTTGAAGAAATTGAGTTTTTGCTTGGCTTTTGGCTGTTGTAAAATAAAAATTAGCTTTTAGCTATCGGCTGGAAAGCCTTGAAAGTAATCGACTTTCGGCTCTTAGCTTTCTGGTTTCTTCCGCTATTGTGTAATACCAAATGTCAGTTACAAAAACCAAAAAAGAAGCTATTGCTTAGCTTTTGACTATTGAGAACTGAAATGTTTGCTTTTAGTTATGAGCTTGAAAGCTTTGAAATTAATCGACTTCCTGCTTCTAGCTTTTTAGCTTCTAGATTTCCCAAAATTGGGAATTCATCAATTTGGCTACTTGGTTTTGTTATTATGTAATGCCAAATGCCAAGCTATTAAAAAATAAAAAAGAAAAGTTGAAGAAATTGAGTTTTTGCTTGGCTTTTGGCTGTTGTAAAATAAAAATTAGCTTTTTGCTATCAGCTGGAAAGCCTTGAAATTAATCGACTTTCGGCTCTTAGCTTTCTGGCTTCTTCCGCTATTATGTAATACCAAATGTCAATTGCAAAAACAAAAACATGAAGGTATTGCTTAGCTTTTGACTATTGAGAAATAAAATTTTTGCTTTTAGCTATTAGCTTTTAGCTGTTAGCTATTAGCTATTAGTTTAAGATCTTTAAGATTGATCGACTTTCCACTTTTAGCTTTTGATTTTGAGATTTCACAAAATTGCGAATTCATCTGTTCGAGCTTTTGGTTCTGATATTATCTAATGCTATGTGAAAAAAAGAAGGATGGAATGCTGCACAAAGGCAAAATAAATTAAGGTATGGCTTAGTTTTGATATATTGAAAAATGAAAATTTTGCTATTAGCTATCAGCTTAAAAGTCTTGAAATTGATCAGCTTTTAGCTTTTTGCTTTCTTTTCAGCTCTGATAATTGTTGTCAGATTTTTCACACCGACTAAGTGATTACCAGTTTCATAGTCTTTCAAAGTAACCAGTTGTCTGTAGACGCCAAAAATCTCTTCAATGGGCTTATATTGTATTTCACGCAATACTTCACATGTGTGAAGCTCTACAACGCAACGATGTGAAACTAAAGCTAGTCTCAGTACATTACGAAGTTTCAAAGCACCTTGTGGCATCTTGTTGCTGAAGTACATGCGAGTGCATTGTACCCTTTGTACAAGTAGTCGTTGCCAGCTCTCTTTTGAATCTTAAATAAGGTTTAAACTAAGTTCATTAACTTCCATTAGAATACTGGCTATGAGAACCTAAATCAAAGGGTAGAGTATGTAGGCATAGACGAATAATGAGCTCAACATCATCTCAGTATGAACCCAATACGAGAAAAATATTGATCGCATACTCCGTTATAATGCGTCTTACGTAGCTTTGCGATATAGCGTGAGCGAACTTGTAAATCAAAAGTTTTCTCGTTTACAGCGTGCAACAGATTCGACGACGAAGAATTCTCGTTATTCGACGACATCGACGAGACAAGTTGAACGATACGAGCTTGAAGCGAGTAATTTTAACGTGTACTTTGATGTAGGCATTTACTAAAAGGATTTTGTTTGCGTCAGCGAATGTTTGAAATTTGTGGACGTATCGCGGATGCGTTATACCCATCTGAATTGATATTTTAACGCGTTCAATATGGTGCGGAGTAAGTGAATTACGGAAGAAAAGTCTGTGTTGGTAATTCAGGGTGGATTTTTAAGTAAATGTTTTCGAAAGAATTTCCACAAAGTGCTTCTTTCATGTGGGTACGCCGAGGACGAAGAAATGTTATACTCGTATGGTAGTATTTGGCGAAGTGATGAAGTGTTTAAACCTTGAAGTTGGCGTGCGTTATGTTTACATTGCACATTTGTAAATACTCGTAGTTAGCTCTAAGTGAATAAACAAAATAACGCCCGGCGATTTGTACGAAGTATGGTGGATTCGATGTCGCGTTTTCACCCGAGCCCGAGTTCCTGCTACGTATACAGGTAGAGAATGTTAATATGCCGGCAATGGTATTTTCACGGCTGTATTTAATTCTCTTATCGCCGCCAACCGATAAATTAGTATGCGTTACGCTACCGGTTTAACGGTGTAGGTGAGCATTATGAGTGTATATAGGTTGGACTTCGGCAGTGGCGACTTTGTCGTAATTAAGACATAAATTCTTGTACACCTTATATTCCTGAAGTAACAAAGAATGAATATTCAAAAATGATTAAATTTTACATCAAAGTCCAAAAATAAAAATTTAATGAAATTATCGACCTTCTAGTAAGTATTAATGAGAACTCAGAGCTAGTTCATTTGGAGTGTTATTTCGAAATATGAAGCGATGCGGATAAAGTTTTCGAGAAAGTTTTCAAACCTCAATAGTCGATAAATTTGCAACAAACGATTTGTGAAAATATTGGAAAAATACGAATATATTCCTCCGGCTTCGCCAATCCGATGCGTAGTTGAAGTCGATGTTTTTATTGAATCTTCATCGTGAATTGAATGAATTAAGATTACGAAATCACTTCCTTATACCGGCGGTGTAGAACGAAGAAAAACAATATCGTAATTAAACCCGAACACGTACTCAGTGACGGCGCCATAATACGTAAACGTAGGTTTCTATTCAAGCGAATCACGTCATTGAGGTTCTTTCTTGTCTATCATTAACCGGTTTATTTACCGCACATCTTTCGTGTATGTAGAATAATTCAAAAATTACGTTAAAAGGATTAATTGGAAGAGCTTAACTGCGAAAAGTTGATCCAAGCGCGGGTAAAAGGGTACGAGAAACGAATTACATTGTACTGCTTGTTAAGGGAGATTGTGTTAAATCTCGTCTCGGCGCTCTTTAGCCGGTTAGGTTAGCGTAACAAATTCGCGACTGCGTTCATTTTTCAAAAACGTCGACTCGGTTACGTATTTTAGGGTGTTAAATTTAATAAGAGTAACGTTAAACCTCGACATTCTGTTTAAAACACCATTTATTCGGTAGTCGAAATTGGTTCACATAAGTTGAAATATTTAAGGAATTATTCGACTCGTGTATCGTAGGGAAACCTTATCTTGGTCTGTGCATCGCGCTGTGTCGGAATGTTAGTGAACTTTATAGCATATGTTTTGTATTAGCGAAACTAATTTCGCGAGTACACCCACAACTGCGCAAATCTTCATCTGTAGCAAATATTTTAAGAATTTCATTAACATAAATTACTTTTTACGGGCAAATATTAAATACACGAATTTTAGCATTAAGCGTTGGAAATTTTCCTTGGGTGCATTTATATCATCATTATCGTGTTTATTTTGTTTTGTTGTTATTTTTAATGCCACTCGGTGTAATAGTAAATTATTCTTTACGATATGAAAAAAATTTAGGTAGTTTGGTTACGAATAATGTTTAATTACTATAATTACGACGAAGAAATGTAAATTTAAAAAATTTCAAATGTTAGTCTTGATCTCGTATAGCGAACCGTTATTGTATGTTAGGTGCAAAGTTATATATTTTGGTTAGGTGTGATAACTGATGTGTAATGAAATGACGTTAGAGAATTTTTTTGGCAATGTGGTTAGAATATAAACATTTGTTTACATTACATGGTCATGCACTAAGTACAGTACTTGGATATCAGTGATGAAAAATGTTCGAAAAATTGGCTGCTACCAAATTTTTCAAATAATTAATGCGATCAGGCGACTAATACGTCCAAGTAGGCTTGAGTTTATAGAAGTGTTTGTCTAATGCCACCAACACGAGATGATAATCGTTTCACTGTGTAGCATGATTTTTTTCCAATGTTAAGTCTGCACGAGGTGGTGATTAAAGATGAAAAAACATAAGTTTATGATGAAAGAAAAAGATTAGAAGAAATAATTATTATTTGCAATAATTTTTGCATATTGATTAAAATCTGTAATCTGTATTTAAAAAAAAAAAAAAAAAAAAAAATTGTGAAAACACTATCAAAAACAGAACTTCGAATTTTAATAAAAATATATGTAAATACTTTGAACGCAAGGTCAGCACTTCACCCCAACCCCCTCCATTCTTTCCCCTCTTACGTTACTCAACAAAGGATCGAACAAAAAATTTACAACATAACACTAAGTAGGTTCATTGTAAGCTATACATGTTTTTCATAACTGTTCACAGATCACAAGGTGTTCAAAAATAACATAATCTTTTTAAAAGTATTGGTATCTCTCTATATATTAAAATCAAAATGAAATCGGTTTTGAGATGCGCGCGCATCCTTGTTTTGAATAACAGGTATAAAAGGTATGTAGAGGATTGCACGTATGCAAAAGAAAAAAAGGTTGTAAATTTTAATGAAAGTCTTGTACATGCCCAAGGGTAAGTCATAAAATTGTTTTGAGTAGCAGGTATAAAAGGTATAAAGGATAGTAGGTATACAAAGGAGAAAAAATGTGATAAATTTCAATAAAAGCTTTGTACATAGGCAAGAGTAAGGGTAAAGTTGTAAAATTGTTTAAAATGGCAGGTATACAAAGGTATAAAGGTGCGAGCCCATCCTGAAAGGAAGAGCTCGGAGGGGGGGGTGTAACAAATAAGAATAAATTGGGTTGTGCAGTTTGGAATGTAGCAGTACTTGTCTGATAAAATAACTTTTTCTTCTTCACTTAATTTTTATTGTGAGCCCCGAAGGGGCGAGGAGGCACTAGTTTATTAAAAAAATGAAATTATTAAATTTGAATCAGTTTAAGTAATCCAATACTACGCGCCTACGCATTGTGAAAATGTATGAGGTAATTTCTTCGTTTTTTCCATTTTTGTGAGTTCTATATCGCTTATATTGAGAATGTATTTTTTCACTATTGTAAACTACTACAGTCAAATTTTTTTCCCCATTTTTAATTTGTAGAGAAGTTGTCCAATTTTCAGAAACTTCAAAATACTTGTCTATTGAACATTAAAAAAAAAATTTTTGAATTTCATTATGTAAAATTGCATTCTCAAAATTTGAATAAAATTTCATTCGAGTTGAATCACAAATCTGAAAAAATTGCTCGAGTTCTTCATTAGAGAGAATGTACACATTAAATTTTCAACGATTTCTGTTCATATCTACTATGTATTTCGTAAGGCTTGACTGCAGGACTTACATGACTTCCCCCTCTAAAATCTGTTTTTTGCTCCTTCTCCCTTCAGTGTATACTTGAGAAATTGAAATGCGACTATGTTAGTCACTTGGATTCACTTCTTCGTATGACACTATAGTTAAACATAATTTATCCCTTAGCATTTTGAGAACAATATCCCTTATTGCTCTTCTCCAAAATCACCTAGGAAGTTGAATTTAAAATATAGTATAATATTTCATATTCTCGGTGTTCATAAGAGTCTGTATTTATCACTTTTGCACTATTTGAGTTCCCTCAAACGTTACCTCGACTTTTAAAAATCCGCCATTTTGAATCCAATTTGACCCAAATTCGAGTAATTATTGCTTTTTCTCCCTTAAGTATACGCTCGTTTCAGTCTCAAATGAACCACGCATTCGAAGTGTGAACTTTTCACCTCCATGTAGATTCATTAAATTTAATAACTCAAAATACCCTCAAAACCCCTATTACTTTCTCAAACTCCCGTAAAATTCAACTTAGGAGGCTTAAAATTTGATATCTTGGTGTCCTCAATTCACTGTATGACGTAAAATCACGATTACAAACTTTAAGCCTCTTGCTCATTCTCTACCTCAATTCAAAACTTGAGTAAAACTCTATTTTTAATCGAATCAAAAATTCAAGAAAACAACTTCGAGATCTAAATTAGACAATGCCCTCACCGAATTTTCAGCAATTTTAATTTATATCGACTTTTGTTTTTCGAGAGGGGTAACCAAAATTAGTCGAATATGGTTAGTCTGAGCATTCAACGCTGGTAATGAAAATCAAGCGCAGTAGAAAGAAATATCAGTGTAACGCGACTAACATTCACAAACGGATGAAATTTTTCAAATATTAATTCGTCAATGATGTTGTAATTTATACAGCAGTGATGTAAAAAAAAAAAAAAAAAAAAACTAAAAATTCAATAACTCGAAAAATTTTGATGTTTTGATTCTATTCACCTTCTTCCTCAAATTTGAGTGAAAAAAGTTGAAAATGTGTATGAATGTTGAAAAAAGTACTTGGCAAACAGTGTTCTAGTTTAATTCGGGAAAAAATTTATTTCGGAGATTTTCAACTTTTTTGCTCTACTTTGCCATAAAATTTGAGGAGTAAGCGTAGCTCTAAGATTGGTGGAAGTAATAACGTGATAAATATATTTCCCATCCTAAAATGCATAAATGGCATTTTAAAAAAAGTTGAAAATTGGAAGGGTCTAGAAGAAATTTGGCTCCTCCCCCCCTCATTTTGGTGTTAGGGATTCCAATTTAACTTCGAAGCTTTCTTCCCATTGACTGAACTTTAAATTCGAAATTTCAACGAAAACGAACGAACTGTGTAAATCTGAACTGCGGTCTAAGAAAAAATCAAACTCGTTGGTTTCCTATAATTATGTACTCTTACATAGATTGCTATTACCCAAACGTCATTTTATTTGGACTAACGTGTTGAAAAAAAAAATATCGAACTCGTAATTTATACTTATTTTCAAATTCTTTCTTGAAATCGTCTTGGTTTGAAAATAAAAATTGGTAAAAAAGAAAAAACGACATTTCCACATAGATAAAACCCAATCTCAACCTATAAAATTAGTTCGACAGTTCAATGTCGTATTGTAACATTTTCTCTTTTCAATATTGAGAACCCCTGTTGTGAAAGGGGCGGGAATGGTGTTGGATATTCTACACTATTCCGAGAGTACGATTTCTCTGAAGTGATCTGAGCCTTCATTCACCCATCACATCTTCGAGAGGAGTTATGATCCAAAATATGAGAAAAAATGAGTGTTGCATTTCGACCATTTTGGAAGCCTCTGAAGTGGTTTTGCAATTCGATCTTAAAAATGAGATGACAGTTTTTGACTAGGGAGAAGGTTCTTCGTCGACCGCATACTGCGAAATTTGTATATATTTCGGTGGATGCTCATCCTGTTTTTTGAACGATAGACGAGAGTGGGTTCAGTACTAACTGGTGGTTATTGAAAACCGTAAAAATTATACCGAACGACGCGACGACACGCTGGAACGAGTCCGGAATATGACGCGTTTACGTATATTTTGCGATTAATGACGATGTGTTCGCGAACAGATAAAACTATTTTTATTATGGTTCATAAAATAGAGGCGAGCTCGAGAGCTACTCGTACTGGTGAGACAATTCAAAAGCGGCTATTTTAGAAACGGGTCCGCGTTGGCGGCTAACATTTATAGATTTTCGGTACTCCTGACATACTTTCACGACGCAAAATTTTCGTCCAACAGCGTTTCGCTTCCGCAAAAGTTTACGGTTACGTGAAAATTTAGTAAATTCTTGAAAAGAGGATTGGACAAAATCACTTATTCATCTTTTTGATTCCATGTGAGTGATAATGAGGAAAATTCGAGTGGTACCTATATAAAAAACTAAGTTGAAACAGCTTACACCTGATTTTAGAGAAAGGGAGAAAACCTCGTACGTTCACGTTTCAAATCATATGAAATTGATTGTCCAATGTTCATTACAATATGTATTATTGAGTTAAAATCAAGCCGGAACTAAAAGAATTTTCAGACTCTCTTCTTCGATTTTTTAACTGGATTTTCTTTAAAAATCCAGTTTATGTATTCAATTCCAAAAAAAAAAAAAAGTTGTAATCGTAAAAACTGAAGAAGTATTGAAGATGGAAAGTTTATTTTTAAATCTAATGAAAATTTTGAAAAAATTCAATCAAAAAACCTAATTAGAGGTACGAACATTTTTTCAATTTAAAATTTCAATGAAATGATGCCATAGAAATTCTTTTAATATCAATCAGTTAACAATAGTATTTTCGTATGTGAACAAGTCCTATTAAAAACTCAGCTCCAGTAATGTGGAATGGCTGCTTACGTTTTCCTGCGTATCTAACGTATTCTTATGTAACGAGAATTATCGCAATATCGCGAAATTGCTTTAAAAAACGCTGTTTTCGCGAATTTCTCACATTGCGTGATGAGACATCGATGAAGGGTTTTTGCTTTTCTTTTTCCCCTAGAGTAACGATATCGAATGACAAACGAAAAAGGCACGCAATCAATAGGACGCGTTAGTAGAACGAATTCTCACGTCCAGTAACGAGGTATGCTTACGGTGACGAGAAGTACCTCGCGTAAATACCTTAGTCGTGTATAAAGCTGGAATCGTATATTAAAACGTCCGCCAAAAGCTCTTATGTATTTTTGTGTAAGCAAACACGCCAAGTCGCACTCGACGACTGCAAGTACCTATTTCGCAGTGTGTCTTATATTTTCGCGCCAGGATTTATGGAATAGATAAGATGAATGATTTATGTGTTCGGGTTAAAAAGAGAGAAAAAAAGGAAAAGAATACGTGATGGTCGAGACATTGCGAGCAAGCGGATTAAAATGAAATAAGAATACTCGATAGATGATACCAAAAGTGGTATACGAAAATACTGAGTAATGCGTCGCGTCGGATATACCGAGTGAGATATGAATATTACATTAAGTAAGAAGAATTTCGTCTTCACGCGACAATATCTATTAAAAATCTCGCTATTAACTTGTATATTATTCCAAAGGCAAAGTTTTTCTTCTTGATATTCAAATGGGTTTTCAGTTATTTCGCAGCGTCAAGAATAAATAATGAAGGCCTTAATCTTATTAATTTAACTTCGAATTTTTCAAAGCTTGTTTACGCGTGACGCTCGACGCTTCCAGAAAACGATATTATTTCTTGTAGACGAATTCGAAGCTTAAAACTCGGCCGAATGCATTAATTAGAGTTTCCGCTAAGGGGAGCTATTGACTTCAGGTGTTTAAATCCTGCGTCATTTTTATCCTTCGCGGTACGTAATTTTTGTATTCTTAACTCATCGCTTACCAACGTTCGCGATTTACTTAATTAGGACGAAGCAACGATTTTTTTCCACGTCTTGATTTGCAATTGTAATGCGCGGATTTTATTGCTGTAATTTTTTTTTACCAAGTTGCCGGTTCAGTATCAATTATGACGAGATAAACAGAATTTTAATCGAAGGTTAATAACCCATAATGGATGCATTGGATGTCAAGTTAAGCGAATGTTACGATTAATCTGGGGTTTTCTATTGAAACATTGTACTTGTTGGCGATTTTTTTTCAGCTTTACCTGTTTCGAAGGAACACCCATAAAATCACTCGTTTATAACGATTTTTCAAATAAGGCAGAATGATTGATTTTAATTTTTTCATTCAGACGATATCGTATGTAATGATTAATGCGCAACCAGTTTAAAAATAGCGGTTATTGAATGATCGGATTATTTATGCGATGAGGTATGTCGCACGTACCCAGGAATTAATTGTTTACGTGTTGTAAATTGAAAAATAATTTTTTTCAAGGGAATACCTATTTCGGTTGCTAACGTGTTTGAAGATGCTGAGGCCCTATGATTTGTGCTGCGTTCTTTCGTAAAATTTGTATTGGAATGAATTTTCAGTGTCCAATTTGAGAGAGCTTTATGTTTCTATTAACTTTTTTTGAAAGATTTTCATAATTTTTGCCAAGCTTTGATATGGAGAAAAAGAGATGATCTTTTTCATCGGTATGGTTGTGAACACTGTAATGATTAGCTTGAAATTGAGTAACGATTTTCATATCGATAGAATGATGTTTAAGCACTCTCAAAATATGAAGTAAAAAATCCAGATATTTGGTATAGAACAGTTATACATTGAAAAAATTTATGGACGTGAATATAAAGGCCATTGGCGCACTCAGAAATTGACTTTCCGGTTTTATGCTCCATTAAAAATTTTTCAAAAATCAGTTTTTAATCATATAAGGGAATAATGTCTGATTTTATATAACTGAGTTTGCTTATATGTGTAGTGAGTCGAATTAGGATACACCCAACTGCTTTCAATAAAATTTGTTTCTGTAATTTTTTTTCAAATTTTTACATTCCATTACAATAGGTAGATGTATGTAAAGTGAAGTTCGAGTCTTCTTACTTCTCTTTTAAATTCTAGGCTGTACGAAAAAAAGTTCTGAACATGACAGTGGTACAGATAAATAAACTGCGTGCATTGGCTACAGTCTTTCCCATTTAAATACTTCATGATACCGAGTATCTTGTCTAGCCCATTAGTTGTATGATTTTTAGGTAGAAAATTAGCCCGAGGTAGTTTCGATGGTTTAGACCTATCTCCCGCCCAAGTCCTTGAATTTTTAATTCGTTTATTTAATCTAAGTAAAAAAATCCGAGACCTCAATAATTTTAAAATTCAAATTATAATTAAAACATATGAAAAAAATATTCCACTTTTTTTAACGAAGTGAAATAAATCAGAGTTCTTCTGAACTTCAAATTATCGCCTCCAAAAAATTCACCCCAATGAAATAAGATCAACTGGTGTTCAAAGGATTTCAGCTCTGAAAAATTATTCGTTTTTTTAAATTCTCAGAAATATAAATTTATTAGCGTTTAGAGCCATATTTAGAATCTTAAATAACGCCAAAAAAGGCTGTAATTTTATTCAAAAATTTTATCAGTGTGAACAACGCTGTAATTTCATTTTTTTCAATTTATGAACAATTTAAATCAATTACTCATTTTCTTATGCATTAAAAAGTAAAATTCCTGGTCTCAGCAGCAGCACATGGCACACGAAAAAATATATATGTAATATTTTCTGAAACCGTTATCTTTAATTTCTAAGACTATTACGCCAGTTTAGCCATTGAATTTTGTTTAGAAATGTTGAAAGCTTCAAGTGCAGGATAATTTTGTTAATTAAATGAGGGTCGTCTGAAATGATTGTATCATGTAGATTTAGGGATGTTCATTGATAAAAAGATATTTTGAATTTTAATAAAATTGATAGTTCATTTTTTTTGTTTTTTGTTTTTTGAGGTTCAAAATTTTATCCTTAAATCCACAAAAAAATTGGAATCATTCAAAATTCGTTTTTCTACAAATTTAGAAAAAGTCTTATGATTCTTGATTACTTTTTTTTTTTTGTTTCTTTTTTGTTTGTTTGTTTGTTTTAACTACTAAGGATTGTCGAATGGCCGATAGAAAACGCGAAATAAATTTTATTTCGCACAATTCAGGTCAATAATAGCGTGGAACGAATTTGTTTCTTTTTTCGAGAATCAATTTGACTTGACGCTTAATAGTCGCAAAACCATCCCAAAAGCTTGCCCAAAAAATTTCAGCAGCATTTATACCCTCCATAATTAGGTTAAAGTTTAGAAATCTTATGAATTAAAATAAAATTAGTTTCGATAAATTTGAAAATTTTTTGTATCCAAGGGCCATATAATGTCCTCTTAACTTCAGTTTTCGAATAGTATTGAATATAATGGAGGAAAAAAAACACGAAATAGGACTTTTTCATCTAAACTGAAAATAGTTTTAAAACCTTTAAATTTTGAAAAAAATAGATAAATAATTTTTTCTGAAGTTAAGAAGACAAAATTTGGCCATTGGATACGAAAGTTTTCAAATTGACTGATAAAATTTTCAAACTCAGGCCTAATTATGGAGGCATAAATATTATTTCAGGAGTCTGAAACTTTTTCGACATACTTTAGTGGTTAGGTACTTTGCAACCATCAAGTGTCAAACTAAATCGATTTGCAAAAAAGAAAAAAATCATTCCATCTTAGTCAAACACTGCCAACGTGAAATCAGAAATATCAAAAATTTAAAAATCACGTGACATTTAATTTTTCGTTGGTTCGAAATAATTTTTTACTCCAATTTTTATAAAAGTTAGCTGGTATGAACCTTTTAAATTTCTTTGAAAAGATCTAAAAAATTAATTATAAATGGATTGGCTAGTCTTGTGTCAATATGGACTTTATTTATGCTCTTTATGTCTCAAGCAATTGAGGTGTACTCAATTTCTCTCTTACATGGATTCCGAAAATATCACTACATTGTTTCAAAATTACATTACGTAGTACTTCACGACGAAATAATTCATACTTTGAGAACCCCTGTGAGGTGAAAATGGGCCATAATTTTTTTTTGAGTCCAAAAATCCGAATTAGGTCATACTATGCACTTGGCCAATTACCTATAAATTATCTATTTATTATTCATTTTTAATAATGTACCAAAAATTTAGGGCTTTGAAAAAACTTTGAAAAGTTCAGACTATATTTGCAAAATATTGGTGAATAAAAATGTTTTCTGTCGTTATAAAGTAATATGTAACCATGGAATGTAAGAAAAGTCAAAATCTCCCAAAAATCAATTTTTTGAAGATTTCCAGTCTTGGAAATATTTGCTCAGTTTGGCAGGTATTCTCTTCAATTCTAGAACTTGAAAGGAATGCAGGAATTGAGGAAAATTTGTAAAGCCTTTTTCAGGCTAATCAAAATACAAGCGAATTATAGATATTAAAACACACGTCGATTTATTCTTTCTCATCTTAGTTTCGAATTTTTTGACATTCTTTCAATATTTATGATAGGCATCATTCTCGTAGAATTTTTCGCGAACGTGCTTATTTTCTTCGCATAAAAAATATTCAAATTGCAAAAGTGCTATTCGACGAAAAATTTTTCGAAATTGAACTCATACGTGCGCCTTACTTTGGCGAATACATTCCGCACCACCGATCGGTTGATCATCGCGTCCGTGAGGATTTTGTCGAAGAGAAAATAACGAAGGCCAATATTTCGTCCGCTGTCAACGTGCGAACTGATCCGCGAAATAATTTGGATGATGGAAATGAAACTAAAACGCGCGCGTTGGTGTATTCGCGTTAAAAATACCCAAGAATTCGAGAATTTTCAGACGCGCCTCGCTTTGCCCCTGTTCGCTGTTTACTATGCGCTAGAAAATGTTATCTTATTTTTTTTTACACGTCCGCCATAGTGTAGTGGTGTAAATGAATGTCGCCGAGTCGTGAAAAAGCTGCTGTTATTCTCGGGCGAACGCGAGACCGACGTTAATGAAATGCGTCCGCGACGTAACGACATTTTCTGCGGTATGATTTCGCGAATTCGGACTAATATTAAAAAGATGTTTTTGTGAACTTTATTACACGATCGGTGGTGCAAACACGAGGTGATACGATTGTACGTGCGACGGTAATAATAGATGCGATAATTTTACGAGATTTCTAACGTTTTTGGTGCACGTTAAATTCTGTCGTCAGTACGTTATTTTTCTTATTAGCTGGCGCGTATCGGTTCTGTATTGTATGTGAATAGTGCGATAGACGGTTGTGATAGTGGTATATTTGAGTGATGATTTTTCGCGATATTTGCGCCTATAAAATCTAATGAGTGATACGCGTAAAGATGAAATGTGTGGCGAGAAAAATAGCGAATCTGAAACGCCGAATGAAACTGGTACCAATCGTAGAATACGTTGCGGACGTCGTAGACGCGGTTGGACCGTGGTAATCGGACCTGAAATACGGTAATGGCTTATATTTATTCTGAAACGGATTTGTTGTCGGAGTAGAAAAAGTATCGGCTCTACTTCGGCCCCATACACGTGTATTTTACGCGTTTGTCGAGACCCTCACGTGCCCCTGTATTCCTGTATTTTCGCTCGTCGACGTCGAGGCGAAAATTCTACCTTATTTCGGTTTCGGCTGCTCGTTTAAAAGATAATACGAAAGAAAAACGGCGAAATATATTCAAATATTTCGAGAAAGGTAAAAGCTCGAGGGAATTTCATCTTAAAGTCATAATCGTTACCAACGAAGAGCAACTTTTTTGGCAACTAGGTAGTGTTTTCGTTGTACAAATTGAAAGTAACACGTGAAGAATTTTGATTCTGAATGTAACGATGTAACTTTCGTTCGTGTAAATCGAGTAAAAGCCCGTTTAGAGTTTCACGTCGTTTCCTTGTCGCGTGCTTATTACTATAGTCTACTTTGTGCGGGACAAAAAGTGCCGTAGAAAATTAACTTCTTCGCTTTAAAGAATACGTGCTCGATAAGGGATCTCGTACGCGAAACCACTGATATTTTCCACGATTTTTTATTAATAGTAATTACTTACAGTATTTTCGTAACATCATTACTATGTACATACTAATTGTGAATACTATTAGTATACTGCTGATAGTAATAATATTGCGAAAATACTGTTAGTAGTTACTATGAAGTGAATTATACTACTACATTATTGATGGTGAAATGTGATTATTTATTAAATGATATTATCGCTAATAAGTGATACTGGAATAAAACAAGGTATTACAACGCAAACAAATACCCGTTTTTATTACTAGACTGTGGATTATTACTGCGTGGTATATTGTTCAGATTTTATTTGATTGTTTTTTTGATTTTTTTGTTTGCTATAAAAACTTATGATTCAAATCTATAAGCAAAATAAAATTATTATATGTACCTACGCATATACCTTTCAAGACCTGGTTTAAAGGAAAGGCCTCGCCCTTTGGGGGCCTATTGGTTCACATTGAATGTTTTTTAACAATTTCATAACTCGATACATTAAAATGTATTTAAAATGTTATTGAAGTGCATTACTTCCCTAGTCTTCTCTTATGTAGGTAATAGGTATTTATAAAATAAAAATAAAAAAACAAAAAAAAACTGGTAAGTGAAGAAGTATAATTATGCTGATGAGTATTCTGGTATTCAATTTATTGTAACCGATTAAGGACGTGAGAAGATATAAATTTTGGAAAAAAACAATTCTCAGTTTTTTAAATGAATTTTTTGAAGACTTAATTTTGAAGAACAAATACTTTCAAGTTTCGCATACATGATTTTTGGAAAAAAAAAGTTCATGCTTCGTGCAATAAATTTGTAAATTGTAAATTATTGAAAAACAACAGCAACAATTTTTATTCCGTAAAAACGTAAGTAGCCATGCTGTATTACTGTAGCTGAGTTTTTAACTGGAGCTTGTTCTGATTTGCTATTTCTTCCAAAAATCACTCAAGAAATTAAATTTTGAAGAAACGTATAGTATTTTTTGCCTGTCAATTTGTTTACGAGATATGGAAGATTCATGAAGTTTTCTGCATAGTACTTTCCCCTCCAAAAGCCGATTTTGCTCCAACTCCCCTCTAAATTCATTTGGGAAGGAAAAATCAGAATAGGTTATCACTTGTGCTCATGTTATCACATGACACCACAATAAAAAATGTTAGACCTTTCGTGTACCCCCACCACATTTTGAGTTCGATAACTCCTCCTTCTCCCCTCCAACATCATGTATGAAAGTTAATTGAGATTATTGTATGCTCTTCATCCCCAATAATCATACGAGTTCATATTAATTATATTTTTACCAATTTGAGGCTCCTCAAGCTCTACTCAAATTTGGATGATTCCCCATTTTGGGTCCATTTTGATGCAAATTCAAGAAGCCACATTTTGGTCGCCAATTAACCCTAAACATAAAGGTTTGCTTTTCTAGGATGATTTAGTGAGAAGATATGGAAGATACGAGAAATTTCATGACCCAGAACTTACTCAAAAAACCATTTTTTGCTCTAACTTCTTTCAGCATGTACTCAGGAAGCTGAAATTCGGGAATATCAGTTAACGTGACTCACTTTGTCATATAAGATCAAAAATGAAAAATTTGAGCTATTTGCCCCCTCTACATCTCCTCTGAAAATTTGAGACATCCACCATTTTGAGGTGTATCGAAAAAACAGAAACGCGCTTTTTTCGCATTTTTAAGAATAGTCTTTCACCAAGTTTTGAACGAATTTCATGAACCCGCCGGCGCTAGACGTGGGGAAAAATATATATACCAAAAAGTTGGACATTTCTTAGATGATGATGTATTACAGTGTTTCAATTTATTATTTTGAAAAAAAAAAAAAATTGAAAATTCTCAAAAAGAAACCAGAATATGTTGACGACGAAATGAGGTTAGGGTGGAAAGGTTGTACAAAAGGTGTGAAGGCCAAAAACTGAGTAGCCTTCAGCCTCACATAAGCTTAATCCGGCCCTGTACCTATGAAAAATAATTTTTCTTCTTGTTTCATCCAACATTTCTTTCTTGACCATATTTACCCTATCAAATTGTTTGAATATTTTTGAGTGACGTTGCATTTCATTTTTGGTTAAATAAAATCAGATTACCTCATTTGCAATTTTGGAATTGAATAAGATCTTAAAATCCAGCGTTGTAACATAAATTATATCATTTCAAAATGACTATATATAATATTCGTTTTTTTGGGGAGGGGACAAGAAAAATATTTATTGTTTTTTGTATTCTTAAATGGATTAGTTGTAATTTTTCATCTTGTGGAGAATAATTGGTAGAAAAATTTGAAATTTTTATTTTTTATTCCAATAAAAAATTACTTTCCAATTCTTTTGCTTGTTTTTTCAAAAAAAAAAAAAAATTGATAATTTAAACTGTAATAGATTAATTGTAAATCAATCAAGTACGTATCAATTTTTGGTGAGACGGTACGATCAGTACATACATAATGAATCCATCATATCTTTTATACACATTCTCATTTAATTTTTTGGTGAATACAGACACTGCCGATAGCAGATACTTCAGATGAATTAGGGCTGAGTAAAGATTCCAACTGAAAGCAACATAAATGTTGAATCAGGTCTCTATTAGATTCTGTTTGCTTGGAAAGCATGAAAAGAAAGTACATAAGTTTTACACAAGGGAAACACCGGTGAAATTGTAAATGCCATTATAATTTTATAGCATGCACATCACACAACATCGTCATAATCAGTTACACTAGCTAGTAAAATAGTTCTATGATCAAGGGTGCTAATTACATACGTATAATTTTTTTGTTACAGGTAAGTATCAATAAAATGCACCATCAACCTATTGAATGGGATACAGTTACAGAGAAAAACAAGCAATGAGATGTTGCTGATGGTAACGATTAAAATACAAGAGTACTTTTATTAAATGACTGTATTTCCTAGGTTCTGAGGAAGTGAGTCTTGAAAAACGACGTCAGTATTTTCCACTTTTCAAATAGAAAAAATCAATAGTTTTTTATGTTAATGCTTCAAACGAAGTACATATTCATCTTTCAGTGTTATATGTATGATGATTTTAGAAGCTTTTAGGATATTTGGAGTGACATAAAATAATTGTTTTCACAAAAAACTTGTTTTTTTTTTTTAATTTGAAAATTTTTTCTCAAATCCTACTGCTTCGTGAAATGGGAAACTAGCCACATATATGCAGTTTTGCCGCTTACTTTACTTTTACGATGCCACCGAAATTTTTCACTTTCATGTAAAGATTAATTAAGCACTTTCGGGTAACTAAAGACGTCATTTAGATAATAAGGTCATTTCTAAAAAGACCTATGTTTATATCAAAAGTTGAAAGATTTTATTATACGTATGATTACAAATGGTCTGAAATGTGAATATTCAAGGCTCTCTCTTTCCCAAATTAGGTTGGCTGTAATAAGTATCACTTTTAATTAGATGTTCAACGAAAAGAAATATCCCTCATTAATAACAAAAAATTGAAATATAAGTTGAGAAGTCTCGAGTAGTTATAATTTGAGGAATATGTGTTCATATGATAATCGCATGGCAAGAAGTGCTACATTCGTTTTGAGTTTAACTTCTTAAGTAGTTTTGGAAGGGACAGGGTTGTGGTTTATAGACTTCGTATTTGGGCGTGACCTGTTGGTATGAAGAGGTTGGAAATGTTATTTGTAAACCTGAACAAACCTTAGTTGAAAACTCAGCTACAGTAATGCGGCATATAACTACTTACGTTTTTTTTTTCTTCGCTCATATGAATAGCCTCTGACTGAAGAGGAGAAACTAAATTCAACTTTTTAATCTAAACAGCTTTTCGGCGCTCAAGGGTAAAAAGGCACCGTAGTTAATAGCCGTGCGCCTAATGTACCGGCGAGACTGATCTTTTTAAGAGGGGCGATAATTTAATTTCATTTGAACTTTGCTGGAAATTTATAAGAGAGATAAGTTTTTTTAATAGGCGAATAAATAACGTCTTTAGGTTTTTGTAATTTTAACCTTTCGAGATGTGTCTGCGTGTGTACACCATGTAAGTCGTGCATGTTACGAGATGAATTTTCTTCGTACAAAAAGTTAGCCAATAATTCCTTTATACATGGCTGGGATTTGGGAACGTTGTAATCTTAGAATTAGATGATTGATGATGGTTTTACGTGATCGGAATTGGGTGAGATTTTGAGCTTTTTCGGCGCCTCGGATGGTCTTAATGAGATAATTTTTGTTTATAGACGCATAAATGTCTGGTTAATGATGGTTAATTTTTTTGTAGTAGGGTCGGCGATATTAATGGTTTTTTAACGAGGGTTCCTTTATCCTATTTGACGCGATATATCGGTGATGTATGAAGGTGAAATGCTAAATTTAAGCTCGTAAGCGCTCGATAGCGTTTTCGTAGTTTTATTCATCGACCTTGTATAAGTTTCCTAGCTAGATTATGAGGTAAAAATGCGTATTTCTTTGATACTCTAACAATAGAGTTTAGAAGATTTGTTCGTCGTTCGTATTCGTACTCGTTGTGAAGTGCTTGCGTAATAATTGGCTCGGAATACGAGACGTATTTTACACGATGATTAATACTAAGAGACTTTTTTATGCGGCGTATCATCCGATACACGTGCGATTGCTTTATATTCCAACGTGCGGTATAGAAGTGCATTGTCTTAGGTCATCTTGGCATGCTTTCAATACCTGAACATCGTCATTTGCGTATAATGATGATTTGTGATATACGGATTATGTGTTATCTTGCCAAATGGTTACAAATTTTTTCGAGTCGTCGTTAATTTAGTATGGTGAATGCAATGTTTTATTTTTCTGAATCGTTCCAATGGAATTCGAGATTTACTTTTGTACGCAGGAGGTTTGAGTTTTCTCGAGGCTCTGAATGGTGTTACGTATTTACTTGAAATAACCGGAAAAGAAGCTGAAGAAGATGCGACCCATTTGAGGGACTGATGATTTAAGTGTGTTTATTATAAGTCTCGAAGCTTTACTGGGAGTCTGTAGATTCTAATTTATAACGTTCTCAAATATGAACTCATTGAAGACTCGAAATTGAAAAAGAATGTAGTTAAGTCTGAATTTGAAGGTGTTTGAAATTGAGATTCCGGCTTCGAAGTGCCGAAGCTGTAAATTCTTCTAGAAAATTATATAAATTAGGCATTTTATTGGATTTCATCACTAAATGGGTAATGCTTTGAAGACTCTTGAAAACTGAAAATTGTGCATAATATACTTTAGTACCCTTGATTAGAAACATTTTCGGAAATGGGATAACGACGTTCCCTTATTACATTTATTTTTGTCTCATCAACTTGATGTGAAGTACGAGATTAAAAATAAGTTGGTATAACATTTTTCTCCTTTAGTTTCTTATTGGTATCAATTAATAAGTAAGGATAAATTGATTTACTAAAAATAGAAAAAAAGTTGAAAAATGAGAACTATGGTGGAGAACTTTGTAAAACAAAATAATAGCATTTCACTAGTTATAATTCGCTTGACCATTGAAAAGAAGTCGAAAGAAAGAAATAAAATGAATGTATTTTTTACACTGAAACTGCTTGTAAGTACGCTATATATTTCTATGGTCTTAACAAGCTAAAATCAAATATATACTTTCCATATATTTTTTTCTTGAATTCTTCATTTATTTGTATTAATCACTTTGAAAAAAAAATTATTGTTTTTCAAGAAAATTAGAAAAAGTTCTAATAAAACTCCTGTATTTCAAGTGAAATGATAAATCGTTTTTTTATCTTCATCCATTAAAATATAGTTCCGTGACATAGATGGTTGTGATCAAGAGCTTCAAAAATATAATTATTTTAGTGTCCTAAATTTTGCATCCTACAAAGATGACATATATAGTGCCTGCAAAGTTTGGTTATGCTAAAATAAAGAATCGCGTATGTGTAATATACCGTCAAATTTATTTTTCATTCCCTCCACCCTTTGATCACAAAAATCAAAGATAGTATGTTTCTTTGACAGAATTTTCGCTTTATTTTAATTTATTATGATGAAAGTTATTTGAATTACCTCTTAAAATTAAAAAATGAGATGAAAATTCAAATTTCAGCGAAAATTAAAACAATGAATTTCATTCGATTGATTTTCTCAAAATAGAAGGTCAAGGTTGAATTCCGGATTTTCTTTATAGGGTTCTATAGGTATGTATTTATTTTACAAATATTCGAGCACCTTCTTCACAAGTTTGGTCAATTATAAAGGGGAACTTTACATCTCATAGCGAACAAAAATAACAAAATGAATATTTACAATTTATACAAATAAAATCCCTCATTCTGGATCCTCCCTCACCCACTACCAATGCGACCCATTTTAAATCTAATCCCAATCTCGTTGGTTAGTAATATTATTTGTTTGAAGGGAGAGCTCGAATTTTTTTATTTTTTAAAATTATTTTATAACCAAAATATTCTGTGCTAAGTATATAGAAATGGTGCATAAAATGATAATTTTTATTTCTCTAATTAAATCTGAATTTTAAATTTTGTAATGTAAAATACGGTAGAGGAACATAGTCGTCATATATACCCCCCTTCCCCATTTTCTAAGCTTTGAATTTCATATCCTAAGAGTAATTTGCTGTGTAAAAGTTTTTTTTTATATTATTATAAAACTGCGAGATGTATTCTCTAATTTTTGAAATAATTCCTCAGTACATATTTCCTTTTAAAACACCTATTGAAGACGACTAGGAAAAGACATCATTTCGGTTGTAAAGAATCACTGAAATTCTTCAAAATTCGTCTGTAATAGACCATGTAACATGAAAGCAGGATTGTATTTATATGCTCATTCGAAAAAATACGTTTTTCACTATTTATTTGAGGTTTTAACTTGGAAACGATAGGTACTACAATCTACCTGATTTAGATAGGGGTCGGAGGAGAGTGAGGTGTTGAATTTTTGCGTTTCATACCATTTGTAATCATCTGGTAAATGTTCAACTTTTTACCATGTATATTTTTTCCCTCGTCTAGCGCCGGCGGATTCATGAAATTCGCTCAAAACTTGGTGAACGATTCTTCTTAAAAATACGAAAAAAGTACCTTTTTCTTTTTTCGATACACCTCAAATTGGTGGATGTCTCAAATTTTCAGAAGAGTTGGAGAGGGGGCAAATAGCTCAAATTATTCATTTTTGATCTTTCATGAAAGAGTGCGTCACGGACACCAACATTTCTAAATTTCAGCTTCTTAAGTGCATTTTGAGGGAGTTAGAGTAAAAAACGACTTTTTGAGAAAATTTCAGTCATGGAATTTCTTGAATATTCCATAGTTATCTCATGTTCAAATCGATGTAAAAAGCTTGGATTTCGTCTGTATAGGCTTAGTTGATGATCAGAATATGACCTCGTGAATTTGCTTCAAAATAGATCCAAAATAGCGGATCATCTGAATTTGAATGGAGCTTGAGTAGTCTCAAATTGGTAAAAATATAATTAATACGAACTCATGTGATTATTGAGGATGAGAAGTATACAATAACCTTAATTAACCTCCATGCATGATGTTGGAGGGGAGAAGGAGGAGTGATCGAAATCAAAATGTGGTGGGGGTACACGAAAGGTCGAAAATTTTTTACTGTGGTGTCATATGATAAAATGAGCGTAAGTGACTAACTTATTCGGATTTTAACTTCTCAAGTGAATTTGTAGGAAAGCGAGTCAAAAATCGCTTTTGGAGGGGAAATGGCTGCAAGAAATTTCATGAATTTTCCATATATCGTCATCAAATCGACTTAGACAGGTCAAACTTGATGTATAGGTTTAATTGATGACCAGAATATGTGTTATTTAATTTATGTCAAAGCGGATCCAAAATGGTGGGTAGTAGAAATTTTAAGGTAATTTGAGTATCATCGAATATTTGTTCTAACTTCTGAATTTAACTTCTTAATTGGTTTTAGAAGGGATAGGGTGGAGGTTTGCAGACTTGTTATTGGGTGCGGCATGTAGTCATGAAGGAGTTAGCAAAGTTATTTGCAAATCTGAACAAGCCTCAGTTAAAAACTCGGCTTCAATAATGCTGAATGACTGCTTACATTTCTTATTTTGAATTTCCTCACAAAATCAGTTTTTTACAAATTTGGAAAAATCATATTCTGAGAACCGAATTCAATGTTCTATCTGCTTATTACAAGTACTCATAGACGACATTGAAGAGGGAGTCTTGACCCCTTCAAGACCTTTTTTCTTCTTTTTTTTTTTTGTATTTTAAAATTAAAAATGTAACCTAAATACCCAACACTTTTTTTTGGTACGCATCAACTTTTTGGTAATTTTAAACGATTTACTATCTTTCCCACTTGACTTTATGGACCAGACACCCCCTCCCCCCCGGCAGCAAACCTAAAACCAGCACTGCGAATTCTCTTTATATTTTTTGGCCTACTTTTAACTTCGAAATAATGAAACAAAGAATAACACCTCTTTGGATACTTGCAGAAGTACCACGATGAGTGGAGTTTTCAGTCACCAGAACTATAAAAAGCCTTCCCCGCAATCAACTGATTAAAGATCCGATGAAATTTCATCTCGGGTGTATATACTAATGGAACTTTGAATACAGTTTGGCATTAACGGTGCGCAGCCTCCGGCTTATAAACTGTATATACGAAGCTAATAGCGTATATGTGCTAAGACTGGAAAGTTTTCGCGTAAATTACGAAATAACGCGACCCACAGCCGTAGCTTTCAGACGCTGTCAGTTATTCCATCAAGCCCGAATAGTGGCGTAAGCCGGTAGTCCTTTAATTATTTCTATTATCGTTTTTGTATACCGAACGAATGGCGGAAGAACGAAGAAGAAGAAGAAGCGGTTGCGAGATTATTATGGAAGAAAGTTGAGCTACGAGTAACTCCGAGGCTCGAGCGTTTAATGAAGCTGCGAAGAGGAAAAATAGTCTACGCCGATGAATATTTATATCCGAAGCGATGACTCGCGTATAGTCGTCGTCGACGAGAAAATGAGTTTGGCCGGATGACTGGAGGCACGAGGAGGTCCGGATTATACGTCGGAATTTTTCTTATTTTTTTTTCGTTTCGCCGCTAATACCGCCTGATTAATTTCGTCGCCGGATGCAGTCGGCCCTGCGGATTTACGAGCGGAAAAAATTTATCGTCGGGGTTTTATTTGGCATGTTTTCGAAATAGTTAAAAAATCTTCGGCTCTGTTTAACTCGAATGTATCGAAGAATTAACACACGTTGACATTAGTTTTTGGTCGAGATAACAGCGAATGCACGCAGTCTATTTAATCGGTACAACGTATGTTTATAATTAAAGAAATAATGGTTCGGCGTTGGTAATAATTTTTATGCTTTGTTATAACGCTCGTTAAAAAAGTTTATTTCCTTTGACTACCGTACGCAAGGTGTGCCAAAATAATTAGACGCGAAATAAAACTTCGGTAGTAATTATAATATGTTTTATACCTTTCTCGCGGTGCCCTAAGACATTGCTTATTGCGTTATTTTAATCACTTTTTTACTACTCGCTTCTGTGCTGTTCGAGATCTCTATTGAGTTCGTACCATTTTTTGGCGACATTACGATTCAAAACCGAGGTGTCGTAATTGTCAGAAATTCGTCCTTCTTTTTTTGGGGGGCTAATCTAGGTGGGAGGTTTGATATGTTATTTATGATACGTGCAAGTTAATCCGACGACTTTGTGCCAACGATTTATTTCTGTAATACAAAAATTCCCCTAGTCGTTGATTTTTTAAATGCCAAAGAGCTTTTACGTAAGTTGTACGTGTATTCGATGATACATAGTTTCTTGTTAATGGCCGGTTTAAAAAATGCACGATTTAAAAAAGTATATATTTTGTGTAGAAATTACTCGAATGAAACTCAGTAATTGGTCGAGAAATAGGTATGATTCCAACGAACATTTTGGCCCTTCGTGCCGAAAATTTCGCTTATGTCGTCATCGTTCTCTGCTTCGCATACTTTCTATATCTACGAAATTGAATAATGCAGATGGCGAAGCATTTAAAAAGATATATGACCGCGAAGGGACTGTTAGAGAATGTTCACCTATAACGACTACGTATGCTGTGTAATAGGAAACCTTATAATATCGTCCTAGTTTAAAACGTATTACTCGGTGTGGCAAATATATGAAAAATACGCCAACACCATTTTTCGCCATGTATCACTGATAGCCTAACGTACGAACACGATGAAAAATTACTCGAACGGAAGGGAGTACCATACGCGCGTGTACGGCGAATACCGACGTATAGATTAGGGATAGGAAATAAAAAATCAAATAAGTCAACCGAGCTGCGTAAGAATTATTAAACGATGCTGTACAGGCATATGAGCTAACTTCACTCTATTCGTACCATTTTTCAAGGTGTGAAAGTTCAATTGAGCGAAAGAAATGTACTATTGGACGGCCTTCGATGTCTTTCGTCCATACGAAAAGTTGAGAGCGGCGTACCGTCGTCGGTAAAATTATTACGTTTTTCCTTACATCATTTTATATGATGTGTAATCTCGCCGATTCCATCAATCAAATAATTCCCCTATATAGGGTAACTTGTTGCTATAGTTTTTTGCTCGTTTGTAATCATCAAAAATACACCTACGTTCGATACACCTCGAATGTGAGTGGAAATTTGCTCGGCTCGACGTCTAAGGCGAGAAATATGCCCGATGGAGCGTTTTCCTCGATTGCGCGAAATCATTACGAATGTGCGTGTTAGGCGAACGTTATAAGGAAAAGAAATATAAGGGAAACGTTCGACGTATGAGCATTTCAATCAAACGTTCGTTGACATTAACAAAGTACAGTTACGAGGGTATTTTTATAGAATTCGCGTTTTTGGTTTAGTTTCGTTTACGTGGTGAGCGAAAGTCTATGACGGTTTCAAAAATAAAAAAATTATTACTCCAGTTTCACCTATGCCCAATGTTCGATTTACATATGGTGTGAAACGAAAGTCGCATTGGTTTTATTTCGAATTATTATTTTTAATGGATATTGTATTATGTTTACGTAAGCGATATTTTGTTTTCTCGCTGTTGAAGAATCGAATAAAATAAGTGGTTCCAATAAGTGTACAATATACAATAAACTGTGTTGCTTATTTTGGCGTAAAAAAAAAAAATATTGATGTTTCGACTAATTTCAAAATTATTATGGTCTTGGAGAAGTTTAAACCGAGTACAGCTAAGTTCTTGCTTCAAACTCTAGATATTGGAGTATACTTCATTTTGTTGATTAGAGATACACGAGGCTGGGGCTGAATAAAGAGGTCAAACCTTCCATAGCCTCTCTCTCTCTCTCTCTTTTCATAATTTCTCGATGTAGTAGGTATTTGGAATATCAATGTAAATAAATTGAAAAATATAAGTATGATATTTCCTTTTTTGAAAACAAAATAGTTATGATGAATATATAATTTAAAAAATATAGCGTAACTTTGAATAAATTTTATAAATCCATTAAAAAATAGATAAACGTTATTTAGGGGCTTCGTTACCACATATTTTTGAAAAGGAAAAGAAAGAGTCCGTCAAAAGTGAACTGGCCCAATGTTCGTCGACTTCTTAAGTTTGAGGTCTTCAACGAAAAAAAAAAAATTAAGATATAATTATTGTTTCATATTTCTTATTTAATATTTTCACTACCCCTAAATAATCAATGGAATTTCCATCTGAAGTAAAGTGTATTGAAGACACTTACAATTGAGAAACTTCGAACTTTAAACAATTTCTATTTTGTTTTCATTTTTACTTTATTCTTTGCTATTCTTTTAACCATAATTTTTTTTTCAAATTCCCTTTTTTCAGTTAGTAAAAAAAATGACATTCATAAATAATTAGTAAAGTAGGTGTATTGCTGATTTTTTTAAGGGAGAGTGGGTAGGTATATTATTCAATGTAAGAATAGAACCAAAGTAAAACCCTCGTTGAATTAGTTTCATGTTAGGCTTTTCAGAGCCAGTCCACGCTTTGCTCTCGTAGTTCATGTATTTCGACTTATATAAAATTAACTAAAAAATTATACATTTTCAATAATATTCATTTCTTTATTAAAATAATTTTAAATTAAATTATATGTAATAATTAAAAGATAAAATAATGAAAAATGTAATTAATTAATTTTTTTTTAATTCAATTTTTGTTCGAATTTATATGAAATTAAATTTAATATATTCAATGAAATAATTATTAAATAATTTTTTTTTGGTTTTGTTTTACGTGCCGTGAACTGTGCTTAGGACAGAGGTGCAGGTATAGTTAAAGGTCTAAATTTTATTTAAAAGTTTTGCCTATCTGAGGAAAGTTAAAAGGGAAGGAAGGAAGGAAGGAAGGAATGGAGGGAGGGAAGTTTTGATGATTTTTTGAATAATTACCCCTTCAAATCGCAAGTTAGGCAACTTATGCATATAACAGTTTTTACTTATTTCTTACATTTCTATCCAGCACCCACATTGTTTTTTCAGAATTGTGAAATTTTTATTTTTTCATAACTATTAATTTTTCATGTTGGCAACCCTGCCAACAAAAAAAACTAGGCCCTTCCCCTTCGACCATATACTATGGACTGCTAATTCAGATGATAGAAACTGAATCCAACCACAACAGTAGTTAGATGCGCTGACGCATGCGTAGTTTCAGTTTCCTCACCGACTTCTACAGTTATGATTCACTGAAATAATTATTAATATACTTTCTTTAATGTAATTTTGATTATTGAGTATTATTAATGAAATTTAATCAGTAGTTGATGTTGATTTAACATTCTTATCAATGAAAATTGTCATTTTCATTTCTGAAATATCACTACGCATGCGCGAACGCATCTATGATGTTTTTATTGTTTGCTTCACTTCGGTGTTCGTTTCTGTACGAAAATTAGCAGTCCATAGTATATGGTCGAAGCCCGTCCCAAATAAAATTTCCGTGTTTCGTAGGTAGGCGCCTGAGGTACTTCACTGTAGGCAACCATTCAAGTAGATCGGTGACTTACATACGATACCATTCCGTTGTAAGTTTAGCTAAACACGTTGTATACAGGGTGTTCCCTTTCGGGCGCACCAACCGCAAATGGCAGATAGGTCAACTCAAGTTACATACATGTATCGTGGTTTGCCTGCCTAAAAATCGTAAGGGGCCGAGATATGCGAGCTTGAAACAAAAAAATTCGTTCACAGTGATCATGAAATTGAAAAATTTATATCTCACGAACTATAAACGATAGAGCTTTGCGGTTTATTTCAGCATGTGAGGTATACAATAAAGTTTCTCTGATGTAAAAATGTGGGGGTAGGGGAGCTAGAT
This sequence comes from Phenacoccus solenopsis, assembly GCA_009761765.1. Lineage (NCBI taxonomy): Eukaryota > Metazoa > Arthropoda > Insecta > Hemiptera > Pseudococcidae > Phenacoccus > Phenacoccus solenopsis. The sequence continues at coordinate 19,523,222 of CM019752.1, forward strand.
GAGGAGATATGAGGAAATTAGTACCGAAAAACATGCGGAAAAAGGGTGAAGTTTTAATTTTTTGTAAATAACATTTGAAATTGCCCTATCAAGACCACTCTTTAAAAATTTCTTATTGATGAGAAATGTGTCCTTTACAAAATGTGGTAGGTGAGTATCCCTTAGATAGTTTTGGCAATGAGCAAGAAAATCTGAAAAATTTAATTTTTTTTGAGTCTTTTCAAAAAATTCATTTTGAAAATTTTTATTACACAAACTGCTATTGATAAGAAAATGCTGTCAGTTTCAACTTGTGAAAAATGCAGGGAAGTTTCTCTGCTAAGAAAATGGCGGGGTTAGAAGGATTAGAAAAGGAGATATGAGAAAATTACTGTTAAAAAACATATGAGAAAAAATTAAATTTTTTAGTTTTTTCAAAATTACTTTAGAATTACCCCATCAAGAAGCCTCTTTAAGTTTTTATTTATTATTTAGACATTTGTCCTCTTCAAGTTGTGATAAGGGGAAGATCACCACGTAGCATGAATTGAGAGATGCAAAATTCAGGAATTTTTTTTTTTTTAATTGTAAGTCCAAACTTTTATTTTGCAAACGGTTTACAAACTATCTAGGGAGTACTCACCTACCACATTTTGTAAAGGACACATTTCTCATCAATAAGAAATTTTTAAAGAGTGGCCTTGATAAAGCAATTTCAAAAGTTATGTTCAAAAAATTAAAAGATTCACCCTTTTTCCGCATGTTTTTCGGTACTAATTTCCTCATATCTCCTCATCTAGCTCCCCTACCCCCACATTTTTACATCAGAGAAACTTTATTGTATACCTCACATGCTGAAATAAACCGTAAAGCTCTATCGTTTATAGTTCGTGAGATATAAATTTTTCAATTTCATGATCAATGTGAACGAATTTTTTTGTTTCAAGCTCGCATATCTCGGCCCCTTACGATTTTTAGGCAGGCAAACCACGATACATGTATGTAACTTGAGTTGACCTATCTGCTATTTGCGGTTGGTGCGCCTGAAAGGGAACACCGTGTATATTGGTACCTAGAATTCTAACACCTCTCATATCTTACCTCTCAGATGACATTTATTGTCATCAAAATATGATAAATAATAAATGATGAAGTGTTAAATTTTCTATCATGATTTTATGTGACAGAGTAAATTCAAATTACCAGCATACAGAAATGTCAACTCTTCAGATACAGTGGTAGGGGACTTGGAGTGTAAAATTGTGTTTAAAATGCAATTTTAGTTTTGAAATGTTTGGAATGTTCTAATTATAAGTACTCACCAAATTCCAATTTCATCTGTAATCAAAAACTCAGCTCCATTAATGCGACATGGTTGCTTACATTTTTTTCTTTTACCATTTCAGTCATGTTCCAAAGGAATTAATATGTGCGGTATCGATACGTGCAAATCATTCTTGAGCTGATTATAAAAAAATTTGAAAGCTTTTTAAATTCACATTTTCCATGATAATGATTGATTTTCCGAATCCCTTTGGCTCTTATAAATTCAGTTTTTCAAACTTTCAAGAATGTTGAATGTTTGATTTTTTTTTTTAATCTTTAAAGTTGAATATGTTTCTGTTTCGATGTCTCACTATTGTATTTGAATGCTGAAATTGGTTCCCTTTGAATTTCATATTGTAAATGTTGGGAAAAATAAAGAGGAAAAGGGACGTAAATTTCGATAAGAATTCGCAATATGGTGCATTATTTCATTATTTCTACAACTACCTCCATTAGTGGTCTCCAGAGAGAACTGGTGGCGCTTGCAAAGTGCTTTTTTTTCCTACTGTAAACACGTCGTCAGAAAGAAGGAATCGATTTATTTTCTGGGAGGTATAGCGCGAGTGAAATATAACGAAATTGTGGCCTTTTGTGGACTGATGATAAACACGTTGGGCGGAGAGAATAGCGAAAATAAATAATTAGAAAATTAAAAGCACTGAGCTTCAAGTGATCGATTTATTTTACACTTGGATTTGATGAGGTTATTAGAAGTTTCTTTGTGGGGCAAAGGGTAAGCTAGAAAAATTCACACTTTTTTTCGAAGAAGGAAATGTTACCAATTTTTTTGTTTTGAAAATGGATTGCGTAAATTTTAAAATGAACAACTTTAATTTCTTTATTTGAAAATAGGAAAAAAATTGACTCACTCAGTATGGCAACTTTGTGTTGTGTTTCCTATAAAATCGTTTCACAACAACATCTAAATCATTTTATTTGTTTCTTCATGAGTAATTATTACTTTTGAATTATGCAGGGATTTTTTTGGTTTAACCAGGTTTGGGATAATAGAATGAGATTAAAAAAAAGCATTGGTGCGACGTGGCCCACTTTGGTGTACCTTCAATTTCACCTCTACGTATACGTTTTTAAATGGACTGGACTGTGAAACTATCATGTTTCAGTAAGACTAAATTGTTGAGAACATTAACGAGCGTAATTTTTGGGAATAACGTTGAACTTGAAGAGGATAATGGGCTTTGTAGCTTGATGAGATTTTTCATTTGATATCTCGTGTCCTACTATCAACTAATCGAATAAACTATTAAGTGTTACATTTTATTAAATAGCGTAGACCTACCTTGAAACATTTTTAACATAAAGTTGTGGTTTTTTCAATTAGTGCCCCTGCTCTCGAACTTTTTGAAACATACGAAATTCTCTTTACGTTCTATACTTAGAAAATGTCTTTGAATTCGACCTAACTGATCATCTTTTACAGTATTTTACAAAACGTAAATGCTCTTATAGATTGCTAATTTCTTTCAAGTATCGAAAATCGAATAATTAATCTGCACGAATTATGGTTGCTATTATGATACAAAAAATGACACTTACATTAAACTTTGTAATAAAAATATTTTACTGGTGAATTTTCGCTGGAGTATCATGCATAAAAATACAACTAAACTATTATTTATCCTATAAGTGACAGATATTCTGAAAGCTTTTCATATTCCAGTTTCTCCGCCAAAATCGATAGACGAAGTATAATTTAATTTTCAGTCGGAATCTTTTTTGAAGATATTCTATTCCCAGGACGATTGCTGTTGTGTTTACTTTTTGAGAAAGAACTTTTTTAATACTGGCGAACAAGCGGAGAAGGCGTACCGCATGTTTTGATTTGAAGTTCCTTTTTGTGTCGGATAAAATGTTCGCTTTCGAGTTTTAAAATCTGTTTGAGTATTACAGATGATATAATATGTTTGTTATGGACAAGTTCTCAAAAATTTAGGCTCTTTGTAAGAGTTTTGACGTGAAAACCGATTTTTTTTTTTTTAGAAAAAGTATCGCGAAGAAAGTTTGGGAGAAATTGCGTATTTTAAGAAAATTCTCGAAAAAATTTTCCTCGAACGTGGAAAGGAAATGGAGTTGACTTTTAAACATTTATTTAATATGAAAACACTAGTCGAATTATAAAATGGAAGTAGGTACATGTAGGTTTATGAATGAAATAACGATATTAAAAACATATTTCAGGTAAATAAACAACGCGTAGTTTATAGAAATTCTTTTTTATTTATTGCAGTCTGTTGAAGAGTTGTGGTATTTCAAGTTATATTGAAATCCATTCTTTATACGTAAGCAAACCTTCCGTTGACATTTTTAAATGGAGTCCATTCCGCATATTCTTACGTACCTATTTCATGAACGTGACCTTTTCCTTTGAAATTTTTTTATGAGTGATGTAACGAAAATGTTTGCAAGAAATGAGAAGCTTGACAAAATACATTTTTCTTCCTGCTCAAAAAAAAGAATGGAAGTGATGGTAAAAAAATAAGTTCACAAGCATCGCCGTATTGGCTTTATATTGATGGGCATTACTTTGGTAATCCCTAAATCATACTTGTACCATGAGAGAAAATGAAAAAAATAACTTTGTCGGAAAAATATTAAACTGGTATCGATATCTCTTCGATAGATGAAGATGTTCAAATTCAACTGGAAATTTCAATTTCTTTTTCGTACTTATATTCGTTTTTCCAGAAGCTTTGTTGTTTTTATGCAATTATGTGTACTTATACATATGTTTTCAACATAATACCAAACACGATAAGTGATATGTTTTGCAAATGTTCTTGATATCCTTCATAACTTTTCTAAGATACTTTTTTCGCAGATTCTTCGATATTTGCATCTTAACTTTAACGTTTGTTGTGAATCTTTCGCTGCCTTTAAGAATTTGTTTGGGTTGACTTTCTTTCATTTTCCATTTTTTTCTTAATCTGTAATTTGAAATAAATGGAAGTGTGTAGTGATTTAAATTCATCAGCCAACTTATCAAATGGTTTAAATGATAGATGTTGTTTTACCATCAAATTGAAACGTTGAGTGTTTCATGGCCCTATCGAGATAATTCTAAATATAAAATATGAGGGGTAATGGAGTCGGGTGTAAAGGATGAACTAAACCTTTTTGCATTAATTAACTCGAATTATCAACGGAGAAATACATAGAATCAGCTTTCAGAACATCGAAATTCTCAAGCTCATCTCACGTTAAATCTTTCTGCTTGAAAATATTATCGGCTCTGGAGCTCCTCTTTCTCTATGTATTGCGAAGATTTGGTATCGATTTGTTATCTCTCACTCGATGTTGTCGGAGAGATGAGAAAGTCACTGACACTAACAAAAGAGGTAGAAGCGAAAAGTGAAACTTTGATTAAGTTGAAATTAAAATTCACTCCAATTTACGAGTTCATTCGAAAAAAAAATTATGTAGAATTGGATTCTTTAGGAAAATTTGTTAAGTTTAGTTCAGTTCAAAGTTTATCAGTAAGCTTGTACTTCGTAGACAGGCCTGAGAAGAACCATGACTCACTCCAAAGCAGAAATAATTTTTGGGCTTCCTTTTAAATATTTTTTCCAGTCCCATGAAAATTGAAAAAAATTTCAATTTGAATTGTATAAAGTTTTAAAATATAAAATTTGATTTTCCTGGCCCTTTATGAATCTAGAACTTTCGAAGAATCTGTTCCTTTTGCATTTCCTCTCTGCAGCCTTGATTACTATTCACTGAAGTCTTCTTAAAAAATATTTCTGTCATTTGTTTTCAACAACCATCCAAACCCAAGTTAAGAACTGAATTTGCATACGTTGGAAGCCTCAAGTTATAAAGATAAGGTAAAATTATTCCAGGACCCGGAGAAAATTGTTTCATGTTTTTGGGAGGATGCAGAAATCTAAATTTCAGATTAAAAAAATGTTTATAATTCTAATTGGAATTTTTTTCAAAATTTTCAATCGATTTAAGATAAAATTGAAAATTAGGGGGAGCAAAACTTATTGATGTCTCGCAGGTAAATATGGTTCTTTCCGGCTTGTCATTCATTTAAGAAAAAATAATGGGAAAGGAGAACCTGGGTAGAAGGTCCTAGTGAAATTTTGAACGTAATAAACTTGATACTTTCGATTGAGATTCATTTTTGAAGAATTAAAGTTCAGTTTACTCGACAGATTCACCAAAAAAAAAAAAAAGAAAAACTAAAGTTGAGATCGATTTATTTAGAAAAGTATTCATGCTTACTCAAGTTCAAAGTTCATTAATGAACTTGAATTTAGTTTTAGCGTTAACTCAAAATCTCGAAAGGATATTTCTATTGTAAATTTATTCCAGTTCGAAATTTCGAGTTCAAGTTTAATTTTAAGAAAGACCTAGTTTAGTGAACTTTCAGCGCTGGTGAAATTAGCACACTCTTGATCCGTATCACCTGGCTACATTAAAAATCATCGTAAAATACAATAGGTTAGCGAAAGTGTAAGCAGCCATACCATATTACTGGAGCTGAATTTTTAATTCGCGCTTGTTCAGATTTGAATGTAACTTCGCCAACGCTTTCATGCCTACAGATCACACTCTGTACAGAGTCTGAAGACCGCCACCCTATGCCTTCCAAAACCACCGGAAAAGCTGAATTTATGATATGTACCATGTCTTGCTCATAACAATCATATGACCCTATATTTTTCAAAGTTTAACCATTTGAGGCTCCTCAACTCCTTCCTTCAATTTTGGCGATCCACCATTTTGTTTTTGTTGTGATGCAAATTCAAGGGCTCATATCATGGTACCTAATCAACCCTATATACAAAGCTTGATTGTTCTAGATCGATTTGATGAGGAGCTTTTTTTATTATTATTATTTTTTTTTTTTCATTTTTTAAAATTTTATTTTGTTCATTTTTTTTTCATTTCATCTTTGATTTTTTTTTTTTTTTTAAATTATTTTTTCATTTATTTTATATATTATTTTTTAAAAGAATTCTAAAAAAATAGTTTTGCATATTTGTATTAGAAGTCTCTCTCCAAATTTTCAACAGTTCTCATCCATTCCCACCTGGGCTCAGGACTGGCTAGCGAAGGAAATTTGTAATAATCATATATCCTAAAAATTGGACATTTCCCACCTGATTATAATTTACAAATGACCTGAAACGCAGAAATATGAAGATCCCATAGCTCTCCTTCCCAGATTAGGTGGGCTGTAATATTAACCAATATTTTTAATTAAAAACTCAGCTAATATTGATGAAATGCTACCGCAGTCTTAACAGTATTCCGCATCACTGAAATGGGTTTCTATAAAAATTTCAAGTCGATACATCTTTTTCGTATAAATAACTATAGTTTCCGATTTGGTACAGTCAAAGTTTAACAATTATCCAATAACGAAATTGATGAAGAACTACGTTAATTTTAGTGAAATCTTGAGAAAATTCCCTGGAGATGAGAGGAAGGACGAGTAATGTATGTAGAAATATGTTATTGTCTTGATTAATAATTTTTTTTGATATTATTCGCTCATACATATCTTCTATCGTCCTACTGTATCGTAGATAGTGCCTATTTTTACCATCAAGTTTAAAGTTTTAACCATAAGCGTATTGCTAGTAAATTATAATTATGGGGATAAAATGTAGCCAGTTTTGAAAAAACGGCTCAGATTTGGACGTGAAATATTATCGAAGGTTTGGTAAAATCCCGTCTAATTCCAATAGCGACGAACTTATCGGGATTATAAGTTTTATTGGCATTGAAAAGTATTCGAGAGTTGTCTCGGCGGGAATTTCTTTTTTTTTCTCGTAAACACGAATTAAAAAGGTTCAACTTTGGAGAAGTTTTATTTCGCAGACGCGCCTTCGGAATTTGCACATCAGTTTGCCATTCAAATAACGCCATTCGCTTTGTCTAAACAAAATGAAAGTGATTTTTTTTCTGCTAATGGATTTCAGACTTGGTAAATGTCATTGGTATATTTTTACAAAAAAATACAAACGAATTAAAATATGGCGCGACGTTTGTTGTCATCGTGTGCTGTATTGAAATCCTTGCAAAAGTGAATACTGAAATAGAATGTCAAATGAGGATTTACGTGAACGCGAAAAGGTTTAGATATGATAGCAAGCGTTATATTCTCGGTTGTATTTTCTCGCCGTCAGTTTGAGCGAATTAAATTGATTTTATATTTCATTATTGTTATTCCGCTCGAAAATTTATTTAGCGGATACATTTATCAATGTTACGCGGATATCCACCGAATGTCGATGCGGTTTGGGCGTTGTATAGGTTTTTTTTTCCAGAATTACTGTAACTCGACAATTCATGAAATAAACTTTGATAACGTGCGCGGTGAATATGAAATTCGAATTTGAAACGATATTGATTTATCCTTCTATTATGCTATTTCAAAGAATGCCTGATAGCATTATAATAGTTATTGAATGTCAAGAGTTTAGAAGATCATTCTGTTTAGATTTGGTTTCACTGTCTAACCGCACTTTCCCATTTCTCAACAAACTCGTACTTGCCATTAGCTTATAGATGCCAATAAAGTAAATGAAATTTCTTCGCAAATACTCGAATGTTTAGGCAAATGTAACGAGGAAAGATAGAACTACCTTAGCTATTTGATTTAAAATTCACCACGTGGCGTTTACTAGTTATATCGAACGATGAAAGAACATGCCCTAAAAAGGTGGCATTTTATTCGGAATGCTAACGTTTTAAATTTAAATTTTCATCTATGCTACGATGTTGAGCCATCGTCAGGCGCTTATTGATGGCTATATGGGTTGGAAATATTAACTCTGTGAATAGCTTCAGCATATGAATGTACTGATCGTAGCTGCTTTATATTTGGATCGAGTTTGTTTGCTGAAGGTGGTTTTTTTCATTGTTCACCGTTACACACATGCTAATAAATATTTCCAATAAATAACTAGCAATTTTTTCAAATTGGTATTATTATCGGTTTAGAAGTGTTTTGAACTCAATTAAAAAATTCGGCCTCTTCATTTAAGTGAATAATTCTTCCAACGAATAAAATTATAGATGATAAAAATGTCGATATTTTTGGAGTTGGGAAGCTGCCTTCGGGTTGGGTGTGTTGTAGGCACTGGAGGGGAGATATTAGGAACCAATTTAAGTATAGGTTAAGCTATTTTTGTCGGTTTATTTCAAGTTAATTGCATGTATGTATAGGTAAAAGTGCCCATGCCCTCTCGTAATTGGCCTATAAAGGTTGTGAAAGGGGCATTCAAATACGTAGAAATGAATAAATAAATATTATCGTGTGGTTTCGCACATATTCAGGCATCGTCATTGTATTTTCAATGTTTCCTACATTTTTTTCTATATTATTATACGAAGAATAACTTTGAATAATTTCTGTCTAGTGTCACATGTTTCTGTTTTTTTTTTTTTTTTTTCGTGTATTAAAACAGAAAAACAAAAAAAGAAAAACTTTGCTATTAAAACTACATAAAAAATCTGTTTGTAAATGAATAAAAAAAAAAAAAAAAATAGAATGATGAAGTAGATACCTAATTACCTATTTATTTAAAATTTTTAAATCTTTTGATTAATATGTAACTAACGATAATTGCATTTTTTTTCATAAATTACAAAAAAAAAAAATTCAATTATGGTATTGGAATAAAATCATAAATAAAAAAAAATAAAAATATTTCAGTTTGTAAATTGATTAAAAAAAAACTAATTCAGTAGCAGTACATGACACGTAAATGGAAGAGAGTAAAGTAAAGTAAAAAAAAGTATTTATAATATTTTAAATAAAAACCAATTTTTATAAATAAATATGAATTAGAAAAGTTTTAAAGCTTTAAAAAAAAATTAAATTTATCATTTTTTGGAAAAAAATTTAATTTTCGATCTGATAGAGGAAGTATTTGTGAAAACTCGAAACTCTATTCGGATCGGGTATCGAAAGAGTTGGCCTCTAACGGATTTTAGTGGAACCACTGAAAAGGTGAAAATGAGTAAAATTTAACATTGATTTAAATGGAAGCAATTTCGTTTTCCCAATTTTACGAGAAAATAAGCACATTCAGAGGAAAATTCATAAGAACTTTTTTTTAGACGATAAAAATTTCCTTTCCAAAGATATAAACATCGTTATGTCTTCATCCCCGATAACAATAGAGATTAATTGTTTATTGTAATATTAATCATTTAAAGTCAACTATTCACTTATCATTTGATACTTGTTCAGTAATCAGTCTGTTGGGGTTGTGTTTAAGTGAATTATGGAATGAAGATTTTTTATTCAGTATTCATAATATATTATCGTTATTTGCTATATGGAGTTGTGATAACTCATTTTTTCGAATTTTTATCGTTACTGGTAATGAAAATATAACAATATTTATATCATTGAATAGGGAATGTTATCCTATAAAAATTAAGCTATGATGAATTTTTCTCTAAACCCTTCAGTTTTCTCAGAAAATTTAAAAAACAAAAACGCTTCTATTTAAACCAATGTTGAATTTTGATCAGTTTCACCCTTTTCAAGTAAAAACGACACTAGCACGTCACACCCGTGCTCGGCGCGGCGCGAATACTTCATTATGCATCATACTTTTTTTCAGGATTAATAAACGTTTGGTTTTCGTGGAAAATTAGATTTCTTTCATCTTCCTTTTTTCATTTCGAGAAACAAAATTTTTTCGTTTTTCGTTCATTTTTTATTTTTATTTTCGTTTTACTTTTTTCAAAATTTTTTTTTTGTTTCCCATTTTGTTTTTCAATATAAATGGAGAATATAGATTGTAAGCGTCTATTGCATTGTATTGTATGAAGTAAATTTCAGTTCTTCAAGATCAAGAGACGAGCTCAGACAAATTTTCATCTCTATAGAATTTTCCAAATATCATCAGCTCATGGTTGTGTAGAATGATGCCTTTAAATTTTTTAATTTTCATTACTAAATTAATTTTTGAAGCGTCGTAGAATTCAAATATTCGTCGTTAGAAGTTATTGACATATTGACATACGTACTTTATTTACGATGTTTCTAAACGGTGCATTTACTGTACAAATTATTCGAAAGTTTGTCGAGTTGAAATGTAAGCAAAAAATTTTTGGTATTCGATGCTTATTATTCGTCGACGAGAAAAAAATATCGGAAATTTCAATGAAATGCGAAATAAACGAAAAATCAACGGTAACGTTATAATTATTAGATAAGGCGAACGTGTAGAACTCACGTATTCATTTCCGTACCCAAGTGTAAACAAATAAACGGTAATTATAGTTCGATAAGTGGTTTCGATATATCAGAGAGAGAAAAAAATACGCACATTTTAATAAGCTATACGAAGCGTATAATTTATCAACTCGGTTTATTATGCAATGATGCGTAAATATCAATCATCCATCGAAATGGGTCGAAAGTTGAAATAGCCTGGTGTAAAATTTAGCATGAGATATAAAGGTTGCGTAGACGTACTGGTATAAACTCGATAGCGAAGGTCGAAAATACAAAAAATTGGGCCGAAAATATCGCCTTGAAGAGCGCTAGGCGAGATTTATGGCGTGTATTAAACGCAAGTATGGTAGTACGTAATTTAAAAAAATAAAGCGGATATCAAATAATATATGAAGCCGGCAGGAAGACATCATTTTAAAGAATAACTGCAACTATGAAAAGAACGCGCCGAAATTTATAACAACGATAGCATTAAAAGAGCCGAAGATCGACTACTTTATATTAACATTTACACGGTTCATGTAACAATAAAATGTCAAAAGTCGTTAGTCGCGTTTTTAACGAGTCGAATTTACGCTTAACAAGCTTCAAAGCTGAATACGCTAGATTATCGTCGATGTACGAGAGCTGGAAAAAAACCTCGAGATTAATCTGAAGTTCTTTCGTTAAATTAAACGAATACGCGGTTAGCTTTTGTATTGCCTGGAACAATGATTCGAAGTACTGGTTGACTTTTGTGCGAGTGGCAACAGGTCTTAATTATTTTCTCGATGCGCCTTTATCTTTAAACGGGGCTTTTATTTGGAGGATTTTTCTATACGTGTTTGCTTAGCTGCGTGAAATAACGAGTTGGGAGAAATTTTCGTCGGAGGTTCGTAGCGGAATTTCAAACGATGGTTTTGAATGTACGGAATTTCTGGCACCGAGTTAGAGTGTTTTTGAAGGTATCTGCGGGCGCGAATTTTTCTCTGTAATTTTCAATTTCGTACCTTTGATAATATTTCGCCAGCTTAATTAAAATGTATTTATTTCGTTAATGGGATAGCTTCGTTTTTATCGTTCTCGCCAAAAAAATGATGATAAAATTTTTTTATAAAATTGAAAAAGTGGTATTTTATCTCTGAAGTATTTTAACCTTAGTGCTCATAATTTTTGAAAGAATCGAACATTCGATTTTTGAGAATTTTAATACGTTGTTATTTGTTTGCTCTACAACCTTGAACATTTATCACGAAAAAAAAAGATCAAAATGATACCAAGATTCATTTATTCGATTGTCTGAACTAAAAGTTTTTTAGAGTTTTTTGCTGAGTTTTCAATAGCTTACCTGATTTGGAAAAGAAAGTTCATGGATGGTGGAATCTTCATATCCGTATTTCAGATCATTTTTAGTTCACCTTTTTGATAAAGGCGAAAAATTTGGTGAGCTATTACTGAAAATATGTTGAACTTATTATTTTGTAATTTTCTATTCGACTCAAAATGATGGTTCATTCAAATTACGATAGTGGCTGGAGGAAGTGCAAATGCCTCAGAATTCTATACTTTGGTATCATATGAAACGGTAGGTTAAGGACTCCAGTATATCCAAATTTCAGCTTTCTACGTACGTTTTGAGTACATTTAGACCAGAAAATGGGTTTTTGAGTCATGAAATTTCTTGAATTTTCCATATCTTCTCACAAAATCGATCTTGAAAAATCGAAGCTTTGTGCTTGTGGTTAGTTAGGAACTACAATGTAACATTTTGAATTTAGGTTAAAATGGTTGCAAAAGACGTCTGATGAAAATTTGAGGAATGTTCGAAAAGCTTCAAATAATCAAACATGGTAAATAAGTATTCATATGATTTCTAAGAATCATAATATGTGATGTACTCCAAATCCATCTTCATACATGATGATGAATGGGAAAAGGAGGAATTATTGTCCTCAAAATGGCGGGGGGGGGGGGTTAACAAAGAGTCAAAAATTTATGATTGTGGTTTCACATAATGAAGTAAGCCCAAATGACTACCATTTAAAATTTTAGCCTCTCAAGTGAATTTGGCGCGGAGTTGAAGCAAAAATGTATTTTTTGAGGAGAATTCATGGTAGGAAAGTTCATGAATCGTCCATATCTCTTCACTAAATCAATCTAGAGAAGCTGATCCTTATATATGGGGTTAGTTAGGGACCAAAATATTAACTCTTGAATTTGAATCAAAATGAATGCAAAATGGCGAATCGTCAAAATTTGAGAACAACTTGAAGAGCCTCAAATTGCTAAAATTTGAAAAATATGGACTCATATGATTATCGTGGATAAGAAAAATAACATATCCTGAATTAAACTTTTTGGGAGATTTTGAAAAAATAAGATGGGTTTTCTTCAGCTGAGTTTTTAACCTAAAGACGATAGCTTGTACAGCCTACGTAATGAGTATGGGGTCATCAAATCTTTGCGTTTCACACCATTTGTGATCATCTGACAAATGACCAACTTTTTGGTATATATATATATATTCTTTCCCTACACTTAGCGCCGGCGAGTATTTATGAAATTGGCTCAAAATTTGATAAGAGACTCTTCTTAAAAATGCAAAACAGTACTTTTTTTCTGTTTTTTCGATACCACTCAAAATGACGGATTACTCAAATTTTGAGGGGAGCTAGAGAAGGGGCAAATAGCTCAAATTCTTTGTTTTTGATTTCGTATGAAAGAGTAAATCACGGACGCCAACATTTCCCATTTTCAAGTTGCTAAGTGTATTTTGAGCGAAGTTAGAGTAAAAAATGACTTTTTGAGGAAGTTTTGAGTCATGAAATTTCTTGAATCTTCTATATCTCCTCACCGAATCGACCTAGATCGGTCAGAATTTGTGTGTGAAATTAGTTGGTGACTAGAGTATGACCTCTTGAATTTTGTGAAAATGAATCCAAAATAGCGGATTATCAGAATTTGAGTTGAACTTAAGGAGCCTTAAATTAGTAAAAATGTAATTAATATGAACTCATATGATCATAAAAAATTAAAATCAATATCCCGAGTTCACCTCCATGCATGATGTTGGGGTGGGGGAGAAGTAGGGGTTATCGAAAATTTTTATTGAGGTATCGTATGATAAAATAAGTCCAACTGACTAAATTATATTGATTTTAGTTTCCTAGATCAGTTTGGAAGGAGTTAGAGCAAAAAACCAGTTTTGGAGGGGAATTTTCTGCAGAAAATTTCATGAATCCTCCATATCTCTTCACCAAGTCGCCTCAAAAAGGTCAAACTTTGTGTGTAGAGTTAGTTGATGACCAGAATATGACCTCTTCGATTTGGGTCAGTATGGATCCAGAATGGCGGATTGTAAAGATTTGAATATAATTTGAGGAACCTCAAGTAGTTATAATTTAAGAAATATGTATTCATATGATTATTGCATGGCAAGAAATACTACATTTGTTCCAAGTTAAACTTCTTAAGTGGCTTTGGAAGGGATAGGTACGGGTTTTCAGACTTGGTATTGTGTGTGGTCTATAGTCATGTAGGGGTTAGCAACGTTATTTGAAAACCTGAACAAGCCTTCGTTAAAAACTTAGCTCCAGTAATGCGGTATGGCTGCTTACGTTTTTTTTTTTTTTTTTTTTTTTTTCAAAAAAATTACGAGAAAGTTTTGTATAATAAAAAGTATATTTTCGGACTCTATCCTGGATGTGGCTTGTGAGCACGAAGCGATTAGCAATGTTATTTGGAAACCTGAAGAAGCTCCAGATTGAAAAATCAGCTCCAAGCATGTGACATGGCTGCTTATATTTTTCGTTTTTCTATGTTCAGAGCAAATTTTAGCAGTTTTGTATTAAACAGATGCTCTATGAAAAAAAATACAGCAGAAATGTCGCCCGCAAAAAAACTTCACTGGTGAAATTTGAACTTATCCTACATTCAACATTTTTGAAATTCTCTAGCACGAATGGAATCGTACATACTTTTTGTTTCTCTTTATAAGGGAACTTTATGGTATAATCGATCTTTTCCTTCGTGAGAAGGGTTTTAACGTGCGAATTTTTCAAGTGAAAGAAAATTCTCGAATTTCATTGTGAAATTTTCTAGTTGGAAAATTTCTCGATATTATTTGACCTCGTATATTCGCGTACTTGGCAAATAATTTCCAGGCGTTGGAAATAACAGAAATACCTAAGACATCAGTTGATTTGAAAAAGAAAGAAGAATGATCGAATAATTTTCGATTCATTTAGAATTTGAAGAAGTTGAGAAAATCTGTACGGAAAATTGCTCCCGATGACGTTACATTTCGGGCACACGAATGCTAGACTCGGCTCAAATAACCGGCTACGGAAAAATTAAATAAAATTGAGGTTTCCGGTTCGAGTTTAATTAAATTTGCGCTTTCGAGCGAAAAAATATTCGGTTCGCATTTAAAATCGGAATTTTTTAATGGCTCGATTTTATGTGTCTAAAGTTGAAGACGAGAGACGCGTGTCTACGACGAATGAGGACGATTTATTGAGGCAATAAAGTCTTTATGGAGGCAAAAAAAAAAACGCGTTCGACTTTATATTCATGAAAAACGCCTAGAATCGGTTCGAAAAAATTTTTCCTTCGTATAATCGAGATTCAGTTTGTTTTGGGCTAATTTATCGCTACGATGCGTCGTTGAGATGCTTTTCAAATGCGAAATACTCGAATGATCGCGTAGTAATTTATTTTCACGAGAATTGATAATTATAGGTGATTGGAAATTATTTTAATTCGATGATAAGCGTTAAGTTTATTTTATTTTTATTTTTTTTTTTACAGATTCGACGTGGAAAATGAAGCAGCAGCCGGTGATAAATTGTCTTTGGAGGCTGGCGGTACGTCGCCGTCATCCGGAGGCTTGGTATTGCAGAATTTTCCGCAAAGGAGAGAGTCATTTTTGTATAGATCGGATTCAGATTTTGAAATGTCTCCTAAATCGATGTCCAGAAATTCGTCTATTGCCAGTGAAAGGTAAGCGGTACATGATTTTAATTTCTTTTACACTAAATTGATAAAAGAGCAGAGGTATAAACCTATAATATTGTTTATTATTTCATTAACGACAACTCTCTTCGATGATGGGTTCGGAAATTATTTATGAAGGAGTTTCATTCTCGGATAAAACACGAGTGTATGGTAGCTTAAGTCTCTAGCTCGTGTTTCCGAGATTCTTGCCGGAGTTTTTTTCCCCCTTCCATTTCTCGTTCTTACTATTTACCAGCATTTTGCAATTAAGAGTTTGTAAACTTTACCTCATCAGTAGCACTGTAGCACGCTGTAATGCACAAGGCAACACGAATTATATTTCCTCATGGCCTGAATTCATCGAAGAAACTTATCGCGCTCAACTTGTATAGCAGCAATTTCCTAAAGCTATACAAACTTTTAAAACGTAAAAAAGGCACGACGTATTTTTCAAAATCGCCCCGAGTCAGTACGGCGAACTTTCCGATGAAATCAAACCATAATGTTCGTTAAATGTTGAGTATACAATTGAATAACCTTTAACCCTACCGATATCGAATAGTTCGCGGTTTTCGATGGAGGCTTTTTTACGTGAAAATCGATTATTTTCAAATTCGAACGGCTTCTCATGTTTCAAGGGCATTTGTTTATTTTTACGAGGAAATTAATTAAATTAAATTTCGTAATATTTGTATTCCAGCGTTATATTATAACTTTACTCGTGAAATTATTATGTGGCGATTTTTCCTTCGAGAAGTTTAATTTTAATTTATCAAGTTGATATTTTACGCGCAGATTTGTTTGTTTTTAAATTTTTAATTTCATTTCGGATATATTTGTAAGTGGTTGCATATTTTATAAAGAACTTTGGAAATACCAGAATTACTTTATGCGGTTTCCTATGCAATTCTGTACCTTTAGACGGTAACTAGTAGATACTAGATATGAATAAAATACCTACTTCCTCTTTTATAAAAAAAAATCAGTACTTTTTGTATGTGTTGAAATGAAGCAAAGCTTTTTTCAATTCATATGCAAAACAAAGTCCGCATCGATTTCTGTTTCGGAAATTTCTACCAAATATGATACCGACGTCATAACCCTTTGAATTTATATTTTTTACACTGCTGCTCTACACTCCCTTTAGTGTTGTTCAATTGTCGTTATTCTAGCCAATATAATATCCAACGGTTGTCACCGATGTAAAAAATTTTTCAAATGGTTGGGTATTTTTGATCGATTATTATGTACTTTCGGGTTTCTATGGGAGCGACACATTTGGTATGAAGCCAAAAACACGACTGTCGGGTTGGGGTTTTAGCTGGAAGGTGCTCCATAAATTTTGCTCGAAGTAAACTCGTATGAAATTTACGGACGTACGAGTATTATTATTTAGTAATACTTAATCATTTGTCGTGAATAAGTATAAATGGCAGTATTCTAAAAGGTCTCATATCCTTGACCGTTTGTTCGCCAGAATAAATAAACGATATTTGCTCATCTCGTTGATTATTATGGTTTCGTTAATTTTGAATCTTTTTTAAATGAGAGATAATTTTTTGAGTAATTTTTTAATGAAAAGTTTTATTGAAGATATCTACTTTGTTTCGATTTTGTTTTCTCGGTGTTGAGATTTTAGTTTTTTATAGACATTAATTTCATTCTGGCCAAATATCGAAGATAATTTTCGGTTTTTTTTTTTCAAAATTCTTGATTCTAAAGGATCAAAATTTTATGCGAAAGTAAATTACTTATTTGAAATCATTTTTCTTGCTATTCATTCCCAAGGTTGCTGGAATTAAGAGAGCAAAGGAAATACTCGTAAGTTGGCCTTGAGCTAAGTATTGAGGAAAAGGCCTCTAATAAAGTGAATTTTTACTTAGGAAAAAAGTGTTCAAAAATTTTTTAAAAGCGTAAGCATCCATGTTGCATTACTGGAGCTGAATTTTTATTAGGCACGAAAATTTTGTGACTTGTTGATAACCTCCACCTCTCATCAAATCAAGTATCTCCATATTGAAACCATTTTGATCTAAATTCATGTTATATTTTAGTAACCAATTGATGCTATATGCGTAGTTGGAACTTTCTGCTTGCATGTGGTGGAAAGATATGGACGATTCATTAGATTTCACGCATCAAAAACACGCTCAAAGACTATGTTATTCGATATAACTCTTTTCAAAATCAATTTAGGAGGCTCAAACTTAAGTATGTTGGTATCCCTAACTCAGTCTACATTATGACATCGTTATCAGAAACTTTGAGCTTTATGTGCATCCTTCACCTGAATTCAAAATTTGAGTAGAAATTCTTTTTGAATCGAATCTAACTTATGCACAAAATTCTTGAATTCTTTGATAAAACAAAAAAACTAAACAAATACAAACATGAAACTGGCGTAATAGTCTTGGTAATTAATAAAGATGCCAATATAAATTTGAAAAAATATAAATAAAAAATTTTGAAAAAACTTGTTCAAAATCTTTATTGGACATCAACTTTACCAAATTTTCAGGGACTTTATGCATATGTATTATGTCTTTTGAGTAGCCTAACCATAATATAGAAATATGTGTAAATTTGAAAAACACTCATTTTCGGCTCTAACTCTATTAAAATTCAACCATGAAGGCTGAAATATTGATACTTCGGTGTCCTTGACTCAATTCATGATATGACATCGTAATCGAAACCTTTGAGGCATATGGAACCTCTCCACTCCAACTCCAAATTTGAATACAATCTTGTATTGAGTCGAATTGCTCAAAAATTCTGATTAAAAAAAAAAAAAATGAGTAATATTCAAAAAAGAACCAAATCAAAAATAAAAACAATTCTAAAAATGAAATGTGATTTAGACATAAAAACAATCTGAACATGCAAAAATGTCTCGAAATGAAATTTTTAACATTAAAAAATATTCAATAAAAATACTTGAAGTAAAAAAGTAGGAATAAAAAAAAAATATTGCCAAAAAGGCTCTGTATAAAAATGAAAAATTGTTCGAAAATTGAAAAATTTCCATGAAATAAAAAATGTCTAAATGAAAAGGTCTGAGCGTGAAAAAAAAAGTCGAAGAATGAAGAGTTCTTGATTCAAAAATATATGTGCCTACTCCTAATTTATCCATTGAAATAAATAAATGAATATTTAAATGAAATACTGAAGTTACTTCTTTTAAAAATAAAAAGTTTTGCAGATCAAAAAATAAAAAAATTTAGGAATGAAATTGTCCAAAAATGAAAAAAAAATGCTTTAAAATGAAAGAAATCTTTATAGTACGAAATGTTCAAAATTGAACTGATTCATGTAAGACTAATGCTTTGTCGCTCCATCATGTTTTCACCTATTTCAAGCTTTCAATAAATCTACCTTTCTCAACTTTTACGCTTCTCCTCTCTCATAGAAATTATTTCAAACAAAGACCTCACCATATTCTTTAAAATGTTCGAGAATAAAGACTGATTAAGATTTGAAAAATTATTTGAAAATTTTATTAAATGTTTAAAAACCCTGTGTCAAAAAGGAAGAATCTGAGGATGAAGAATACAAAATGTTCAAAAATCAAAAGCGTCTAAAAATACAAGAAATTGTTTGAAAATAAATAAATAAAAATCGTAAAAAACACTACGTCCAAAAATGAAAAAAAGTTTAAAAATAAGAAGCACCTGAAAATTCTTCAAAAAATTTTCAAAAATTGGAAAATCAAGATATTAGAAAGTTCATGTGCAAAAATTACAAATTGCTAAAAATAAAGGATTGGTTAAAGATAGAAAAAATTTCAAAAATGAAAAAAAAAGACAAATAGCTAAAAATTATTCAAAAATAAAATATTTATTATCAAAAACGTCTCTAGCTTTTATTACTGTACGTGGCGTTAATGAAACAAATAATATGTCGAATAAAAATATACACAAAAAAAATTTATTCTGAAAATGAGAAATTATTCAAAAATAAAGAAAGTTCAATAAAAAAGGTAATGTATTTCAAAATGTCTGTTCGCTTGCTGTCTCTATTAAGGTACTATTTGCTGCATCAGAGAACAGAGCCTTGAAAGTAAGTGGATTTTTTTGATAAGGCCGGAAAGTTGGAGGAAGGCAAAGAGATGAGAAACTAAATCTTTGTTGTTTTATAAGAATTCAGAAAGAGGAAATGGGAAAGAGTACTGGGAGGAAAAAGATTAATTAATGTAGATTTTTGATTTATTAAGTTGCTCTAAAAATGAAGTAATTCCGATGAATGAAACTTTGTTCAGATATGAGAAAAATGTTATAAAAATTACCAAATATTTTGAAAAAAAAAAAAAACATTTTGCAAAAGCAAAAAATTAATCCTCACTTGGAATAAATCATCGAATAAAAGCTCTCGAAACCCCGTTTATCCATTTAATTGTTTGAATAATTTTATCAATATTTTTTTAATAGCTTAGATGTCAACTTCAATTCCGAGTTTTTTTTATTCATTATTTAATGTACCCAGCGTATCGAAACTGAAACAGCAAAAAAGCCCCTCTACAATTTTTTATTATTTTCAATTTATTCAACGTTCAAGAGCTAAAGTATCACATCATTGGCGTCAGCGTTCGAGTGCTTACCCATGGTGTAATTTAAAACCCTTTTATTTTTCGATTCAACCCTCTCACGAAATGAAAGTCGAAGCGCATTTTCAAATTCTATTTTTTATCGCGGCATATACTAGGTATAGGAAAAAAAAAAGAAGAAAACGCAAATTCATCAGAAAAAGCTCAAAATTGGCGCTTTTAACTAGACGATGCCGTTGAAAAAGGGACCGAACTACATAAATCAATTTTCTGTGCGCGCCACCTTTTCGCCTATTTCGTCGTGTCACTTATGCGTCCGAAGTATCTTGAAAATGAATGTTTTTTCTCGTCCTCATATCATTAATTGCGGTCGTCAGCGTCACGAGAAACGATTTTACGTCGAACTATCGGGCACGCTGTGCGACTTCATTCGAATTAATTGGTTCGCGAATAAAATATCAGCTCGGGCGAAATGAAATTGAAGCGTTTAAAATCGCATTTACGTCGTCGAAATATACCGGCTGCGTATAAAAAATGGTCGAATTCGTGAAGTTGGCAGCTTTAAATGACAAGAGTTTTATAAAACTTCTTTGAAGAGTTTAACATTCTGTACTGAAAACTGTTACGACGAAGTGACGCATCTTTTGTTGGAAACGTGAGCCAGTGTATGCTTAAAGTATATGAACTTTTTCGTCCTGTCTTGTGCGTGGAAAAAAATACGAATTTCTCTGGTGTACGAAATTATTTCACGTTATGTAAGGAAATAGTATGGAATGACGACGTTTAACGAATTTGTCCGAGGGTAAGGGTTGGTGAAACCAGCGTCATACGATTTCATTTGAAAGAAGGAATCGGTACGATTAGGAAAAGTTTTTTTTAATAGAATTATATTAAATTGGAAATGAATCAACTTTTGGTATGTATAGGTGGTTTAATAGGTGTTGTAAGGTTTCCACTGATTCGACTTTTTTTGTAAAAATTAAACCAAGTAATGCAGTATTAGCCGCGTAAGTCAGTATCTAGAGCGAATAAAATTTTAGGAAAATTTTATTTGTATCTCTTTCGAAAATTGTATTAATTTGAAGTTTTTTCAAGAATCATTCCATGAGCCTACGAAATAAAAAAAAAATAAAATTTGAAATTTATTGAGAAGTCTTTTCATCAGTTCCAAGAAGAACCTTTAAAAGTGAAATCAATACTCGCTAAACATTGATAAATCTACAGCTATTTATTTGTGAAAACTATCGTTGCTGTCGACTGCGATTATTGAGTTGACAATATGATGACGCTACCCTAAATAGAAGAGACACCATATTAATGAGAAAAGTTTGGCTTCATCGTAATAGTACGACGGTAAATATGAATATACGCTAGAAGGATAATGCTAGTGAGTTATCGTGTTACCAGCTACACATTTTGGGTTCTTGCGTTCTTAATTATGGAATAACACGTCATCTTTTTGTTAATGTAATTTACTGGAAGATACGTTAGTTATTTTTTTTTTTTTTTTTCATAACAACTTCTTGAGATATTTTCATCAGGTGAGAACTTTTGCTGTATGTTAAAACTTGAATTGTATTGTTGACTTTTTTCAAATCGTAATGCGTTGTTTTTTCACAGCTTCATTTTTTTATGAACTTTGTATTTTTTTCGACTTTCGATGATGATTTACAATTTTTAAAAGTCGTTTTTTTTATCGAGTTTTAAACGAATTTTTTATTTAAAAAGTATATCCATTAAACCTTACCTTATTTTGTATTAAGTTTATTAATGAAATAGTTAATGGAGTAATGATTGCTTCTCCCCTTTGACTCTAGTGAACTATTTTAATTCCAAATTTTTTCAGTTCTCAGAAATTTTAAATGAATGTTTATTTTGCCATAAAAACTTGAAAAATAGCAACATTGGCACTCATTTTCATTTTCAAAGAAATTGTAAAAAAAAAAAAAAAAAACGAATCGCTTGACCATTCTCCTTGAAAAAAGTTTATGTAGTTATGGCGCACGTATATCTGAATTTGTAGCAAGAAGTCGAAAAAGTGATGCCTCATTCCAAGGTTCAGATCATTCGCAATTGATCTGCCAGTACCTTTATAATGTGTTACCGATTTTATTCCCTCATTTTCATGCATTGTAAATATTAAATTGGTTTAAAATTGTTAGAAACATGTTCATATGAACATTTAAAAGTACATTTTTAGAATTTTGTTCTAACCCATATGCATTTCTATTCGTATTGTGAGGGTAGCTGGAGGGCTTACAAAACCTTCGAATTATTCGTTTGTGGTATCATGCGATAGAGTAAATCAAAGACACTATCCTGAACAGATTTAAGAGTGAGTTGAAGTGAAAAAGCGATTTTTGAGTGAATTTGCGAAGTTTAAACTTTAGGATCAATGGATAACAGAAGTAGATGTTACGTTTTAGTTGAAATGAGCTAAAAATGATGGATGATTGCAATGTTGGGAGTAGGTTGGGCAGTATTAAATCACTCACTTTTAATAAATGTGGACTTATATAATTTCTTCTATACCAAAAATTCAAAATTATCACCATTTCTGCAAGCCAGATGATTTTGAAGAGAATGTTGAGTTGGTTCGTTCCTTAAAATGTAGGTATATCTGTATATTTGTGATCGATGAAATACCAAAACGAACGCCAATACTGTTTTATTTTTGTATTAAAACGAAATATCAGAAAAGAAAATACTGGTATTTTATACGACATTGTTGACCATGAAGAGGCGTTGGAAAATTCGTCCGTCAGTCGTCTATTAGGCAATAAAGCTCAGCAAAAGCTGAATCCGTTGGTAGCACTTTCGTGTCAAACTTCTAGCCGGAAGCGTGGACGGAGGTAAACACTGGAAAACACAATACTACCAACCGAAGCTTTTATCGGTGACGTGAAATTTACACCTAAGCTCAAAATGGGAACGGTGATTTTCGGCTAAGATAAATACCTCATCTGTCGCGTGTACCGTGATATAGTGAAAAACAGGGTGTCCGAATCTAAAATTGCACTAGAAGACTTGCGATTGGTGATAATATTCGCTGAAAATTACAAAAAATATTACATATGTATAAACACGTAGCTTATGCTCTCAAAATTGAAAGGTTCTAACGTTTTGAAGTTGATGAAATTATATTTTCTCTTTTTTACTTATTTTTTTATTTTTATTTTTTTGTTTGCTCAGCCGGTTGTCTCAACTTAAAAACGTAAATTTATAATATTTTCGAGACAAAATTTAAGAATTGATGGAGTTTTCGAAAATGTCATCACATTAGGGTATTAAAATTTCTGTCTATGTTTAATTCAGGATTTTTGGACGTAGAGACCCCGATTTTACAGAGGTCCTCGAAGAACCTAAATATTATCAAAATATATGATGAAAAAATTGGATATATTAAAACGAATCACACCAATTTGCAACAAAAAAAAAAGAAATTAAAACGCCACTTTTCTGCTTATTTCTTCACAAAATCTTTTTTTAGTACCTCAAAGTTTTGAATTAACAATATCTGCTGTTGAGTTCGACCAAAATTGAAGCAGAGCTTTGCAGCCTTTGTTCAGTTATTATAGTTCTTGTCTGGGTTTTAAGTAATTTGAGTTTCTAAAAGGATTTCTAGATTCCTCTTTAGTACAGTATCTTATCATCATGCTCAAAAATATTTCAGTGGAATTTTAGTACTGAATAATTATTATTAATTAAAAAAAAAAATTGAAAAAATTCATATCTCTCTTTGGAGTTATGCAATTGAAGGTAATTAATGGTATGAAAATTTTTTAACGCATTTTTAAAGTAAATCTAGATGAACAATTGCATTTTGTAGATTTGAAGACTTATCTAGATATTGAAGAAAAAATATTAAAATTTTTTGAAAAATTTGTGTTTTTAGATCAGCATGAGATTTATATGGAGAACATTTTGAATTTTTTATTTTCTTGTAAAAAAAAAAAGCAAAAGATTACAAAAATTTCAAGAAAAAAATTTATTGATTCAGAATTTTAAAAATTTTTAATACTTCATTTCCTGCCACAAACCCTAAGCGAATAATCTTTGGAAAACATTAAACATTAGCAAAAAAAACATATAAAAAAAATCCACCTGATTTGGAAGGTGGTCGGGGAAGGGGTTTTCAAATCTTTCTTTGTAATCAACCGACAAATATCTAAATTTTGATATCTATATTTTTCCCATCACATATTCATAAAATGCGCTCAAAACTTGGCAAGAGACTATTCTTGAAAATGCGAAAAAGGTATTTTTTTGGTTTTTCGATACATCTCAAAATGGCGATTCACTCAAATTTTAAGGAAGACTGGAGAAGGGACAAATAGTTCAAAATTTATTTTTCGATCTCATTTGAAAGAATGAATTACGGACACCAACATGTTCAAATTTCAACTCCCCAAGTACATTTGGAGAGGAGTTGAAGCAAAAAACAACTTTTTGAGGATGTTTTGAGTCATGAAATTTCTTGAATGTTCCACATCTCATCATCAAATCAATGTAGAAAGGTGAAAATTTGTGTATGGAATTAGTTGGTGACCAGAATATGACCTCTTGATTGTGGGTCAAAATGGATCCAAAATGGCGGATTATCAAAATTTGAGTAGAGCTTGAGGAGCCTCAAATTTGTGAAAATTTAATTAATATGAACTGATATGATTATGGGGAATAAAACATTTACCATATCCTCAATTCTCTACCATACATGGTGCTGGAGGGGAGAAAGAGGGATTATCGAGCTCATCATGTGGTAGTGGTACGTGAATTATTGTAGAAAATTACTTATTTATGTTGTCACATCATACAATTAGCCTAAGTGACTAACTTGTTCTGATTTTCTTTCCCCAAGTGAATTTTGAGGGGAGTTAGAGGAAAATCGGCTTTTGGAGGGGAAATTATTGCAGGAAATTTCACGAACCTTCCATATCTCTTCACCAAATCGACCTAGAAAGGTCGAACTTTGTATGTAGGATCAGTTGATGACCGGAATATGACCTCTTGAATTTTGGTCGAAATGGATCCTCAAATAACGGATCGTAAAAATTTGAGGATACATAATTATGTTCATATAGGCAAAGCAAATATATATTTATTTCATTTTTTTTTTTTGACATTGTAACGACTCTATACAGTACTCTGCAAATAAATTATATCTATCTATCCTATCAAATTTTGCTTTCCAATGCATCATTTTACCCATTCTGGTTTCTTGTAGGACGTGGAACGATGATATATAAATAATTTCTAGAACTCGGGTCAGTATTATCATAATGTGTGTCAAAGTTATTCACAAAAATTTGATAAAATACATGATTTTTTAAAACTTTTTCATATTTTTTTCATCCTACCTCGGCATCTTTTCCTCCATCGCTATCACGTTTTCAACAGTCATATTGAATAGCTCACAGCACAATTTGTCGTAACTTTTTATTCACCGTAGATGGGTGATGAAAATTCTCTGCATTGATAATTACAATGGTTGAAAAATAATTCTCAGATGAAGGTTATTTTTGCACCTTTAATTGTTGGCTTAGGCAAACCACCATACATCAGTGTCTCATGAGTTGCATACATGTGGTATAAAGGCAGTAACATCGAGAGGTAACACCCTGTATATGAATTTGCAGTTAAGTGTGATTCTCAACGCGTATTATCACCACCCATCTATTTTTTTTTTTTCGAATTTTGCGCACCCTGTGTAGTTTTACCGCGGAGATTGCTCATTCTACGAGTATACATATTACGTAGGGATGATCGCGGCGAAATTTATTTTGTAAGAACTACGTAAAAGAAATTTATCTAGGGTAAGTTAGTTATTCCGTGTACCTCGTACTACTTATTCATCTTGGGTCCTAATTTTAAAGGTGGGTTGTAAAAAAAAAGGGGAAAATTATGGTATCAGAATACTGGTTAAGACGCGTTTAATGACGTCTAATTAAGGGTCATAGAATTCCAGACCTCGAAAACTGGCATCGTAAAAGTTGCGGCGGTTTTAAAACTCGATGGTGTTTTCATAATGCGAAGGTGGGGGAGGGCTTTCATAAACGTATAAAACGACGGTATTACAAGGTCGTCAAAGTACGACGCCGATCGTAAAAAACATGATAGAACTTGATACGAACAAAGAATACGCTGGTATATTTTGGAAAAAGCTCATGGCGGTAGCTAGCCTGTGGCGTTTCGTTATTTAAAACACGGCGGATGCGAAAAAGAACGTATGTAGTTCGACGTTTCATTCGGTATTCGCGTAAACGCGTATCATTCATTGGCGATGCGAAATTGCAAAATTTTTGTTTTGCTTTCTCTCGTACAACGTTTTTAATGAGTCGTAAAATTCTCGAAAATATCGCAGCTGCCAAAATGGGCCGGCCAACGATGGCGTATAATCGCGCGTCGAGTAGATGAGCCGTGAAATAAAAATCCGAAAAAGAATGGCCACTTGATTGATACGTTCGAACGGGTATTTCATTCGAGTGACGTACGTTGGCACCGGCGATTGATGCGAAAAGCGTTCGTTTTTTTAATTAAAACAATTTCTCGAATTAGTTTACTCGGTGAAACGAGCGAGTCCGCAAACGGAGGTTTTTCCAAGACGTAATAATCGTTCGCGGAACTCGTAACGGTGACCCTTAACGATATCGTAAGAAAGGCAGACAATCGTATACAATAAAAATGTCATCGAGTTGGTTAAATTTGACGGTAAGCACGACGAAACAGGCTTTTTTTTACAAGCCGAATCGACGTTGTGTTTAAGTTGAATGAAATCGACGTCATTTATCAACTTATAGTTAGGTCCTCATCTGTAAGCATTTTTTTTTCTCATTCATTCGTCGAGTTGATTTTCTTTTAGGGGTTTTTCTTCGAAGGCGCTGATCTTGATCGGGTCATTTTTCATTTTCACCATTTTACGATGTATCGGGTATTTTTCACGGACTCGTTGTTTCGCGATGAACGAACATTTGTCTTGGTTATCATTTCTCCATCGAAGTTGGGTTAAATGTTCGTCGCGAGGAGGTTTATTATACGCGACGGTAGATGCGATTAGACGAGGGTGAAATTGACTTTCGAGAGTAACGGGCGGATTTTGACAAAACGATACAACGTTGTATTTGCGGCGCTGGATATTTATACTAACAGGGTTAGATGCCTTTGATTTATTATTAAATTATAACTCGGTAAAATACATATTACAACGTCGAACTGAACTGAAATTCGATTTAAAACTCGAGCCTATGTGTTAGAACGGCGGAACTCGTTTAACAACGAGCTAAACTGATTTCGAAAAAATATCTTCGTTAGTGGATGAAATCCGAGCGATGATTTTATAACTGAGCTGTTACAACCTACGTGATTTAGGAAGGAGTCGAAGAGGACGTTTCACGTTTCAGACAATTTGTGTGTAGTTGATTGGTCCATGTCCTTTACGATAAGTATAATAATAATTATGTGTATTTTTGCATAAGTTTGGTATACATGCATGTAGGGAGATCTTGGTTACGTTTTATCAATATAGGAAAGAGGTCTTTTTCATAGATGTTTCTGCAATATGATACTTAGATTGCTCTCATCTTTGAAAGTTTTTTTTTTTTTTTTTTTTTTTTGCATGTATATTAAAAAAATATCTACTAGACGAATCTTCATAATTATACAAGAAATAGTTTTGAGTGGTGACGCATTGAGGTTTGATAATGGAATTTTTTCGTCATTTAAAAAATATTTATCAGATTTTTTTTCACATTTATTAATGATGCCATATACAGTATACGCCTATATATTCCAAAATTGTTTTTTTTTTTTTTTTTTTCGTTTAATAGTGATTCACATAATAAATAAAATGCTGATTTTTCATCCCTTCGAAATTTTTATGCGATAACTTTTCTACTTTCACTTCATTTTCTCATCAAAATGTCCTGATTTTTTGTTGAAAATTAAAATTTTTTTCTCAAGTTAAGTTTTGGATTTATCTCAATTTTTTTAATAATACAGAGAAACTTTCATATGTATATCGATTATTTTTATTTTTGTAATTAGCTGAGTTTTTTACTTGAAAATGATAACTATTATAACATACCTAATTAGGGGACGGGGCTCGGGAAAAGGTGTGATCTTCAGATCTTCGCGTTTCAGATCATTTGTAATAATCAGGTAAATGTCGAACTTTTTGGTATATATTTTTTTTCCTGCCACGCGTAGTGCGAACGAGTATTCATGAAATTCGTTCAAAACTTGGTGAGAGACCTTTCTTAAAATAATAAAAAATATACTTTTTGTTTTTTCGATACACTTCAAAATGACGGATCACTCAAATTTTGAGGGGGCCTGGAGAAGGAACAACTGGCTCAAATTTTTTGTTTTTGATCTCACATAAAATAGTGAGTCACGGACACCAATATATCTAAATTTCAGCTTCCTAAGTGCATTTGGAAGGGAGTTGAAGCAAAAAACAGCTTTCTGAGGAACTTTTGAGTCATGAAATTTCTTCATTCTTCCATATCTCGTCACCGAATCGTTCTGGAAAGTTGAAACTTTGTATGTAAATTTAGTTGGTGACAAGAATATGACCTCTTGAATTTGGGTCAAAATGGATACGAAATGGGGAATTATAAAAATTTGAGTAAAGCTTGAGGAGCCTCTAATTTGTAAAAATGTAATTTATATGGGCTCATATGATTGTTGAGAATAAGAAGTATACTATATCTTAAATTAACCTTCACAGATGGTATTGGAGGGGAGAAGGAGGGATTATCGATTTCAAAATCTAGTAGGGGACATGAATAGTTGAAATTTTTTTTTTGTATTATGTGATGACCAGAATATGACTTAAATTTCGATCAAAATAGATCCAAAATAATAGATCGTAAAAATTTGAGGAAATTTGACGAATCTCAATTGGCTATAATTTGAAAAATATAAATTGTTCATATTGCACTTATTGCATGGCAAGAAATACCATATTTGTTCTAAATTTAATTTCTTAAATGGTCTTTGGAAGAGACAGGGTAACGATTTTCAAACTTAGTATGGGTGTGGCCTGTAGACATGAAGGGGTTAGCAACGTTATTTCCAAACCCGGACAAGCCCCAGTTGAAAACTCAATTCCAATAATGAAGCATGCCTGCTTACATTTTTTTTAATTTTTAAACATAATAATTGTATGTTCTACACGTTCAGAAATCTAGATAATGTTTTTTTAGAGTAGCGTTCAAAGTTGTATAGAATATAAAGCAATGAAATTAGTTCACAAAATGATCGCCAGGTGCGCAACAATCGAGGAGACACATCTCTGATTGGTGGCTGAAATCACAACCAGTGAACGGTTCAGCCATATCATGCGGAAAATTCAAAATAACCAATCAAAGTTGAGCCTAGATCACAGCGTTCGTGTAATGAGCAAATGGACCTACTCTGATTTTTTGTTTAATTTTTCAAAATGCAGTATAACTTGGTGTTCTATATAACTTTGGCGGCATCCAAAAAATGTGAATAGATTTTTTTCAAACGAATTTATTATGTTAGGAATTTTTTTTCTTGATTTATGAAACTATTTACTATTTTTCGAAGCATTTTTTTTTTTTTTTTTTTTTTTTATCAAAAAAATTCAGAAATGAAGTGGATTTTTGAGGAAATTAGTTCTGCTTGCAGGCTCTAGCTGTAAGTAATTTACATTCCACTAGTTGATGAAACATTATCTAGTTTTCAATTTTTTTTGAATTATAACTGTTTCTTGTATCACAATAACAGACTTCCTTGGGTGAAGGAGGACGTGATTGGTCGTCTAAAACTAAAAAAGTACACCCTATGAATTTATCACTTTCTGTAAGTCGGAGTAATCATATATATACCTCTCATTAAAAATTCATCTCCAATATTGTGGCATGGCCGCTCACGATTCTTTACTTTTCATGTGAAAATTCTATATTCTCACTAAGCTGTAGGCATACATTTGAAATTATAAATTAGTGCAGTGCGACGCAACTATATGAAAGAAATAAACGCGCTAAAGGTCGCACAGGTAACAAAGTTTAATATCTATAGGTATGGTATGGGACAGTGAGGTACAGGCATTAGGGAATCGACGTTGATTTCATTTTGAAAAGGATTACCATGTGTATTTATGGCCGGCGCTCACGAGTGCTCACTATTTGCGGGGTTACATTATGCGAAATATGGAAATGGTTTAATTCAAGCTTTCGAACCTTTGAAAAATATTAATTTCGGATAATTCGAATTCGCATCCAATTTATGTTTTAAAATTGAAAATCCATTTCCGCGATTTTATTTTTCAAGTCGTACGTGTCGGTGCGCAATCGTATGGTTAAACTTAATCGAAGAGAATTCCTTCGAATCGCGTGCTCGGAATGGGACCCGGACCCGAAGGTCGAAGGCAACAATTACAGAATTTACCGAGTTTACGAAAGTCGCGCCAATAATCAACGTCGAATTTACCTTCGAAATGTAAAATTGCTTTTCGTTACATGCAACAAAAAACCGAAAATAATTACCGCTCGAGTATACATATACAAATATAAATCGCGGACGATAAAAAAAAATCACCGGTTGGGAATTGGTCTTATACGCTTTTAATGGTATAGGTTTATTGTCGATGAGGCGATGATAAAAGTTATATCGAAATACGGTGTGTGGTCGCAACGAAAGATGTTTATCGCGTGTACGAAATCGCGATCGGTGGCCTTTTATTACGAAAGGTGGTATTAGCGTTTGAAGAAATCGAATGCTATCGTGAAACCAAATACTTGGAATAGAAATATCAGCAGTTTTATTAAAACGAATCCAAATTGTCTCAATATTTGGGTAACACGTTGCAGCACAAACGTAGGGTATTGGTAACGACCATTCGATAAGGAAATTTTCACGTAACGAGATACCGTGCGTGAAATTTTCGTGTAACGGTGGAAAGGAGCTCGTATTTGCCAAGGAAAATGGTGGTGAATTGTATTGTTTCGTGATATTTGCATGGCGAATAATTGAAAGCAGCGGTTTATATATTTATTTAAGATGGTTGCTTTTATTGTGGATTCTCCGACTTGGTAATTACGCCTGTAGGTGATATTCTTTACCCAATTGGGATAAGTTCACCTTCTTAGTCGATGAAATTGTCTATTATGGATGAGGTCTTAGCTTTGATCGAGGTCACTGAGAGTAAAAGCCTGAGGGTGGAAGTTGCCCAGTGCTTTGATATTTATAATTTCCAGTTGAAAAAAAGTCCAAACAAGAATGAAAAAATGTATGGAATTGCAGTAAATTGCAAAAATGTAATTTGAAATGTAGAAACATCTGGTGTAAAATTGTTTTGAAATGAAAACCACTTCAGTGATGATGAAATTGAGAAAGGTCTCGAAATTCACAATTGTTCAAAGATGAAAAAAAAAATCAAAAGATGAAAGTCATGAATAGAAAAAGTCAAAAAATATTTGGTATGAAAAATATTCAAAAATGGAAATATTTTTGGAAATTTGAAAATTTCCATAAAATGTTCAAAATGAAAAAAATAAAAAATGAAAAAATTCAAAAAATGTATCTAATGAGTAATGACAAAGTAATTATGTTGAAAAAGGGTAGAAAACTCAAAAGCATTTGAAACTACATGTGTCTGAAAATTCTATACATCTTCAGTCTAATAATTTGCTAATCCTACTCACAAATGACTTAAGGCGGTATTGTACCTTTGAAATATAGGTAATGGTGCTAGGTAAAAAATAATGAAATGTGTTTTCGAGCAAAATTAAGAGGTTGAAATTTTTATGATGACATTTTGAAGCCATTCAGCAACTAACTTACGCCCTTCATTATAAAAAAAAAAAAAAATCAGCTAATCTTCATAAATATAATATACATATCACTTGGTGAATAAAAGAGATGAAATCAATAATTATTTAAAAATAATAAAGGCCAAACAAATTGTTGAAAATGAAAAAACATTTATAAGTGGAAATATGTCTGAAAATTAAAAAATTATTTACACATTGAAAATTCTTCAAAAATGAAAAATAAATCCGAAATTGAAAGATTGCAATAAATTAATGTTGAAAATGAAAAATACAAATAAAGGTTTAAAAATGAAAATTTGTCTGGAAATTGAAAATTGTTCAAAAAGTAAAAAAAAAAAAATTAGGAAAAAGTAGTTTAAAGAAATACTTTTGAATGAAAAAAAAATCTTCAATGAAAAATTAAAATTTTTGAAAAATGATCAACAAAATTAAAATGTATCATAAAAAAACTACCTAATGATGAGAATCATTAATTAATTTTTTTCAAGTAGGTACTTACTACAAAATCAATTTTGCTCTGCGCTCAGCCATTACTCTCAGTAAACATGGCTTTGGTCTAATGGTGATTTAAACATGAAGTAATTTGTTCAGTTGAATTCTAGTTCATTCCTGATTGTTTTCGAGAATAACCATGTGTCAATAATTGTGTTGAGACAAATAATTTCTTCGTAGGAGTAATGATATTTGCTTACGAATTCGCTTCAAAAGTTGAAATATAAATTTTAAATCTGTATGATCTGTTGACCTGTATTTCTACTTTTATGTTTTGTTTTCAGGCTAAAAGAATCGGAAACGTTGTTGGAACGATCGTAAGTTTTTAATTTTTCGGCATTTCAAATGCCTTAAAAGCTTCGCATCTAGGCAACGTTTCATTTATATCTAGCTTCTTTCTTAAATTTGCTATGAATTGTGCTCTGCTATTATGCATTCTTGATAATCGTTCTTACCTATGTATTTCAGTTATTAGCTTTCTCAGCCAGCTTATTTATAATATTCAAGCTTTATACGAATATTTACAAATATCAATTTTTTTGGATTTTTTGCCCTAAGGAATGCGATTAAATTGTAGTATTACGTAAACAATCATAGTTGCGAAGTGTTTGCCGTTGTCAGTTTTCTGAAGCAGCGCTCTCTATAATGATTTTATTGTGTTGATATTATGATGTAGCGCTATCTGGTGCGGATATAGTGGAATTTCATCGTTACTATTTATGGTATAGATGGCGCTGGTATGTTGATTTCGATGTTGTTAACTCATGGTTCAGTTCATGATGAATCGAAGAGAGGTCGGACTATGTGATATGCGAATTTTTTTTAAAGAATTTTTTCATCTTTCCTAATTATCCAGAACTGTTTTTATTACGTCCCAGTTTGTGTACTACTAGTAAAATAAAGACTACTTATGAGTAGTATAAGTAGTAGTACTACTGGATTAATACCACTAGGATACTACATAGTTACTTTTAGTAATGAGTATAGTAACTACTAGGATTTTCCACGTGGAGTGTGTGCAATCAAAGATACTGGTGAGGAAATGAATGAAAGCATGATAAATACGATTTCTCATGCTGCTGCTACTATAAACAACTTTATATTTTTGAAGTAGTTAAGGAACCTTCATATAATCTGGGGTTTTGCTTCATTTTTATCATTAGATGCATGTACTGCGAAATGCTTATTTTATCTATTCCATTAAGCATCAGCCCATCAATAATTTGTTGAGCTGACGCGACAGAAGAAAATTTACAAATCGCTGTCCTAATCTTCTCACGTATAATTTCAACGCGGTTACAGAACTCAAGTACGGATATGTTATTAACAGTCAAGATACTTCGCATCGTCTCAGCATATTCAGATGTACAGAACATTAAATAATACAGCCATTTTATAGTATGAGTGTTAGTGAACCTATCGAAAGAATTTAATTAAAGTGCTTTCTTTTTTGGAATATTATTCGAAGTATGATACTGTGTTTGGTGATCAATATTCATCAAAAATTTATTTTTTGAATTCGGATCTTGTAAAGTTTTTAACATATCGTCTTTTGAAGGAAAATTAAATTCAGAATTGAAAACATCTTCAATATCGTCGCTCCAGGAACGTGCAACTAAGAGGGAATTACTCTTCTTATTCTTCTTCAACTTCGCTTGCCCCTAAAAAGTAAAAACAAGGAAAAATTAACACATTTTAGTATTAAGATTATTGCAAAAAATAACCACAGTTTACTTACAAATAGTTGAAGTACTTAATTCTGCAAAAGCCAATGCTAATTAGGGAAGACTAGTGGAGACTTCAGTTAAATGTAATTTATATAATGTAATGCTTCTTGCATCTATGGGAGTGGTTCCACCAATCTGATTCAACTTAAAATTATATATTGAGAAAGTATGTGTACTACTGTAATTGAAAATTTTTATATATTAAATCTTACAAAAATACTAAACCGATAGACGAATTTTGTAAAATTATCTGCTGATTAAAAAAAAAAATTAAAATAATAGCGCAGATAAGAATAACTGTGACCCTGGATAAGACAAGCTATGAGCTATGCGCTCATTGCAAGAGGGTTTTGCATTAGTGGGGATGGGGTATCAAAATGGTAATATTGATATAAATATTGATATCACAACATGATATCGATATTCCAAAAAAATACTCCGTTATATTGTTTCTTAAAAATGCCTGTTAGTACAGCTATCTCACTGTTGAGAGCACAACTTAGCCAGTACAGCGAGGTGGCTGCGTTGAAGTGCTTTTTAAAGATCATAATGGTGGTCCATTGTATTTAAAGTGCCCTAGTACAGGACGCAATTTTTCGTAAATGTTGCGTCAGTTGGTAAAAATCGATTGTATTAAATCGATTCTAAAACCGCACTTTTTAAATATAAAGTATAAGGCATACTTATATTTTTCTGTATCTTAATACAACACGCATTTAATAGGTAACCTGAAAAATTGTATTGTTTCAAAATTTTTATTTAAAAAATAAAAAAAAAAACAACAATTCATGGAAAATCAAACGAATGAAAAGTAATAACTAAAAAATATACATAGAGGTATATAAATGCAATAGAAGTTGGTTATTTTCATAAGGAACGTTGAGCATTTTGAATATTTTTACTTTAAAAAATAAAAAAATAAAAACAATAACATGGAAAATCAAAAAAAATAAAAAGTAATAACAAAAAAAATATATATCATATATATAAAGCTGCAGCTTTATACATATGATATATATTATAATTTTAGTCATAGTGGTGCCCGTTTTAAGCATACGAAGTCATTGTGGTGCCCGTTTTTAACGTTATGGTGCCCAAATTGGGCACCACAAGGTTTTTAAGCTAAAAACTATCAGAAAATGATCGTCTCACTCCTCTGAGTCCACAGCTGAAGTTTTAGAGGTGAGCACCACAATGACTATATTTATATATTCAAAATTAAAACCCTTATAAATACTGGAGTTTATGGTATATATACCTCATGGTGCCCGATATGGAATCCTTGAAAGACACTTTCTTTGTGGTGCCCGGCATATGGCTGGGCGCCTCATAGTTCAAAATATACAAGGGCACCACAAGATATTGAATACGTATATTCATATATATAGAGGTATATAAATGCAACAAAAGTTGGTTTTAATTTCAAAAGCACCCTTGAAAACTTTGAACAATCATGGAAATTAAAAAAAAAAAAATAATAATAATAACAATATAAATAAGTATACTAAATTTATCAAAGTCAGAAAATCACAAATGTAGAAATGATAATAAAAATTATAATTTATGTAGATGTATATTAGTATAACGAAAGTTGAATACTCAGTTTAAAAGTACTATTAAAAACCAAAACACATTACCTAATGTATGAAAAGATAATACAATTTACTGCTTTTCATAATAAAAATGTAATCATCTCACACTAACTAATTAACAAAAAAAAAAAAAAAAAATGAATTATTCCCAATATTATCTCGTTTTTAGTGTCTGTGATTCTTGAGAGAAACGAAAAAGTGATTACAATAGAGTTTCGCTCTATGAGCAAAACCTTAAAAAGGTACCTAGACGTCCAAAAATTGATTTTTTGTTTTTTGTCGTTTTGGGTAGTTGAACACAATCATGCTTTTTCATAAAAAAATCACCAGACTAAAAAAAAATTAAAAATTGCTCCGTGAAGTCAACATCTTGCTCAAAATGTTGTATACATTATGAACGATTCATAATCTTCTTTTTGATCTCCTAAACAATTGTCGTTTGGACGCTTAGGTACCTTATTTTTATTCAGGGTCACAGATATTGAAATTCATATAAAATTATCAAATTTTTTATTTTTTCTCCTCTTATTGACAAGAACGCAGATATTTCAAACTACCTTCTCCGCTTCAACATCGTGTATGGAGATAAATTTGGGATATACTACACGTCTTATTTCCAATAACCATATGAGTTCATATTAATTATATTTTCACAAATTTTAAGCTCCTCAAGCTGTACACAAATTTTGATAATCCGCTATTTTGATCTAAATTCAAGAGGTCATATTCTGGTCGCCAACTAACCTTAAATACAAAGTTTGACCTTTCTAGGTCGATTGAGTGAAGATACATGAAAATTTCAAGAAAATTTATCACTCAAAATTTCCTCAAAAAGCCGTTTTTTGCTCCCCACCAAATTCACTTAAGAAGCTGAAATTTGGATATGTTTGTGTCCGTGACACACTCTTTCTTGAGAAATGAAAAAATGATACGTTGAACTATTTGCCCCTTCTCCTGTCCTCTTCAAAATTTGAGTGATCCGCCATTTTGAGGTTTATCGAAAAAAGAAAAAAGTTCCCTTTTCGCATTTTCAAAAATAGTCTCTCACTAAGTTTTGAGCAAATTTCATGAATATCCGGCTGCGTTTCGTGTGGGATGAAAATATATTGTAGAGGTGTACTGCGGTAAAGACAGTCTCAGCAATATTAAATATGGTAATATCAATTCGAGACCCGTTTTGACAATCAGAGGCCCGTTTCGGATCTTGGATTGTTTTACGGTTACAAGTTATTTTTTTGCGCGTTGCATACGAAGGAGTCGTTAGGCTAATTTTTGCCATGGGTCTCGGATTGTTAGTAGACATATCTATATATATATGTTTATAAACAAATTTTAACTATGTGAGACCCGGTATTTGGTGCTATCCTACTGAAACCTACTTCGGGTCTCAAATGGATAGTGGCAAATCTGAAGTGCGTCTCGATTTACCGCTCCAAACTTTTTGTATGATTCAGTTCAAGGTTTTCCTTATCTATTCAAGTTTTCTAAAAAAGTTATATTTCAGTGATTTCCAAAATGCCAACTTGTATCTCTCCAGTTCTTTCAATAAGAGTGAGTCGTGGGTTATCTGTAGCGTATGCCGGGGCTCGGATTGATAGCGGTACAAATATATATATATCAAAAAGTTGGATGTTTTCCAGATGGTTACAAACGATCTGAAATGCAAAGAGTTGAAAACCTCTTCCTCTTTCCGAAAACAGGTAGGCTGTAATAGCTGTTGTTTTAAGTTAAAAACTCAGCTAAAAAAGACCAATTAGCGGTATACCTTGTATTACTTACTAATACTTATAAGATGAAAATTTTTTGTATTTTATTTTTTTATTCTTTTGCCCAATAATTTTTTCTTCGAAATTTCCAAAGTGATGACAATTTTAGAGCTTTCAAAATGTTTGATTTTTCTAATAGAAAATTTAATCTTATCATTTGTATCTTCATTTTTCCAGACTATTGAAAAATATCAAGAGGACGAGAGACGAATAGTAATAAAAATTCGTATTTAGAAACGATAAAAATACTCGCGTATTTATGCAATATTGCATTCGCATGACGAGTGCAATTGTTTAGGAAAAAATAAGAGCACACAAAACATCCTTTGATGCGTAGCCGCTGCCACGCGAAATTAGGCCCATAGAATAAATTCGACGCCATTAATTTTCTGCTTTTATTTCATTCCAAAGTTAACTTTTATGTTTAAGATTCTCGCCGTTGGTTAGTTGTAAAGCGTACGGTAGCATAATGGCCTTAAAGTTTTGTTATTAACTACTTTCAACAAACCCTTTGGGATATAGGTAGAGTATTTATGTTTTTAAACGAAATAATGATAACGTTTTGTTTATAATTACTCTCAGGTCAAGGTAGATTGTCTTTCTATATTAATGAACGACGGATTTTATTTAAGAGATTTTACTACATTCGTATAGTCGTACGACGGGCTATTTTAATTCGAAAATTTAATGTTTAATAGATTAAAATGCGCATCGCTGGGAGGAAGAAAGCAACGATGAGTGAACGCGAAAGAAGGTTTATTTAAGCGAGAGCATTAACGCGCGTTATAATCTTAGTGGTATAGTTATAGCGAAGTTTCCGAATTAATATTTATTTTTCTTTGAGACCTACAGCATCGGCGCGCTTCGAATTCTTACTAGATGAATGAAAATGCGGAGTTCGATTATACGTGAAGTTTATTCGATATTACGTAATTTGGTTCGGGAGATATTTTTGTGCGTTGATTAGAACTGCTTGATTGTGGGACTTGTCATCGAGTTGGTTAATGTAATCCGGTGGAATATGGAATTTCAAGTTCGAACAGACGTAGCGGCGTGCTAACATTGGCGGAATAAAGTTGCCAAATTAAATAACCCTTTAGGTGTGTAGATTATTGTAAGTTGGCATGAAACGTGTTCCCGGTGTGAGCCTTTTTAAATTCAATTTGGCAACGGTTTGGCCGTCTGTTTGGATTGCTCGTGTGAAATTGATAATGATGTTTTGTTTGTTTACAAGAATGTGGAGACATGTTTGGAGATTTGCGAACAACGAGGGTACCTTTGAAAAATACTTGTTTTGATTTTACATCGCTGTCGTGTTTCAACGAGCTCTCGCTAATATCGTGGAAATACGAGAGCACGCTAGGGCAAAGGTAGGAAATAAAATTATTTGGAAAGTATTGGAAATAGAACACTTGTTATCGAATAGAGGTTCTAAATAAGCGACTCGAGTTCGCAGCATCGTAATTTATTTGGTTTTATCGAAATAAATACGATGTTGGTACGAAGTTGAGAACAAGTATCGAATAAACGAACATATTATAGACCCTCGAAGCGACTCCATTTTAGGTATTTTTTCACCCCAATGTACGACATAGGTGGAATTAAATCTACGACGAGCTCAATTTTACACCTCGAAATCGTAAAGGCCGACGTCGATATTGGTAAAACAGGTCGCGAACGATCGCTTCATTTTGCTCGCTATTATCCTGGTTGTGTCACCAGACGGAATTAATTACGTGATAAAAATATTTCATGCTCAAAAAGCTCGCTTTTTTTCCCCCACTCGAATTGGCCGATGAAAGAAAAGCCGCATAGAAGTGTTTTAAATGGGTCATCCGTATGTCTATTGCAAATGCGAAAGAATTGACCTATTTTTACGCATTTCGCCAATTAAGTAAATGCGATATATTGAATTGGCATGTACGGTGGTACTTTCTAACAAGTCGTAGATATATGGGCTTTTTGTTAATGCGAAATTGGCTTTCATAGATGTGCTTTTGTGCGGTGTGTATGGGGCAGTCTAATGTATTTTTGGTGAGATTTTACTCGATGGTGGTATTTTGTATTAATTTTCACGAATAGAAACCTTGTTGGAAATATTTCTGCGGTGAGGTAGCGAGTGAAGTATGAAGATCAAAGGTTAACGTAGCATTTGATAGATGTATAAGCGTGTATTTCAGGATTCACTAGAGAGTTCCGGCAACGAGTAGAAATCAAAAGAAGTTGTTTTCGAAAAATGTGTGTTTTTTACAGCTTTTACCTCGTTTGTTTTTGTTTTTTTTTTTTGTTGTTTTTTTTCCTCGATAAACCAGAGGGTTGTAGAAAAATGATGAAGTTTATGTATTCGTGTATATATATACGTATATTATAGCTATCGATATCGTGAGTTAAGAAAATAACGTGGTTTTTTCCCTTGTGCAATGTAAGCAATGATGAGTGCTTTTCGAGTACTTACATTAAAGGACCGGTGTGATGTGCCTTTTTGAAGTGTTTAAAATGGGCTTCCGATAAATTAACTTAGTCGACAATAGAGCGTTGAGTAAAGGTAGATGTTTATTCTGTGAGTAGTTGGAGGACTCTGTTTAGCGACTTCAATTCGTTGGGGTTTTTTGGTTTCTGGTAACTTCGACGCAGTTTTTAAACGTGGATGCGAGTTGTGTCTGTGTGTATAAATAGTTTAAATTACAGTAGAGTGGGGATATTTTCAGTCAAGTGATTATATGAGAGCTATCAATGCCACCATGGAGCCAAGAGAGCTATAGGCGCTGGCAGTAGATTTTTTTCGATACACTGAATTTTTTTTTGCTTTTCAAAGATTTGAATCAGATGCCTACTTTGTTTTAATAATTTGAAAAAAAAATTATTTCAGCTTTGGTTTTTTTTTATTAAGTTCTGAATAAATTTCGAAATTATTTTTTCATCAAGTACATCATCACATATGAATTAGGATTTCCTTATTGCACGGGGTTGTAGTGACTACGAATTGTAAGGAATAACTCTTCACAGGAAGTTCGTGTGAATGATTTTTTCTTTCGTATATTTACTTCTTTTCAATTTTACTTTGTAATAGAATCGTTCGTGAACGACTTGCTCTTTGAACTTAGAACGCTTACGTCATTCTGATTTTTTTTTTAAGTGAGATGTTAGCGAAAAGTAGTTATCAAATGAGTCCAAAAAACATGAAATAAACTTCATTCCTTGAAGTTGTGAGACTATCTGCTGTAATAAGATCGAAAGTTTTTAAGAATTTCCAAAAAAAACTTTCTGAACGATTTGAATTTTTGTTAAATTGAAAAGTATTGCATGGTATTGCATAAAGAATGAGAAAATGTTGAGCCCACAGTTTTTCTTCAATTTTGAGGTTCTACAGATTTTTTAAAATTTTTCAAAAAAAAAAAACATATTTTGTCTATTTTCAAAAGTGCATAATAAATAGATGATTTATTAGTGAGGTTCATGGTGTGAGCTTGCTGATTTGATG
This sequence comes from Phenacoccus solenopsis, assembly GCA_009761765.1. Classification (NCBI taxonomy): domain Eukaryota; kingdom Metazoa; phylum Arthropoda; class Insecta; order Hemiptera; family Pseudococcidae; genus Phenacoccus; species Phenacoccus solenopsis. Next base: position 19,564,129 of record CM019752.1, read on the forward strand.
CGTGTAGCACTCAAGACATAAAATATGTCCTATTCTTACCGCACAGGAATTCCCAAAGTATAAATTATCTGTCGTTTTGAAACAGAGTTATGATATTTTGAGAACTTATGACTAATGAAGACATCGAATCAAGCCCTTATAGGTAGTATGCACGCGACATAAAATAAATTACCTATTTATGATTCAATTTTAAAAATACAAAAAATTTTGTTCTTTCTAAAAAATTGAAAAAAAAGATAGACTACTTTGAATTTTTGAAAAAATTGGCGTTCAAAAATATTATCAGTTTTGAGACGAAAAATGTAACTTTTTAGCTCAAAAAAGTTTCAAATTGTACAAAAATCAGTTTCTTGAAATATTTTGGAATTTAGAAAAATGTTAATTTCATTTTAGCGAGTATTTCTATAAACTTTATGAACTGTATTTTTTTTGTTCACGTTATCTGAGGTTGTTTGAAAACTATTTTTAACTTGCCCATATAAAGAAAATAAGGCAGAAATTTTTTCGGCTCTAGTACCCACATAAGCTTTTGTCAAAATTTCTAGTCAGTCTGAGCACATTGATTTTAACGATTTACTTCCTCAAATCCAAAAGATGGAAAATTTATTCAGCTCTGATGCTCGTCTTACTTCACTTTAATTTGTCGAAATTATTGAAGGTATCGTAATAAAAAGAATTATCGCAATTTTAAACTTTTGCACATCAAAAGGTAGTAATTTTGTCGATTTCTGCACTTCTGATGATTATTTGTGCATGAGATATGAACATTTTAATAACAATATTAATATAATTAATTATGTGTTATAATTGCATAAAAGTTATAATTTTTAGTTGAGTTTTAAATGAAAAACTAAGCTATTACAGCCTTGGTTTGGGAATGAGGGGCTTCAAATGTTTACGTTTTACACACTTTCAATTACAGTATAATTACACATGTTTTTGTGTTTATAACTGACTAGTTTTTATTTGTTTTTGGTTTTTTTTTTTATTGATTATGATCATGGTCGGTTATTGAAATTTAATAAAATTTATTTATTTTTGTAAATTAATTCTTTTATTTGGTCGATGTTGGAAGAAAAAGTACCGCTAAACTAAATTTTTTTATGAAATAACAAAAAGCTCCATTCTGTTGTTACATAAAGTTTTGCCTATTCTTGATATTTAAGGAGTAGTTTTCTTCTTAGTTTAATGAACCTTGATGATTTATAAAAATTTTAACCTATTTACAGTGTTTTTTTGTTTTTTGTTTTTTTTTTTTAATGTCGTTTTTACCCCTTTTTTGCATTAAAAAGTTCCACTGCGTTTTTCTCAAAATTAGTTTTTTTTTTTCAAATTTAAAATTCAAAATTTTCTAAAAAAACTCAAGTTTTGAACCGAAGAACATGCTGTTGAGCTCATTTTACAGTAAATTTTATCTAGTCTATGGATCTGGCCTTAATTCAATACCGAAATGGTCCTTTCGATCTGGACGTATACATATAAACCGAAATGTTGGACATTAGCCATATGATTACAAATAGAGATTCAGAGACACTCTCCCCTGACCTTTCCTTGCCAAATGAGTTAGATTACAATAGCCATCGTTTTTAACTTTTGAAATGCAACGTGGAGTGTAACATATCCCAAGCTATATTCAAGTAGTGATGTAGGCAATACACAAGACGTTTCGCGTTCCAACACTCACGTTTACAAATTATCTTCATTCTATGAACAAAATGTGTCTTGCTTTGAATTGCTCTCCCGTGTCTATCAAAAGGAGTTGTGAGTAAAAAATTTTTATATTGAGTTTTTTTTTAGGCGAATCATTTGCTTTTTTTTTAATTAACTGTTTTTAATGGGGAGTATTTTAATAATGACTTTTTAGGTGAGTTTTGATTATTGGTAAATTTTTATGGTAAAAAAAAATTATCAAATTACTTTTTTTTTGTATAGTTTGTAACAATTCTTATTTATAGGATTTCTTGAATGAACAATGTATTATCAATTATGTGACTGTAGGTAATATTTTAAGACCCATTTACGACTCCATGTCAAATTTTTATGATTTTTCGATATCGTATTTTAAGAATTAATCAAAAGTTAAAAAAAAAAAAAAAAACAGAACACATAGCGATCCATTTCATTTATTTCCTGTGAAATGCTGTCAAAAAAAAAAATGTAAAATTCTTCGAAATTGGTGATGAATTTTGAAACAATTAAAAAAAAAGTTCACAATAAGCATATAAAATGTTCTGCCCATTAGGTAAGGGCTTTCTTCAAGTTTGTTATTTAATGAGGGGAAGAACTTCAGTAATGTTGGACGCTCTTCTGGGATACCGGTGCAGCCACATGATCCCTACTCTTGGGCTATTCAAAGAAATTTGGTACTCAATAGTTAGAGGGAGATGATCTTCAGCGACTTCGCGAACGAGAGAGGTAATACATATATTTAGTTCGTTCGAGAGCGATGAAATTTCGTATCTTGAGAAAATGAAAATTACTCGTGATAAAAGGAAAAAGAAACGGTAGAAAAAAATTGGAAGATCAATAAAAATCAGCGCGACCAAGTTCAAAATTAAAAATAGCCCGAAATGAAAAAAAAAGAAAAAAATAAATAAAAAATAATGAAATCGAAGAAAAAACGGGCCAAACATTTTCGTCATGTCGAAATTGAAAAAAAAAAATAATAAAAAAATAAAATACAAAAAATATAATAAAATCGAAGAAAAAACGCGCCAAACATTTTCGTCGTGTCGAGATTTCGCACGTTTTTTCATTCGAAGTCCGCGTAATATTTAAACTACTCGATTAAACATGCTGACCGAAGTTATTAAATAGATTACGAGCGGTACGGTGGCGCATCGCGGAACGCGCAATGACGTAAAAGTGGTACCGCCGCGACGTGTAAAACGCGAACGAACGCGACCGTTCCGCCAAGCTAACAGCGTCTTAAAGATGAGTACGTTCGGCGCATTGAGATAGCGAACGGAGACGCGAGAGGTGCAACGTGCGCGACACGTACAGACACCGACAGCATTCACAGCTCACAATTTCGAGGTGAACGTGGTACCATTTCGTCACGGTGCGGTTATCGGTGGTTTTTTTTTTTTACGAAAAGAAAAAAAAAATTCGGACGAAAATTCGCGGGGAAAAAAAATTTTCATTTTTCGAATCGAATCGTTATGGTGCGAATTATCGGTGAAAATTGATCGCGTTTTTAAGAGTGCTACGTGCGGCTTGGAAGATAATGAATTGCGGCGGTCAGACTGATAAGAGGAGTACCCAACACAACCACGGTGGCAATAGCGGTTCGAGTAGCGGTGGCGAGAGATCCGATGACAGCGAAGACGATCATACAGAAGGGAAACGGTATAAGCAACGTAAGGAGATGTCCATCAAGAGCGTTGCTCCGGTGGGTGGTAAATTGGCGTTGAATTTGAGTACCTCGGTGTCCGCATTCTCGGCCACTTGCTCGACTTCGTCGTCGGCTTCGTCGACCTCCGCGTCAACCCCTCAGATCAGACGATACGGTATGGGCACCGATGGCAGCGATTCTCCATCGTCTAACCTCAAATTACCACGTACATTGAGCACCAGCGTACTAAAGGTCAAATATAGATCTTCATTTTGGGAGAAATTTTGGGAAGAGAGATCCAAAAGAGATATGTAAGTACATGGATTATTTTTTCGTATTTTTCACTCATCGTGTACGATGCTCGAAAAAACCCAAAATTACCTTTATCTTATATTAACTGCTAACAACATGTTAACTACTTGTTTTACTCGAACTACGTACAAATTGAATTCGAATACGTCATGTGTAACCGGTGATTCACCCGAGGCGAAATTTTCGACTGGAAGTTCGGCTGGAAAATCCGTACATAACTATCCAACAACCTTGAACGTGTAAGGTAATTGATGAAACTTGTCGAACAATTTAATTACCAGAGATAAAGGGTCGAAAAATGAGTAATTGTGAATTACCCGAATAAGTGTACGACTGTGGACAAATTCACACCCAAGTAGCAATTTATATTCAGTATCAATGGACTGAGGAATTCAATCGTTGGTTTTATTTGGTCGTAGTTATACGTATATACGTTTGCCACGTGCGTCCAGTAATTCGTTATATATGTACTCTCGTCGTGTAAAAGTACGTAAGCGGTGATTTGGTTTTCTATGCTCGATTTAGACGCTCGATTAATTTCATCGAATTAATTAGATCACGTATGGCGGTGTAATCGTTCGCCTGTGGATTGTACGCGCGTACGTCATTTAAATAATACTCGTACGTTTCCTGCTTTTGTCTACGAGTCGTACAATGAGCTACATTTAAAACTGGCGAACGTGTTTGAGAGAAAAACTTGAAAATAACGTAACGAAAGTTGTACTCGAATGTTTGTGAAATTATCGAATTACGTGTGAAAATCGGTGACGTTTTGTTGTCGTACGAGCTCCGATGGTGGTATCGAGTCGGATTTATTGGCGTGGGAGTATGACTCGTAAACGTCAATTACGCTATAGCGATTCTACGATCAGGTATAATTAAAATTAACTCGTTATCGGGCGAATTTTCGTTGAAGAAATTAACGCTTATCAATTACCGCTGATAAGATGAGAGCGCGTGCTCGCTCCGATTCACTATACTGCGTTGTGTGTTTAGGTCGGTGAAAGAGTAAAAAACACGCTTCCATTTGCGCTCTTTAACTCGCGTAATTACAAATTGAAATTGTCGAAAGGGTAAAATATACGAGTAATTATTCGCGACTTAATTAGACTCGAAAATGATGGCCGCCGTTAAAGAAAAGTGATTTTTCCAAATTCGTTTAATTAATTGTTTTTGAGGTAAGAGTTGAGTAAGCAATAACGAGTATATGTTTATTACTTGTAAAGTGGCGTAGCGTAAGCAAACGACCCATTAGCCTCGTTAAGTTGTAAAATAAGTACAAAAAATACGTAAATTATTATGTAAACAGTTGTTAACATTTAAATTCGTCGCACTAAACTCGCTCGAAAATTGATAGGCAGCTGGTGCGTTTTTAATTGAAATGGTATCTAGTGAATGTTCGAGATGGTTCTATGGGAGTTCGATTTTTTTTTTGTGCCGGTTCCCATTAACGGCCCAGTTACCTTGAAATATTTGGAAAACTGGTGATTAGGGTGATTGATTTTGATGTTTCTTCGTTGGTAAGGATCAAATCGAGAAAATTAATAAATTTTACGAACGAAGGTTAAAACTGAAAGATTTTTTTCACCGTAACCTTGTTGCACTTTTTATGCTCGTTTAATGGGTGATTATTGCTGCATAAAAAGTTGAAAATTAGATGGAATGAATTTTTTTTTGGTTTCATTAATATGACTCCTGGGGTATGAGCTTTTTATTATAGTTTTAATTTTTTCATCGACAGTAAATACATGCTATTAAATTAATCATATCATAGGGAGGCTGTAAGACATTTGAAAGGCAGCTATTGTTGAACCGTGCTTTCTTAAGAAGCACATTTAATATCCAAAAACAGAATAGAGGATAATATCTACGAGGTATGAAGGATACGAAAATAAAGTGTCGAATAAGAAAGAACGAAAATAATGCGAAGTTTGGTCGAAAAGCAAGAAAATCTACGAAATAATAAAATATTTGTCCCTATAGTTATCAGTTGCAAAGATTTCTTGAATAATTGAAATTGTTCTTTTTTCATTAATGCGTATTTATTTTTGAATAAGCTCGCATTGTATTTTTCTGGACCGGGAAGGGGGAGTGAAGTGAATTTTGGAGTAGACGAAATTTCAGTTTTTTCATTTGGTAGATATGTATGTGAGCCAAAAAGTGTCCTAGTACACTCTAAACGAATCACGAATGAATCTTCAAATAGAAAAGTACGTAGCATTAAAATATCCACTTGAAAAATAATATGAGTCGATGGAGGGCTATGCACGAGGATTGGATCTTGGTAAGTTTTCGACAGAAGCATCTGATAGGATCTATTCAGTTGGGCCATCATAGCTCGTGTTTTGTCGAAGAATTTATTTGCCTGACTGTAACTGCTCTCGAATTCACTATGGTGTATGATGAAAAAACCATTCGTATCCTCGAGAGTTTTATCTCAGCATAGGTTTCAAAATTTTCGATTATTTTCAAATTCGAAAAATTCGAACAACAGCTATGTACGTGTCATTAAGTCATAGTGTATTATGTAGAGAATGAAAAATTTCAACAGTCGATTTATTTTCGATTTTTACGGAGTCTAAAATTTCTTTAATTCGCCGAATTATCCCAACTGCTTTATCAGGTTCAAATGAAAAAGTGTATCTAATTGTATTCATTAAGGGTTTCGAAAGTATCGCGTTTCTGGTTTAAATTTTCGTAAATTGCATTCAGGGCATATTAGGGTTGGACTGGGGAGAGCCAGAATTGGCCTCGGGGTAAAAATAATTTTTGGACTCTGCATTTAATTTTTTTCGATCTAATGAAAATTTGAAAAAAAATTGATATAATTTTAAAAATTTAATTACGATTGTGAAAAGTTTTTTTTTTTTAATTTCCTTGCCCTTTACAGCTGTAGAGGCTATTAAAACCTGAATCCATTGAAAAAAAAATTAATAAAAATTAAAGAAAAAAATCTTATTTGAATTTGAAGTGTTAAAAACCTTAAATTTGGATCTATCTCTGGGTTCTTTTAGAAACCTGAGCTCAGAGGCAGTTGGCTCCTTCTGCCAACTCCTCACTGTGGTTTTATATTAAAGACTCTCTGGAGGAGTTTGAAGGAAGAGGGGAAAGGGAGAAAAAAATTACCAACTGATATCAGACTTTGGGCAGATTTTATTTATTCATCATTTTTTTGTTTCATGATTTGCCAAATCCCAGAAAACGCATATTTTCTAGCGTTTATTTTCACGTAAAATCTTTATTTCCAAAACTGATTCGTAAATTATTCGTAACTAACAAAATCAACTATGAACACGAAAAACTCATCTGTATATTTTTGAACATAAGCTCATCGCGCCAACAAGCATAATAACAATAATAATACATGTATAGAATAGGTTTCAAAAATGTGTGAGTCATTCTACTTCCTACCTACCTTCTAATTTTCTCTGTTCGTAAGGGTAATAAAAATACTGGTTCAATCACCTATGATAGATGCTTTTTATGACAAGTGTAGCCAAATAAATTCGAATTATTTCAACATTTTGAAATTTAACATCTAGCTGTATGTTGACTAGGGGAGAGAGGTGAAAGCTGCTTCTTAGTTTTTCTTTTGATTTGTTTGGTTGAGTTTGATTCAAAATTAATACGAATTAGAAAATACTTTGAATCTGCTGAGAAGTTATAATGAGGCACATCTCTCTCGAATCTTTCGAAGGAAAAATTTAGTCGATATGTGGTGCATTGGGGCTCATCAATAATTAGTACAAAAGTTTTCAATCCTCAAAATTTGATTATCCTGTATGCAATGGTCAAAGTTATGGAATAACCGAACAACACCATTAAATTTTTGGATCGCTTTATATTCAGTGATTCCACCTTCCTTGAAAAATTCAGATGTAAATGTTTCTTTGTGACTTAAAAACTCAACCACTGTAAATATTGGATGAAATATTCGGATTTTTAGTAATTGGATAGATCATGAAAATGTTGGCAAATGCTGCATTATTCATTTCAGATCAAGTTATGAAATCTCCATTTTATCAGCTTTCAGATTAAAGTTTTAAACTTACGAAGGCACGATGAAGTCGATAGATATTGAACTACTATAGAATTATTTTCCGGAATGGCTTGTTTCGGTCATTTAGCCATTTTTAGTATCTCAAGGAACCATTTTTTTTCAAACAAAATTTCAATTTATTCACTTCGCAATTGTTCATCTTAGCGATACATTTTCTATTCATCATTTATTTATAGATACTCGCATACATAATGTATTGTGGTAAAGTATGTAGCATAATTTTTAAATCAATTAGAAAAACTTTTAGACCATCTTATAACCAATGGAGTAGATTGCTACAATTTTTCTAATCTGTGGGCAGCAAAGTATGTTCGCCAGCTTCAAAAATTAGCTGAATTTTGTAAAACTCGAATTTTTTTTAAAAACTTTTTCGTCACTAATTTATGAAGAGTAAACATTAAGCTATAGAGTTAAAATTTACCGAGTCTATCATTGGAGTCATTTTGGAACTTTTTTACGTACCCATCATCGAAAAAAAATCGATTCGTTATAATAATGTAACGTTGGTACTCGTATTTTTGCTCGTCGATTTCTTCATTCTAGCCTTCTTTTCAGAATAGAAAATTATTGAATAGTTGGCTGTTAATTGTTCACGTCAAGGATGTACTTCACCATTATGCTTTTATTTTATCATTGAAGAGTAAGGTAAATCGAGTTCTAAATACCCAACTTATGAGAATTACCCAGATCTTACATTTCAAATGATTTGTTGATGAAGTAGATAACTATTGGTCATATACCTTGTGCTAACAATAAATAATCGTTTAAAAATACAAAATATTCTCTGTTGACTTTTTTTCACAGTATCTTATACATTAAAAGAATTTTGAAGAAAACCTTGCGACAGTTCGCTAGACCCTCCCAATGGATCGATTTTGATGATTTTTTTTTAAATGAGTATCTTTTCATCTCTAGATATGTCATCAAGCATTGAAATTATTTTTTGATGATTCGGGATCATAAAAATCCCAATTTTATGGCAATTTTTTTGTTTTTTTGGATTTACTTTAGAAACTAAAAAAGCTACGAAGTTGGTTGATATCTTAATCGAAAGAGGTAAAAATTTAGAACATTTACGTCGCTTACAATACCCTTCAACCTCTTATAGTTTTCCAGTTATACGTATAAATTCAAATAATCAGAATGTAGAAGCTATGCCTGTTGTTAAATCAAAACTTTTTTTCTTATTAATCGTTAAAAGAATTGAAGTTGCTGTTGGTTTATGATTAATGGGTGAAGTGAGACTTAGTTGTGTTTACTTTCGATATCAATTATACCATATTAGGTATACCCATAGAGAACAATCTAATGTTTTCTGAGCATGATTGTAGGTGTGAAAATGAAATATTCATGATATCAGGAGTTAAAAAAGTGCAACAAAAAATTCTGATGCAGCAATGCTTTTTTTAAAATTTACTTTCTTCTTACTCGTCCCCTCTCAATGCTTTGGTTATTCATTCAAATATTAATGACTGGGTAAACGCCCCTCCCCCCTCCAGATAAGTGAAGGTGACAGCAAACAGCTGGAGTGAAACGAGCAGGCTGAGCGAAGCGATGGCGTGAGCAGGGGGTTGGGACTCCGAAGCAGCCCAGGGGCGAAGCTCCCTAGTATTTTCTGAATTGAAAAGTCAAAGAACATCGAAAAGTACGTAGTTTCATGAAAAATTTTTCTCTTATCAGTAAAACTTGAAATTTTCATAAATTTTTCAAAATGGTCATAAAAATTGCAATATACTTCATTTTTCGATCGTAAATTGTTTGTAACAAAAATCATGATATCATTCGCTGCAACAAAATGTAATTAAAGAAAAAATGTATTATTAATTTGTTTTTCGATTTTACTACACACGAAACTTCTGAGATGGAAAAGAAAACAAATTAATCAAACCGAAATCTAATTCCTATACGAGATAAAAGCGTCTCAACTTGAAAATAGATTCTTTCGTTTATAATTAAGGATACTTTCTTACGAGGTGAAAGGTCTTAAGTTTTAAATAGATTCTATTTGTAATATTCTTACCCTCAAACAATCTATATGGTAAAAGGTCATGAAATGCTTTTATGTATTCTTATCATAATGTGTACAAAAACAAACCCTCAATGAATACTTCCGAATATGAATTCAGACTGGTTTTTCATTTAGGATTTTTTCATACGTATGTTTCTGGCGATATATTTTTTTTTCAAGTTAGTAATATAGGTTCATACACATAAGGGTACGTATAATGAAAAAATCAAAATGAAAAAATATAAAATGTTAATTATTTCAGTCATTCCCTTTGGTATACTTACTTTTATGTATGGAAATGGTAGTGGAAAAAAATGGTAATGAGAATATCTCTGGTTGCTTTTTATTTATGAAACTGTTGTAATTTATGTGAAAAGCGTTGAGTCGTAAATAAAGTTTGTTTGAGCCTCAGGTGTTCATTACCCTAGAAGGGGGAAATGAAAGCGAAGAGAGCAAAAACATGTGATGTTACGTACTCTTACGACGGCAACGGTTCGTCGTGACTTTATACTAATTCGAAAATTCAAAATGAAAAATAAAACTGACGACGAATAGAGAAAGCTTTATTGACAATCCTCCCACTTTCGCCCAGCTCGTTCAATTGACGAGGAAATTAATTTTCTTACTCGGTATGTTTATTTCATTAAAACGTCAATTCGAATTAGAAAATTGGTATAAGCATAAAAGACGAAACGTATTCATGTATTCGGGTGAAAAAAAAAATGTTTTTTCCGCCTTCGAAGGTCTTTACATTTCATCGTGGAAATTTATTCGTCGCTGAAACAATGGCGTAAATTTACGCGCGCTAAAAGTCGAGAATTTCGTTAGCGAGGAAATTATAAAGGACTTTTTTTACAACCATACGAGCGGCGGCCATTCGGCGAAATGATTTTTCACAATATGGGCTATTTTTTTGTTAGGGTTTCAACTTTAATATGCGACATGGAAGGCAAAACGTTTATTTGGTAATTTCGTCATTTATAGGAAGGCTGAAAAGTAGAACACCATTGTTACGATTTTAGAGACTGGCGGTGCCGGAATCGAGTAATAAAGTTGCTTTTTTGATGTTGGCGAGCTTTTGAAATTGGAAAAATAGGGGTTGCGACTTGCGAGAGCGTTTATTTTATTCGAGAGCGAAATGAAAATAATAATGGTACGTGAGATGTGGCTGTGAGAGATGTAAAAATCGATGAGATGATTTTCAGCGGAGTTAGCGCCAAGGTGTACGAAAATAACGCCGGAATTTGGTATCGTGGTTTGGTGTTGGCGAATTATTACCTCGATGAAATGATTATATTTTTCTTTTGCTTATGCTATCGGTCGAGTGGTAGTGTTTGGCAGCCGAGTCTGTCGATTAGAGGTGAATAGAAATGATCACGAATTTTTTTTTTTGTTTGTTAATCAAATTGAAAACAGCTGTAACTCTTTGAAATTACGAACTGTTTTTTAGTTCGCTGCGAACCTAATGGAAATGATAATTATTACGTGGATTTATTGGTTTCATTTCACGTACGAATGTTGAAATGGTACTGTGTGATGCGTATGGGTGAGGTGGTACGTCGCATAGTGTTCGTTTTTGTTAAAGCAGTTGCATGTAGAGGTATCGAAAGCTCTGTGTGATTTATCGTAGGTGTACCACGTGTAACGTGATTAGGATAATATGAAATTTAGTCGACGACATCGCAAATTTATCCTCGTTAATAACGCACTTAGCTGTTGTTTGGATCGTACTTAAGGAGTATATTATTATAGTTATAAAAATGTTGCTTTTCAATAATACATATTCGACTCAATTTATTATTTTTTTTGAATTTTTCATTTGCAGCAATAAATTTCTATAGTTTGGTCTAAGACTAAGTATATTTAAAATTCAAATCATTCCAGTTATTTTCTCAGTTGCATTGGTCTTCTTTCCGATTCCATGTCCATGGCTCCCAGCGCTAGCTAAAAGTAACGATGAAACGCCGACGTTTGTTCCCGCAGACGAAGGTATACCCTGAGATCTTCCAAGCGAGGGTGTATCCTGTAATCCTGCGGAATGAGTCATGTGCGATTGTCCGCGCGAAGGTGAATGCTTAGATCTTCCGGATGGTAATCTAGACGATCCTCCGGATGCTCTCAACGACGATCTTCCCGATTTACTGGAAGTCGATGTACGTGAGTTGGAACGAGATCCGAGTTTGCCATTGCCACGAACTGAGATGCTTCCGATACCGGGGCCTTTTTGTTCAGAGTAGCTGAACTGAAAGTATAGAAGCAGCAAATCATTAACTTTACCCATAAGATTGAGTTGAATGTTGGTTCGAATTTCGTATTTTATTAAGGGCGTTGATTTTATTCTAAATGGAAATTGTATTTCGATTTAATTCGATATATCGACCGAGTTTAATTTTTGTAATGAGTACCTGCTGGTTTTTTTTTCATGCCGTGGGTAATTGCGCGGCCGAAAGTAACCAAAACTAGAAGCTATCGTGCCTTTAATCGATTATTTAACGCCCAGTGGATAAATCTGTTCATCACTTATTCGAAAATAATTTGTTGAAACACGAAAGGGTTATTATGTGTTTAAAATGAATTTTTTCATCTTTCAATTCATTAGAACATGATAAATAATAATTTATTATTAAGTGATTTCAGTTTGAGTCTCGTGTGTAATTCAGGTATATCGCGTAATGAAAAATAAATGTAAAAAAAAAATCTCTTTAATAGACTAGAAATAGTTTTAAATTTTTGAGATTGGTCTCCTAGCCTCTGGAAAAAGTCGATATCTCCAGAATCAAGTCTTGACCAATATCTTTTGAGGCAAGACTTCTACAAAAAAGGAAAAAAAGCTCAGTACGTGTATAATAATATCGTACAAATTTGGTTCTCTTGCCTTCTTAAATGAAAGGGGTAAAAATGTCATCATTATTTATTTGTAATTTCATCATTCTAATGAACAAATGTATGTTAAGGTGGATCAAAAATGATGTATTTTGAAAATATGCTTTGTGTCGGAAAAATTGACCAGTGACCTTGAAACATGATATGTAAAAATAATTTTAGAATTATGCAATTACTTGAGGTTTTACTCCTCTCTTCACCCAGATAAAAATTTAATGCAAACGTATAATCTTAAATTTGGAAATTAATTATTCGGAAAAAATTTCAGGCACGTAAAAACTCCAATAAAGATTTTAAAGTTACCGCCGAATGGGGATGTTGCACGTTTTCTGGAAAAAATATGTACGTATAGAGAAAAAAATTCGAAATTGAATAAAGAAAACCGCATTCCATTTGATTCCATAAAACCTGAGAATAAAAATTCCAAAGTTTGCATTTTGCGGTGCGCGCTAAAACGTAGGGTTCCCGCGGAAGCACCCGTTGTTACATCATAACCTTGGAACGCCCGCGTTGCTCTTATAGAGATTAACATGGAGAAGCGTTTTTTCATGTTTATTGCGCCTAAACGGCGCAGTTTACGTTATAGATGATAAGGACGTTTTGTTTAGAGTAAACTATGAGCTTTGCGGTGGTATAATAATTTTTTCAATTTAATGAATTTGAAGCAAGATACGGCTTCGTTAAGTTGATGATAAAATTATTTCTCATTAAGGGGGTTCAGTTTTTGTAAAACGTGGAAAGAAGGAGGGGTCGGAAAAAAATTGTTGATATGCCATTAGATAGGGTATGAAATGCGCTTCATTTTCTTCAGTGCAAGCACCATTTTAGCTTTTCTCCTTCCATTGATATATTAATGCAAAGTTTGAAAAAAGTTTAAAAAACGCGAAATCGCGCCATTTTAAAACTTTAGACTGGAATACTTCAAAAACTAAAAACGCTACAAAAATGTTTTCAGCGAACGAAATGTAGTACTTATTAAGGGTTTTTTAGTGCCGTATTCAAATTAATTCCAAACTTTTTTACACGTGATCTAATACCAATGAAAGAGGCGCCAGGAGTAGAACTACACAAAAAGTAAAAAATAATGTTGCTGATGAAGTTGATTTTTGAATTTTTTTTTTCATTCTCGATACAATCAAGAGCGTAAAAACAATAAATATTTCAAATTCCCTCACGGAGACTTCACGTTATTGCGTGGAGCTGCTCCCCTACCACCTTTTATTTATTGTAATTGGCGAAAACATTAGTAAACTCAGCGTTACGTATGAATAACGATGACTTTTTTTTTTGAAAAATATTTCAGCTTTGTAACAGTATGACATTACGTTCCCGTCTTTTATTTCCATCAAGTTTTAAGTGAATTTATTTTTTATGCAACATCCCCATTGCTGAAAATTCGAGTATATTAAATTGAGATAAACTTTCTCAGTTATCTGTTTTTCTAGGGAATTTTATACCTAATCAAACGGCATATTATGCTCTTTTTTTTTGGTAAAAATTAACTTTACATTTTGTTGGATGAATGTCGATTGAAATTGGCTATTGAGATTATTATTCTATAGATTGTTGGAAAGAAATTTTTTCTTTTTCCGAAATACCGAAATTACGTGACATTGATAGGACATTATAGAGGAAAGGGTTCTTAAACTAGGTGTTGAGTAATAGAATGGACTAAGTTTGGATTTTTTCAGAAATTGAAGGACAGACTCACGATAGTTGCTAAATGACCTTGAAGGACGTTATGAAAATTTCAGCTCTTTAACTTAATTTTTGAACCCACTCCTTCTTCCTACAAAATAAAGGAAAAACGAAGCAACAATTTTGGTTATTTTGAGAAATGAAAACGGATAATTTGACCTTTATATTTATTCATAAATAGTCATTTAATAGAATACATAAATAATTTTTTTTAATAATTAACATTTTTTTCCAACTAATTATGGGCTTAATTTAGGTTTTTTCAGACGCAGGAGAGAAATTGTGCTCTATTTTCACCTCAAAAACCTTCCAAAGCATCACTAGCGTGCTTCAGGATGATTTCGTGTAAATGTTTTAGTATCAAAAAGTTTAAACTTTAGGAAACCCTGTCGAAAAAAAATGAGTTGGAAAAGCCTGAAATGAGCTCGTACTGTACACAGTGTACACACGACCAATTAATCACCTATTTGTCGTTCATTTTTAAAAATAACGAAAATTGTTGCTTTTTGAAAACAAATTTAAAAATTGTTCAGACTCGAATTTAAAAAAAAAAGGCTAAAATATTCATGATGTTCTTTTGAGGTCATTTATCGACTATTGTGAGTTCCAATTGAAAGCATGCGAAACCCTACTGATAAATTAGGAAGTTTCCATGTTGATCAGAAAGGGCTGTTACAGTATTAGCAGCGATTATGTATACCAACGTTGGAATGAAACTAGCTCAACAAATTTTTTGCGTTCAAGTTTACCCCTAAATGATAGTTGCCTTATGTGGCCCCAAAAACGTACTTGTAATTTACGAAAGAACAGTGGAATTTTACCATAGGAATTTTTTTTTTTCATAGTTTAATGTGTAAAAATTGGGCCTGATTCCTCCTGGTAAATTTAGAATTTTTTTCCTAAAAAGGTAGATACATTCTTTGCGCCACAATATGCAAGTTTTGATTACTACCACTTTTGCAGGAAATGAAAAAAATTTGTTACACCTTGTTGTGTACAAATACAGTGGTACCAACACATTTCCTTTGTCATATATTTTTCCACGAAATGTTACAAAAGAATTGAATTAATTAGTAAATAAACTCTTATGATTTAGAAATTAATTTTAGAATACTGAAAAATTTTTCTTCCACACGTGAAACCACCAAACTATGCAGAGAAATGAAAAAAAAAATGAATTTCTTCTCAAAGATTGAGTTCTTACTTCGACATGATTTTGATATTATTTCCTACAAGAAGCTAGTTCGAGTTGTAGATAAGGTACTTTTAAATAAAAATTAAGAAATTAAAATCGTATGTGAGAAATTTAATTTAATTTTGCCAAGAGATTCCGAGAAAATTTCGTGTTTACCTTAGCATGGAAAAAATCATTGATTTTCAAAAGATTCTGCGGATCAAATTTACAGTCGATACTCGCTCTTTACTTGAGTAAGTGATGAAAAATGTGCACGATTTTAAACAAATATTAAATTATATTTCATAAAAAGTTTACGTAAAATGATATACCTTACGTCAATGATTTTAATTTGTCCTTGAATTCGACCTTATTTTTTCACACTTACTAAAGTAAGGGCGAATATCAGTTATAAATTTGGGCCTAATACATTTATTTTTGAAAAAATATTTCTGTCGTGTTAGTTCGCTCATTCATCATTAAACAGCGGAATATCTTAATGGAATGTTCGATTGAATTCTACATTATTGAATTTCAAAATAAAAATTAAAAATAATCATATAAAATTACGGAGTAAGAATTTTAAATTTAATTTCATAAAATGTGGATTCACCGAATACGTGGGGTTTTCTTGATTTCCTTATCGTAAGCGATTTGATGCCACAGATGTTTAATAAATGCAAGATTCAACTCACCAGCGTGAATAGTATTGTCATCGCCAACACAATGCAAGTGATTTTCATGATTGGAGAACACTTTAAAACTACTGATAAGAGAGTGAAGAACGATTACGATGATTATTAAATATATAGGTGTGGCAGAGTACTCAAAAAACCGTCTTTTTCATCGCTTTTACCATAACGGAATAAAATTTGTCGTTGTGTACGCTGAATTCGTCCCTTGGTGCATTGATCTTCGTTTCCATAGTTACTTCATCTCTGTGGCGCCCAAGATACCCTTGATAAATTTATTTTCCGAATTTTTTTCGCGATCCACGTACACTCAGGCTGCAAGTAGTGCATGATTTGAAAAAGCACGAATAAAATTCGTACAAATGTTGGAAATTTTTTTCAGGCGATTTTACTCGTAATTAAAAGGTATATTATGATTTTTTTTTTTTTGGTAAAAATTAATTTTACATTTTGTCGGATTGATGTTGATTGAAATCGGCCAGCTTTACCTTCGCTGGTCTTCTCTGGTGTGGAAAAAATGCTATCTATAGATGAACGTATTTCGTAGACGATAATTGATAAGTAGAATTAGCCGGTGGCCGAATCGATCAATCTTGGAAGGCCGGCACGAGTGAGGTATGAAATAAAATTCGATGGTATCTCGAAGGTTCATAAAGGCTTTATTTAATTTGCCGGCGGTTGTCGGCTTTTCGTATTTATTTCTCTCGTAAGCTTATTGCTTATAAGAAATGTTGCGTGTAAACTATAAAAGCGGTTCGAATTTATAATGCAGACGGACGCTTTTGCGAACATTCGGCCAATGTTATAACGTCGAAATAGGCTTTAAGTTACGGCGAGGTGAATTATGGTGGTTGCAAGGATATACGCACCAACGTAGGTATAAAGAAAGTGTTACGATGGGTCTAAATTTAAGGCATCCCGATGTCTGGAGTAAAGCGATGGTTTAAATTGGGAATTAAGGTGTACGATTGTTTCCCCATTTGTGTTTTTTTCCTCGAGAATGATTTTCGCGAACAGTTTAATTAATTTTTTTCCTTAGTGGTCGACTATGTAGTATTGGCAATTTGAAAGGCTGTAATAGGCTCAGGTGTTGATAGCGGAATGAAAATGGTGCAAATAGTTTCGTTTATTTTTGGTTTTACCCAGATAGTCGCTGTTAGTTCATAAAAATATGTTTTCTCATAACCTGCTATTCGTAACTAACAAGGTTTTAAATAATTAGATATTTTTGTTTTTCAAGGTGCCTTAGGAAGCTTAATGCAATTTTTACCTGTTTACAAGTTAATATAGGCTCTTTGCCCCATAAATTAAGACGAATTCATGTAAAAGGGTACTTTTGTCTAAATAAAAATTACATGGAAGAGAATACTCGAATTGGTGTGAAGATTTGTCGATCGATGCCAACATCTGTGTCCTTGTCAGCGAGTCACGATAGTATTACTGTTCATTCATGAATAACTCACTTGAAACAGGTTAAAAAGTATAGAATTGTCTTCTCCAGTACTGAATGTTACATGCACAACTAGAAATCAAGTTCGTTGTGGAGGTAAATGGTGGTTGAACCGGGTTATAATAATATTTTCGTCATTAATATCAATAGATTATGATTAATTATAAATGGCTAGGTATACTTAGATATTCTGAGAAGTTTACAAGGGTCATCTGGTTTCATAGCAGATGGTTTTTAATTTACGTAGTAGACACGATAATTGAGCGAATCGATGTTCGTATGAAATGAGTAGTTTTTTAAATGATCATTTCTGTCGTTTTGAGGATTTATCCGATATTTTTATTTTCCCTTGTTTTTCGTTTTCGAAAACAACCGCATTTTTTTTTTTACAAAGCGTAGCAACACTTGAGAAAACTAACGAATATAATGTCACAGTACTGACCTTGTCAACAATTATTTTTTGCGAACATAAGTGCGAACCACGAAATTCACCAGTCCGTGGGCCGGTTGAACGTTTGTTAATTGCTGACTTTTCATTCACGAGCACGAAAATCCGCCTGACCTTGACCAGCTATCGTGCTGTATGGCTTTACGTTCGTGATAGATAGCGAATAATCGTACGAAACTTTTCGGTATTTTGTTTATTCGTGGTGTTTGTCAAGCCATATGATGCAGTCAACCAGTACGTTATGTAATTTAGGAAAGTATTCTCGATGCTTTAGATGAGGTTTGAACGGTAATTAAATCGCTTTGATGACTTCGAAATTGAAGTTCACCTTTAGATTGTTAAATGAGGTTGTAGCGTTAATGTGTAAGTTAGAGAAGAGAGAGTTTTGATTGAATTCAAAGTTAGTTGGGTTTTTTTTTGAGAGAGTAAATTTTTTCGTTTAATTATTTGTCGAATATTGTTTGAAATTCGGTAACAAGGCCGTAGCGAAGAGGCGTGGTGGTGGGTGACGGTCAGAACCACCATGAGGTCGTATAATTTTGATTGCGAATAAAAAAAATTTTTTTGTATATTGATAAAATTTAATTTTAACCAGTCAACCTTCCTCCAAAAATTACTCGTTTTCAATTCGTATTTTGACTGAGAATTGGAAATTCATATTTTCAAAAAAAAATCAACATCCCCTCCGTCTCTTCATTTAGCAATTCTGGCTGCAGTCTTGGTATATGGACTTGTGTATTTAGCTGAGTTTTTAGTTTCAGAAACGATAGCTATTACAGCCTACCTGATTTGAGAAGGGTAGGTATGGGCAGGTTGGATATTCAAATCATTGTGTTTCAGACCATTTGTAGTATCTGTCAAATGTCCAACTTTTTGGTATATAGCGCCTGCGGGTATTCATGAAATTCGCTCAAAACTTGGTGAGAGACTCTTCTTAGAAATGTAACAAAAGTATTTTTTTTTGTTTTTTTCGATACATCTCAAAATGGTGGAACACTCAAATTTTGAGGGGGGCTGGAGAAGGGGCAACTAGCTCAAATTTTTTGTTTTTGATCTAATATAAAAGAGTGAGTTACGTGCACCAATATATCCAATTTTCAGTTTTATAAGTGCATTTTGAGAAGAGTTGGAGCAAAAAACAGCTTTTTGAGGAAGCACTCCGTCATGAAATTTCTGCAATCTTCGATATTTCCTTACCAAATCAACCTAAAAAAGTCACACTTTGTGTGTGGGGTAAGTTGGTGACCGGAATATGGCCTCTTGAATTTGGGTCGAAATGGATTCAAAATGGCGGATTATCAAAATTTGAGTAGTGCTTGAGGAGCCTGATATTAGTAAAAATGTAATTAATATGAACTCATATGATTATTGAAGATAAGACGTATACTATATTCCCATTTCACCTCCAGACATGATGTTAGAGGGGAGAAGGAGGGGTTATCAACCTCAAAATGTGATAGGGGTACACGAGATTTCGAAAATTTTTCATTGGTGTGTTATATTATGTTTTAATTGTAATCCAATTTTCACCCATTTTATTGAAATAATAACGATTTCCTCAACTCCTTGCATATCTAAACCATGAGCAGAAATCTATATATGGGTTAATTTAATAAACGATTAGTTGTAAATTTATATTTATGGCTGAATTCTTTTAATTTCGAATTTTATGAGTATTAAAAAAAATATATATTAAAAAATAACTATGTTCTAAGAGCCTCTAGCCCTAAGCTGTACATGGCGCAGAAAAAAAAAACAGTATCGAAAAAAAAATTGAATTAGCTACAGATGACTATTTTTCATCAGTTGGACTGTTTTGAGTAATTTTATTTATTTCACTATGTTAGAATCCTCAAAGAAGGCATTAACTATACGTCATACAAACTTAAGACGAAATTAATAAAACAAAAAGAAAGGGCAATAATGAAGAAAATAAATTATGTAGAAAAGGCACGAACGTTTGATTTTCTAATCATAAATTTTCTTTTGCCAAGTTCTGTACCTCTAGTTCTGTTTGTTTAGCCATTTGATGTTAGACAAGGCGGTGTGAAGCCAAGGGAAACTTCGACTGCACATAGCTCCATTCCAGAGGGTTTGGTGGGGTTTCTTGGTATAAAGAATAGTTTATGACTGTTTTCTTCTTCTTCTCTGATCCTGTTTCATTTCGTTAGTATGTTTTCTTTATTTTTTATTCTTTCGTATTTACATTTTTTGATGTTTTTTGATGCCACTCGTTCTACTTGTGTTAAATAAATAAATTAACTAGAGCTATTGTAACCTATCTAATTCGAGAAAGAGATATCTTTGGGTTGTAAATCATTGCTTGTAGTGTTGTAGTTGATTCACTAATGTCTAAGTTTCATATATACCCATATTTTATACAACTCGTATTACATATTTCCTTTCCCCGTCCCCTCCCTCATGGTATGAATAGAATGAATGAAAATTTTTGCAGAATTTGATTCTAGGGATTTTTTTTGAGTATATGTCATCCATTTGTTTAGACTTTTCAATTCGACCAAAACGATGCTTCATTTCAGTTTTGAAAAGAATTGAAGGGATTCCCAAAATCTCAAAATTTTTTATCGTGACAGCATTTGAAAAATTTTTCGCAAATTTTTAAAAATAAAAATAGATTTTGAAATATTTTCTCACTTTATTGGGGACGAATTATTTAATTGTATTTCATATTGAGGGTATTGGTTGCAAGTGAAACCTAAACGATGAAATATTTGTGGAGATGAAAAGAAAAATCTTCATCTCTATTACTTTGCTCAGTTGCAAATTTAACGTTACATGTAAAGGTGCGAGCATTTAAGTAATCCTTTGAATTTGCATGGCTTATAAATTCCGACGTTGTAGTTTCACCTCAGAGAGTTGGTTCTTCATTTTGGTTTCATCGTTGGCGGAATATAAATGAATGTAATCTGAATAAGGTATTTGTCACGTTTTATTCATCGCGAAGTTTTTCATGGCGCTAGAGAGAGAAAGAAAAAAAAGAACATAACGAGAATATAAAAAATGTAAATTCTCGCGTCATTTGGTTACTCGTATACAGTACGGTCGCGACTTGGGGTTGATATATTGATACGTAAACAACAATTGCGTAGTTTTCTAAAGTAGGTATCTGCGAAGAGTGCGGATTATGGGTAAATTACGGTATCTCGGCTTCCTGTATAGGTATAAAATTTACAGTTTTAGAAAATTAAACGGTTGCGGTTAAACAATAGAAGGTATAATCTTAGCGTTCATTCGAAGTGGTATACATAACGAACGTTATTAGAGAGAAACACGTTGCTATAATAGTATAGTGTAAACAACCAAACATGGAACGTTAATAAATTCCACTTTCCGCGAATTCGATCAACAATAAGGAATCCAGTTTACTATGTCGATTAGAGGAGATAATTACCGCAACGACCAAATTCCCATTATCATTTTTGCGCCAGTTATCCATAAACGAACGTTTCACGAATGTTGTTTACTTGCGAAGAGGGGGGTGGCGAAATAGGGGATTTTTCGAAGGGCCGAATGTTCGGTACTACGAGTATGAACTGCCAGCTGTTGATTGCGTTGGACTTGGAATCGGTAATGATAGCGGTGGTTCTTTTTTAATGGCTGTATATTAGACAGAAAAATTACCCGGTCGTTGTTAAGGTGACTGCCTGCGTTGGATTTTAATTTGAAATTAATTAAAGTTCAAGAACGGTTGTCGTTGTCTCTTTACATCCGTTTTGGAAAATATATTCGTCGCGAACGGTGGCGTTTGATGTTGAAATTTTTTATTAGCTTTTACGACGATGTTTTAGCTTTGTTTTATATTCACAACGTTTCGTCTGCCTTTTGCTCGGTATTCGCGTTACGGTATGGGTTTTTGAAAGGAGTATTTTCCCCATCATGTTTTTTATTCGCTATACAAGCAGGACTGTACGATTAACTGGAAAATTCCATTTTGTAGGTATAAAACTGTTGTGGTTTAACTGGCGTTCGTATCAATCATGCTATTACATAAATGCTTTCAGCGAATGGACATGAGCGAATCTCATATGTATGGTGCTTTATCATCCTAAATTAATTTATTTACGTCTGTCCGATTGAAAAGTATACAAATGTTTGTTCAGAACGAAACGATGCAGAGTCAAAGAATGTGAGAATTTTCTGTGGAATTTTTGACTCGAATATTTTATTTGGGTATCTATTTAGTTATTTGAGCGTCCTCTCACACAGCTTAAAATACCAGCTACAAGGGGAATACCAATAAAAATTTACTCAAGTTGAACGAAACTAAATTTAATTAAATGTTAACAAAATGAAATTAATAAATTAATGTTTCGGCTTACTGAAAAAAAAAATTCCAAGGCAGAACTCTCCTCTAATTTAAAGAAATAAAATTCTATCTCTTCCCTCCATTTTCTGAACTACCAAAATTCCATAAATAGTTCTATTCTAGTGAAATATATCTACTTTTCTTATCACTTCCACTACTCATTTTATTCACTATTGATATTATTCTTCTAGAGGAGAGGTCGGTTTTTTTCAATTTTTTAAAATTATCTTTTATCAATTCAGAATGTCTTACGGTCTCGTTGGCGTAAATGCATGATTGAGGTTTAGGATTCGAATCCCTCTCAGAGCTTTTTTTCTATGTATTTTCGAAATTGAATTTCCTGTGATATCTCAACCTAAAAATATTGCTTGTATTCGAAATGAAAACCCAAAAATTTCAACTCGGAAAAGTAATTTTTATACGAGGAGACTTGCTCTTAAAGTTTCCAAAAATTTGAAATTACAAAAAAAATCAAAAACTATAATTTTTAAGGGTTTTTTAGATAATATATTTTACGTCTTAAAGACATAAGATATTGAATAGAAAATTTTTCTCACGTATTATTTAAAAAAAAAAAATTATATTTTTTATGATATTTGGTTAGGTTATTACTTTATTACGTGAAGAGAAACGCAATTAATTAGGTCCATGGTGGATACATCTATATTTTGGGAATCCTTGAAACATGAAAAATTGTTGTTCAAGTCCCAAAACAACCGAAATTAAACCCGAGTAATATAATTGGATAACCTGAGCATCCTCACAAAATGAAATACGTGTACATTTATGCATTTACGTATCAAAAATAACTATTGTGACTTAATGAGGATGTTCATTTTTTCCAATCAATAAAAAATAGCTCAAAGGTGAAAAATATTTCCCTGAATATTTGATTCTCTTTACTTCACTTTACTTTACTTTTTTTCATTAACGTGTCATGTACTGCATCAAGGCCAGAGGCACAAATTTTTAATTTTTCAATTATTTCTAAAAATATTATGAATATATAGGTAGGGTTTTTTCCTAATAAAATATTTTTAGAAAAACTGTATGCTCAAGTTTTTTCTTATTTAGTCCTTCAAGACTCAAATTTAATAGAAAAACAAAAAAATGTGATAGTTTCTGTAGAAAGGGCCCTCACATGTAAATCGTAAATTGTTCAAGAAAGTCAAAAAACAAACTACATTATTTTTTACTGTTTTTTTTTTTTTAAATCAATTTTTTTCGTATTAATTATGATAATTATTATTATCTTACATTAAAAATGTTTGTTTCTTAACATAAAAGTGAATCTGAGAGCATATTTGAAGGTATTACGATTATAAGTGCCCTATTTTTCGAGCTTGAAGTTGGCACAGTAAGTAATACAACCACCACACTACGTCAACTTCAAACTTAAAAATATGATATAAATACGCAATTTTGGGACATTCCGACCACACCATGTTGTCGAGGAAAGTTTTTAGAACAAAAAAAAATGATTTTTTACACTATCGCAAATTTAAAAAATTATAATTTTTAAATAAAAATTTTTTGAAGCATTGAGCTTAAGTCGGCACGAGTTGAAATTATTTTTAAGAGTTAAAATTTTTCAAGGTTTCATTCAGGGTTCAAAGGAATGTTTTTGGAAAAAGGCACTGTTCAAATTTGACCTAATGTATAAGTATACACTATACAGTATGATACACGATAACTTTGAGTGAATGGAATTTGAAAGAAATTGAAACCACGATAGTAAATGGAATAAATTCTAATTTCTACCTGTATCATAGATAGCCCTTCGTTATACTCGTATATAAATTATCGCTTATAAAGAATCCAAAACTCGGAGCGAAGACAGTTTCACAGTTTCACCATAGATACCGTTAACCAGAACTGGAACGAAGTGAGGGATAGCATTGGCTTATTTGCTACCCGCCTACTTACTACTATTATTGCATGGCATACCGGGGAGAGAAAACAGATTATGTTGAAGCGCTGTCTCTGAACCTACTTCACCAACACTATATTTCTGGCTCCTTTTCGATAAATTATGAGGGATGCATTTTTATTCAACGGTGGCCTATCTAAGTGCGGTTAATCTATGGTTATATGTATCTTTCAATTTTTATCATTGTATTATAACATTTGAATACAGTTTTCATTTTTTCGTTAGTTGGATTTTCTCCCTTTTTTTTCAAGGATAGTGAATTTTTTTTACAAGTGGTATGTGGTACAAAAGCACTAGAAGGCAACAGCTATTGAACGTTAACACTCCTCCCCCTCCCCTGAAAGAACTATCTATGTTCCTCACTGTATGGTCTTTTCATTTTTGCGGTCAATTTCTGTTCCATTTATGGTTTTGAAAGATGACTGAAAAATAACACTCCATGAATATGCTCTTGAAATATGGAAACCCTTAGTTTAAATATGATGTGTTCTCAACTCATGTGGGACCTGTTAACATCAATATTTGGTCACTCAAGTAGTTTTTCCTGGCATTCGTCTTTTTGATAGAGAAGTACTTACTTACTTCTTACTTCTTAAGTTTTACGTGCCGTGTACTGCCGCCTAGGCCAGAGGCACGGTAAGTATTGCGGATTAAATACAGTTTAGGAGGTTAGTTTGTTTCAGAAATAGGAGAAGGGAGTCGGATTTTGTGGGGTTGTCACATAGTATTTGGGACAGTTCAGTAGGATACTTAATTCAGTGACGATACGCCTGATATGTGCTGCAGTGAATAAGAAGGTGTTATTAGAGTTGAAAATTCTACGAATTCCTAATCCTACCCTTGGCCACTAAGGTATGCTAGCATTGATGAAAAATATGAAGTGAACGTTATAAAACGTCAAATATGCCCAGAAAAATTTAGTTTTTTGAAAATTTGTCAAAATTACCATCTGAATTACAAAAAAATTTTCCGACAACCAAACTGTGATATGACTACTACAGGGGGTTAAATCCATCAAATTGGCTTAGGCTTTTATCTCCGGTAATATGATACAAGAAAAATGAACAAAAACAGTTAATCTATTTTCTAATTCTGAATCAGAAAGATTTTATTCATTTTTCGAATAAAATGTTTCTCAAGGCTAGAAAAGTTGTTATCAAGTTTATCAAGGCTAGAAAAGTTGTTATCAATTCATTTAGGAAAAATGTTGTTTCCACATCACCACATGTCGATCTGGTATTTTTTCTCATTTATTTCTGTATATGTGATGTTTACGAGAAAAATCAATATGTATGAAATTATTCTACTTTCAATTGCTGACAAATAAGAACAAAATTAATCTATTTTTAGGGTACGACGTATTGAAATGCGAAAAATGTTTCTGATTTTATCGACTATCGTTGCAACGTAGTTCTCAACCTATTTTACTTACGGTTTTGCATTTTTCTCACTTTCAGTAAATAAAGCGTTTACGAATATCAAGTTTTTAATTTCCATTATAAAAGTTCGTATTAATTTTTTGATAAAATACATCGCAAAGATCATAAGTCACCTTTATTAATCAAAAAAAAAGTTTTTAACTTCGGAGCACCTTTGATTTAAAAACTAATACGAACTTTCTTATTCGAAATTAAAAACTTGATTTTATTCGAAGACGAATATGAAAAAAAAATTAATTATAGACAATTTGGTAATATCCATTTGATCGCATAATGCGATTGCGATTTTTCCATCAAACACATGTTGGCCCAACAATCGCCCATAAGGGACGTGATGGCGTGCTAAATTAATGAATTTTCGCCTTTTTATCTATCGTTGCATATTGATAAATGAACCCGCATGTGGATGTTAATTGTTCATTTTCGATCTTATTGTCGGGGCGGTTAGGCGAGTTTAAATTGTATTCGTGTGATATATGAGCTCGTAGGAGGTTTCATGCAGTCGTTAGACACGCTTAAAAGCTGCCGAACTGTGTTTAAATTAAACTGATGGACGTTGATGGTGGCGAAAAGGGTATCAGTAATAAATGAACGACGAGTTTTCGAACAAGAGGCTCTTTCATGTACTTGTTTCCAACGATATGAATGAATGGAACGTTTGAGGTGAAGGTGTTGGTATTTTATTACGAACGAAAGGATGAGAGCTTTTATTGTGTTGTATTTCTTATTTATTCGATTTTAAATCGAGTGCTATTCGGAGATAGCGTATGAATTGCAATTTAAAATGGAATTGCAAGTATCTTTCTGTGTTAATTTAGGTTGAATTTTTTACAAAGAGAATATTCCAGTGATATTGCGTTACAATCGGAGGTTGGAGGTATGTTTCATAAAAACCTCAAAGTCATGCACATTCGTGTCAGTAACATGAAATAGTTTCTTTTTTATGTAATGAAAAATTTTCTTCGAAGCTTGTGGTCTTTTGAGGTTTGCGAAATGAAACATAGATGAACCATTTAGCATTCTCTCTTCTATATTTAAATTTGATTTTAATTTTATACCGTTGCATTTTCAATTACACCTCGAAAGAGGAGAAATAAATAAGTGAAAAACTTTTAACCAAGAAGTATTGTTCGTGAAATTTTATGCAAAACATCTCTTCTTTTTCTATGTACGATGTATTAGCTCCTGAGCTGAAAATTTCTCCAAGAATGATATAATTCAAGTTTTTGCTGTTGTATATAGATTTGCGAACTCAGATGTAGGTTGAACATAGTATTGCATCATAGACTACACTTCAATAGATAACGAAATTTCAGCATAATCTAGTCTTTGATTTTGAATTTAATGAGTTTTGAGATAAGTATACATTCTTAATTTCGACATTTTAAAGGAAGACGTGTAGTTGAAAATTATGCATTTTTTGTGAGAAAGGTTTACATATAGAACGAAACCATATTATAATCACTTTTTCCATTTTCTTATTCAGCCTATTTTTTTGAGCGGCCAATCAGCGAATTGTTATGTCTATAATCAGCGAACATTTTTTTTGCGTATCCAGAAACAAATTACATAGAAACTTTTTTTCTTTTTGTTTTGTTAGTCGATTTTCACCTTAAATTGCATTTGTTTTGAACCGAAAGATCTTATCAGTTATGGGCTGCGTCATCTTGTGATGTGTACAATTAAAAGGTCAAATCTATGTACAAAAAGTAAACCTATTGTATTGAGCGTGAAGCTCCTGGCTTGTTTAGTAATAATTACAGTAAAAAGTATAACTGATTGTCAATGATAAAATAAGTATAATTTTGTGCACACATTATTAAAAAAAGAACAGATTTTTTTGCTGTAGACTGAGGACTGGTTAATTCAGTAAATGACCATTTTTCTTCTATGCCATATTTACTGAGGAAAAAAAATGGAATTAGAAGAAATTATGAAAGTACCCAAATTTTTGCGTTTATAGGGAAAGCGTTGCCAAACCTCTTCAAATCAACCAACTATTTTATGAAATTGAATTATGATTCGCATCAAAAGTTCACTCATTATTCATTTTAATAATCGTTTGTTAGCTAAAAAAGAGAAAGATTTCGCACTTCGTTGAATAATTATATTTCCTTTGATCAAGAAACATTTAGCTTAGCTACCGTACTCTTACCTCGATAATTATTGGTAATAAATATGGCAACTAAGTGCTTATCTGGAGAGTCTAATTTCGCGGACTGCATTATAAGACTTTTTTTACTAAGCACCAAATAAAGTTTCACCACTATTGTAGTAGAATTTATCAATTTGTCTTCACTTTTATCAGACTTCCTCTCCACTAAGTCGACGAGTACCTACATATGTCGATAAACTATTTGTACCGCTTTATGTATGTGTATGCGAATGTTACATAACAATAAATTACCGCTGTGGTTGACGAATAGGCGAAAGTTTATAGAGTATTTACGAGGGAGTTAGAATCATTATAATAGTTTCCATTATAAAGTTAAAATTACATTTACGTGCGGGCGAACCTAAAATAAAATTAGCGCCAGGATTTTGCGGCTTCGCGAAGTCGATAGTTCGGCTTTAAAGGCTCGTTTTATTCGCGTTACCCGAAGGTTTCTTTAAAACGGAAGTATTTTCGTGATCGAAGGTCAAACAGGTGCTTGAGGTTTGTAAACAAGGGGATGTTAGAAAGGGAAAGTGATGAAGCATTCTGTGTGGTTGTTTGGAAGAAAAATTTTTTATCGATTGGAAAAATGTGGCGAGATACGAAGCCAGCTTAGCGACTGTGATAAGTTTTTCGAATTGGGTGGTTTGGAAGCTGGATTAATTCGACTTTTCGATTGGGGAAAATTTCTTCCAAGAATAGTTTCTCTATGTTCTGAAATACCTGACTGCAGCCTCCGCGCCAGTGGAGAATACGTTTGGTTTTTCCTTCAGTGACCTTGACTTTTTACGCGTGAAACTTTTTAGGTATGCGCGAATTAACGTTACCAGGTCGGATTGTATAATTAAAAGCGATGGATATTACGGTGGATTATTTAGTCGAGAATGGATTTATTGGATACAGCATGATAGCTAGGGCGCCGAATAAGGCTTAGCTTTTATCCATTTAACGGCTACATGGAAATTAGAAAGCGGTCGATGATGCGAATTTCAACGTTACACGAATGTTCATTAATAGCGACGAGTCTTTTCATGACCGATGTTCGACGGCGAGTATAAAAGAGCCGAAAATAGATAGTCAAGGGTTCGATAACGATAACGAGGTGATGAGATTATCGCGCAAGTAAACCAGCTGGTAGTTTTGATGAATGAACGTCAGCTACTACAGCCTACATGATTTGGAAAGGAAAGAAGGTGAGGGGTGTTCAAGTTTTCACGTTTTAGACTATTTTTAGTTGATTGGACAATGTCTTGAGTCTTTTGTTTTATTTTCTATTTCGTTGCGCGAACGGATGGGCATGAAAATTGCCTAAAATTTTATTAAAGGTTTTTCAATAACGAATTCCTAGATGTTATATTTTTCTCATTTTTAATTCGACTCAAAATAGTAGTTCACTGAAATTAGGAAAAAAGCTGGCGGCGCCCCAAAATTTTTCATCGTAGTGTTTTGTGATTGTAAGTAGAGGTATCCAAATTTTAGCTTTCTAAGTAAATTTAAAAAGAAATGAGGAACAAAATTAGTTTTTAAGCTAGTTCTGAGTTTAAAAAATGTTTATTGATAATAATTTTTGCAATAAAATGCCAATTGAAAGAATTGAAAAATTAATAAAATTACGCTGACACGTTTCGGCGTACTGCTATCTTCGGGGCTCGCATGAATTGCCGAAAACCTGCGAAAGAACTCTGTCTAGATCATAGCGCGCACCAAAAGTGATTATATCAATTTCTTGAGTTGTAAGTTATTGAATTTTTTGAATCCTTCATATTTCTACTCCTAATTTAGCGAGAAATCTCAAACTGTGTACATGAATCAGTTAAATACCACAATACGATTTTACAAATTTGGTTAAAAATGTATAAAAAATGGTGAATAATCGAAACTTGAGAAAAGCTTGGGACTCAGAAGAATAACATATTTTGAATCCAACTGCCAAGGTGTGGAACAGCATTTTAATTTGGTTAAGGCATATGCAATTGTTACTGGCTGGTGTAATGATTGGTGTGAAATGATAACACGGTAGTGTGAGATGATTGCGTTTATTGTAGTTGAATGTGGAGTCCAGAGGGCATCTGCGGTATCCGATACTCTTCGAGTAAGCGTGTATTTATATAAACGAAATGTGTGCGCTGCGTGTGTTTCGACAACTGAACGGCCATAACCTTATGTAGTACTTCGCACACCAGTTTATCTGCGAGAAGCAGTTGGGAACCGAAGCACTACACAAAATAGCTGATAATCACAATTTGAGAAAGTTCGAGAAGCCTCATATAGCTTTAGTTTGATATATTAGGACATTTGTAACTATTGTGGCCAGAAGGTATGACTTATATCTAATCTAACCTCACATGAAGTTGGTTAAAATGATAAGCGTTAGGGGAAGGGGGATGGGTTCGTCTTCAAAATGATTAAAAAATCGAAATTTCTCGATAATGTTTTCACGTGATTGTAAACGTATTAAAATTGCGATTTCTATGGTTGGATTGGAGGAGAAAATTTGTTAATGGAATTCACTGAATTGTCAGTTTCTCCTCAACAAATGAATCTATCTGGGAAGTTCAAATTTTATGTACATAATCAATTCGGGACTACAATGTGACTCATCAATTTCAAATCAAAATAGACTAAAAATGGTGGATAAGATTTGAGGAATATTTGAGGGATCCCGAATACTTTAAATTCAACAATTATAAATCCATATCAGAGCCTCAATCAAGAGTGGGAGGGTTTGGAAAATTAGAACCCTTCCTATCAACTCATTCTCAAACATTTACATGATGAGTCGTTTAATTCTTTTATAATGCCAGTCGTCATCTAAATCTGTACTAAAATTTCTTTCTCAAGTTTAAACAAATTGGATTTTTCATAATTAATCAATTATAATTACTCTTATCGCTATTATAAATCATTAAAAAAAAAATTACATCGTTATATTATGCGCTGAAGTACATTCATGAATTTTTTGCGTAGTGAAAAAATCACATTCATGAAGAAAGTCCCCCTCCCCTTTCCTATTATACAACCTGTGAACCAGCAGCATGTTTATTCTAAAAAAGGAAATTTTCAACTCTTCTCAATGATAGATCCTGGTTAAAGTCCTGGCTCGTGTCATTACTCGGAAAAGGGAGTACAACCTGTTCCAAACAGTGATGTGATAAGTTCGCTGAGTCTTTCAGTTCATTCCACTTTCAAAAAAAATCCAGTTCATGAATGAAAATGTTTCTCATTCAGTACACTTTTTACTTGGTTAGTAAAGCTGAAATGAACTTTTCATTTACTCGGAATCTTTATTCCTATTCTTTTCCTTCAGCTTACCTACAAATTCATTTTGGTAGGTTGATATTTGGAAATGATGGTGTACTCAGAATGAAATAAACTTTAGTTCAGTACAGAGCCGTAGCCAGGCTATATCATTGGAAGAGGTTTTGAAAATGTGTTTTGGAATATACGTTCTGCAAGTCTGCAGCTATGGTAATGAGAGAGGGGGCTGGGGGAAGTTTTTTCAAGAATATCAATTTTTCTGCATGCAGAAATATGTTTCATCACAAAACTCAGTTTCAAATGCTTACGCTCTATGGTTTCGGTTCGACTCAATTATAAACTCAAAGACGTTGCGATTGGTCGAAAAAATTACACTACCTAGTTCACCGCGAGTAATAACTAATATCTGCGTAATTTTAAGCACGAATGATTCTCTAGTTCCGCGAGAAATAATTTTTTTAGATTTTCAAGTCGAATACTCCTATAACGTAGCCGTGAATTCGACGAAGCGAAACCTTCAAGGGTATTTCTGCGCGAAAAACTTTCGGCCTACAGAAACGATGTAATTACTCGAGGTTGAATATTTCGATCTTGTAGAGGGCGAATGGCAAAGCGCACCAGATCGTGCGCCGAGTGAAAACTTATTTCCTCGAATGGCAAAATTCCTTAGGATTCTTTTGTGTTGGATTTTTGAAAAGAGAAAGTTTTTTTATAGGTCTGGGTGTTTTCGTTGTTGGAAATTTATTTCACGATTTGTTAGGTTAGTTTTATGTTGGGTAAACGTCAACTTTTGTAAGCTCGATTCGATTGCGTGTGAAATCTTTTTTATTGGACGAGGCATCGAGCCAGCATTTTTTGCAACACATTGTGCGGATTGTTTTAACGCGAAAGACTTGCTGACGGAATCAAATGGAAGTGATATGAGTGGCTAGAGTTATTTATTACATCAGGTAATGACTTTATCGTCGATAATTGGGATTACGATTATGGATTCACTCGACGATTAGCCGAATTAAAGAGATTCACGTATGTAGAGGTTTGTTTTACAAACAAAATGTTCTATCGATTATTTCGATGATTTTAATTCTAATTTTATCGTTTCTGCGATGGTATATCGGTGCTTACGAAGCGATGAGCGTCTAAGTAGGATGTAGCGATTAATAATAGGATGATTGAATGCATTATGCGGTATATAGGGTAACTTTCGTCAGCCGTAAAGACGTAAGTTCGTGCCAGTTTTGGAAATACTGACTGGTGACGTAATAATGAGATGATTGGATGCATTATGCGGTATATAGGGTAGCTTTTGTCAGGCGTAAATGACGTAAGTTCGTGCCAGTTTTCGAAATATTGGCTGGTGACGTAAACGAATATGAGCGGGGTGAAAGCTACGAAGATTCCAACGTCGAAATTGTCTACATTTTTGAGACAAGGTATCCGGTATTTATAAAGAACATTGTCATTTGGTTCGAGGATACGCGAGTACCTACTCGGTCCGAAAAGTGATAATGATTAGTTTCAAAGCAGACATTTATACGAGTGAAATAAATTGGACGTTTGCGAAGGTAATGTAAGTAAGCATATTTTATTATACCTAATAATAAGCAATTTGAAAAAAAAAAACGCTAACGAATTCCAGTAACGACAATTCAGGTATTTCTTTCTATTCAACCAACTGTGAAGGTATTTTCGTTTCGTAACGTATATTGAATTTTTTCCTCGCTTTTTTCATTTTATTTGTATGAAGAGAGCTCGATGCGAATTTATCGGAAAATTTTTTATCCAGCTATGACGATAGGTACTAGTTGAAATGTACTAGGATTGAATTGAAGCTGAAAATTCGTAGCAATTTGAGATCGAGTTGGTAAAGTTTGTTATAAGGAGTAACTTTTCCTTTTGAAACTAAAACATGGGAAAAGTTGAAACGGCGCAAAGTTGCGGCAAGGTGCTGACGCCGTTCGAATTATAACGAAATTACATCGTACTAGAGTATTTTATGGCTAGGTATTTCTCATTTTTGGATATTTATTTCGAATGATGTTTTGTTAGCGGAGGAAGAGGGATAATTTGAAGTTGTCGAAGTTTCGAGGTGTTTTTACGCCCGACCTTGAATTTAGACCGATGCGATGCTTTTTTGAAATTAGTTTTCCTAAATTTGGGTATTTAGGTAGTCGCTTGTTTTTTTACAGTAGATGCTCGTTATCTGAGGTTAGACTTTGGTAGCGTAGAAATTAACATGAATATTTGAAACCATTGTTGAATATGGTAACTTTTCTTACAAGAACTACTTTACGGAGTATTGCAATCAGAAGACGTGAAAACAGTGAAAATTAAGTTAACAATGTTGAAATTTTAAATTTTAAATTGGAATTTTGGAAAACTTCATACAATGGCCTCAGTGGCGAATTTAGCTTGATATGTGTAATCACGAGTGTGTCTTTGCTTATATTGTCGCTTTGAAAGTGGTTCCGATTATGTTTTTCGATATGATAAATACGTTTTTCATTTTAAAAATTTACCAGCATTCTCAAATACACGTAAGCATTAGAAAATTTTCAAAGTAATTGTTTTTCTTTTTATTTATCGTTCTAAGCAGAATCCGGAAGATAGAAAGGGGTAAAAGGGCGAGATTTACTTCAGGCCATGTTGAGAATGTCTGAAAACCTTAATTCATGTTTTAAAAATGTTCACAGTAATTTGTAATTAGAATTTTTTTCAGTAAAATTTATTAACATTTTTATTGGATTTATGAAAAAATTGATAAATGAACGAGAATAATTTTTACGCTGGAACTAATTCTTGTCCTCTTCAGCACTAATTCAAGCATATTCCTTATGAAGACTTCATTTTTATCACTTGAAAAATTTTCTTAAATTTTCGAATACAATTCAGACTGAATTTTTAAATTTCTGACTTCTTCGCGTCTCTTTTTTTCTGGTTGGAGAGTAGTGGACAAAATTCCACGCTTGAGGTTTCGAAATTTCCGAATCAATTTTTAAGCCAAGCGAAGAAAAATTGTGATGAACCATGGCAGCTCAGTATACTTTTACTTAATATTACATTGTTTAGAACTATGCGTGTGTTGCTTTTAGAAATGAAAAATGAATTCAGTTGTACGAAAAAGTTTGAATATCAATTTTTCAATTTTTTTACATTAGTTATTTTTTTTTCTTTTTTTTATTAATGCCAAAAATTATGTTTCTAAACGTAAGTAAGGTATTTAAGATCGGACTAGGAGGGATCTTGAAAATTATTTTCAGAGCATACTTCGACCCCCATAGAATTGCAGGTTTACATTGGAAATGGGCGGGAGAGGTGGATTTGTTCGAAGAACATAAAAATATTTTTAATGAACAAAAAATTCATAATGTTCTTCAGGAGGTTGGGAAAACTATAATCATACCCTAAAACCAAAAGAGAGCAATTATTTTTCAGTTCAGTATCCCTATTTCGATTCATATTTGTTGTTTTGTTTTTTTGTAAAAAAAAAATCAAGTTATATAAAAACAGTTTTGCATTTGTGCTCTCATACTTCTGATGTCGACCCACCCCCCTCCCAGCTTCTCCATGTTCAAAAATTTGATCTAATCGCTTGCAGTTCCTAGATTCAGATTAAAAAAAAAATTAAAAATATTTTACTCGGTAAAATAATATTTAAAGATGGAAAATATGTTTAAAAAAATTCTAAAAACATGATATATCAAAATGTGAAAGAATTAAATGGCAAAAAAACCTTTGGAAGTGATAAAAAATTTGAGAAATTTTTATTCGAAGAAAAAGAAAGTAAAATATATGTAAGACAGAGTATTCCATGACCAATGGGAGAAGGAGGTTAGAAAAAACAGACTCGTATCCAGGAATTTTTTCAACCATGTCAAATTAAATTTTTTCTTGTGTAATGAAATTAACGAAAATGCGCTGGCCCCTCTCCTCTACCGAACACCTTGGCAAAAAGTATCTATATTTTATGAAAAAAAAAAAAAAAAAAATAGAAAAAATGAAATACCGAATGTAGTGGAAATAACAAGGATAGAAGAAAAATTAATGAAATATTTTTCTTACCAATATGCTACAAGTAAAATTTTCTATTCTTTTATTATTAGATTAACTTGAAAATTTTTTGAAATTGACGCTAAACTATTTTTCTCAATAATAAAATTTTGTGCGTACGAAAAAAAACAACACAAATTTCCATATGCTATAATACTAGAGCAATAGCTATGTACTTCAAAAATTAAGTCAGTTAATACTGTAAGCACCATTTTGTCGACGGACATAACAAAAATAAAAATCCGGTAATAACCTGTAGTAATATAATTCTAGAAGAGAAAATTAAAAATACCTAATACTTGGCTGAATTGTTTTTTTTTTCAAAAATTTCCCTATATTAGCTTATGTATTTTATATAAAATGCAATTAAGAATTCAGCTAAACAATATCCAAAGTTTAATTATTTATAACAGGTTAAACTATTTCTCTATTGGTTTTCTTAGCCATAGAGTGATTATAGTAACTAGTACGTTTTCTGATTGGTCATACGTCTCGCACGTAACGACCAATCATAAGGTTAAAATGTGATAAAATCTAGATAATTTCATTTCTTCTTTCTTAAATAATATTGTCAGGTTTTCAGTGAACGACTGAAAGTTTGTGATAAGAATCATCACCTAATTCATGTTTTATTTTACTAGTAATTCGAGGGAATTAACCACTTTCCGACCTACTGATAGGTTGTTACACGTGTGACGTAAGACCAATCAGAAAACAGGGCAGTTACTGTAACTACTGTATAACAGTCCGAGAACAACAACCAATGAACATGAGAAATATTTGGTTCTGAGTGACTTCAGTATGAGCAGCTAAATGTTCATGTGAAGTTATCCCTTTTGAGGTGTAAGAGGGGTGAACGAAATTTCATCGTTGCCCATTGAGATTGATTCTTATTGGCTGTTGATATTATCATCCCAAAGTTGCTCATATTGACGTCATCATATATAATGTCCTTGAAAAAATAAAGTAAAAATGTTTCACTTGATCTAAAATCGTGCAACCTGTTATAGGTCAATAAACTTTGAAAAATGTCGTTTTAGTTGTTCATTAGTCGTCATAATATCGATGGGCGTAACAAAAACATTACACTTACACAAGCACACTAACTGTCATATACGAGACTTCGATTTTATCAATTAATTCTCGCATAAACGTTATTTTTTCAGCTAGAGCTCGCCATAGCTCTCTTATCGTTAATTGCAAGCCTGCTAAAATTTATTCTCGCCCTTTATCCAATCTAATTTTCGATGGTCCTGGTGGCAAGATTTTGTTATTAAATTACAAAAATAATAATAATAATAATAATAATATTTGACGATTATTCAGTCCTCAAACTAAGACATTCATTAACTAGTATACGAGTCCACACATACGAAACAAATGAAAGAATAGTTTGCGAGGTAGGCGTAATATCTAAAGTACCATCTACACAGGCTCGAGATTGAGAACGATGTATCGTGAAACTATTTGCTTTGATAAATGTACTTCATTTGAAGAAAATTTCAGCTCTAAGAGGAAAAAACAATGGGCTACGTTGTCGTTTAGATTATCCGCGACGATATTACAATCTCCGGCACGAACGAGTTCGTCGCATCTCTTGTCGTCGAAATGTTTATCGATGAATTGGTTTTCGGAAATCGTTCATCTTCGTTTGGAAGGATATTTTGTCGTTATTCGCGATACACTCGAGATAGGCGTTGTTTGAGAGAATGGAAAAGAAACGTCGAGTCATCGAAAGAGCGTTTTGTTGCATTATCAGTGGTTGCGGATTTTATGGTGAGAATTTATTTGGCGAAGGAGTAGCGTAGAGGTTTATGATTTCTTTGGTGACTGGATATTTTGTAATCGAACTTTTAAGTGCGGTTGAGTGTGTTGCGGATGTACTCGTAGTCAAGTTCACGGTTACGATTATTTACTCGTTGGAATAAATCGATTATGTGGGTAAATAATTCGAAACCGTCAATCGGACAAGAAATAAACCGTTCATTGGGATACACGCGCGGACGTTGGAATAAAGCCTTGGCCCTAATGAAAGCGAGAATTCGGTCGTACTATATCGATATCGATTAACGCGTATTTATATTTTTATTAGTCGTCGTAAATACGCGAATTTCGCTATTCGTTACAGTAGGTGTACGTAATGTACTTATATTCGGATGTAATATGGGTAATTAAAATTTTCTATATTTTGTAGATAATATTTGATGGATTTTAATAAAACCGCAACAAGGGTAATTTAAACGTCGCAGATTCTAGGTACTCATTTATTTATTAAAAAAAATCGTTCTCGCGTGCGATTTATATTGGAAATTAATCGGGTAAAAAATAAAGCTCGACTTTCGCTAGTCGCACGGTACCGGGCACCTACGCAGTTCATTACATTTATTGCGTATCAGTTGACAAAATGTATTATTCGCGTATACTTATATGTACATTGTATATGTAGTTAGTCCGATATATACAAGTTTTATCGATAATGTTAGTGTATTTTTCGTTGGGATTGGGAAATATTGCTGCGAAGCTTTGCCCGCGTGCGCTCACCCGTAGACTAATATTCGCAGCTTTTTGTTTCAACAACTTACTGCGTAAGAAATGCGTGCGTAGGACGTGCTTATATAAAAAGGTTTTTTGAACCCGTCACTAAAAATTCGAATTGTTCGTCTTCGGTTTTGGAATTCGTGCATAGGGGCATGATGTATAGATCGAGTGTTTTTTCTTTTCAGTTGACTCGGCACGTGTAGAGTTGTAGTTAACGTGCGGTATGTAGCTTTGTGAATCGGTGAACGTATTTCATTGTTTTATATTCGACGATGGAAATGAATTCAGGTATGTGTGGAAATTAAATGATTTTATGGTGAAGCGAAAACAATTTTAGAATTATGAATTACGTATAGGAATATTTTCGAGTGGTTTCAGATGATGTAAAAAGTTGCGGCGTAGCGTGTATTTTGAACCTTGGTTGTGCCAGGGTTTTGTTTAATCAATAAAACAATGAACTCTACTGTGTCAGCGATTTGGGTTAGTTTTTCGACGAATTGCGTATATTTTTCTCTTCGGGGGGAGGCAAAGGGAAGGGAATTGATGAGATTCAATTTTGAGGAGAATGAAATACCTGCTTTCTTTTTACTGGGCATCTAACAGCTAGTGAAAGTATAGTGAAAAAGTAGTGATTTTGAAAATGGGTAGTGAAAGTAGTGAAAAATTCGTAAATCCAGACAAAATTTCAAGAAAAAATAGTTAAAAAATGAAAAAATCCAAAAACGCGAAATATTTTACTATTTTTAAATGAATTAGAGAAATTTGTTCATTTTTGATAAAAGACCATCAATTTTTCATGAATTGAAAGCACTGTCGGAATATGTGACGTCAGTTTAGTTTGGCGGTCTGGAATTCAAATTTGAAATTTTTTTTGTGATAAATTTGATGTAGTTTATTTTTTTTATTTTTTAGCCGGGGGGAGGGTGGAGTCTAGTTGAGAGGTTTCTGAAAAATTGGTTAAAAAAATAGTAAAAAAATGTAGTGTAAAAGGAATGATTTTTCAAAAAAAAAAAAAGTTTCTCCTTTTTATTGATTACATTTTTAATTATTGGTAAATTTTTTTCAATGGAAAATTTTCTAAATTTTCAGTCACGTAAAATAGGACAGATCGTGAATAAGTGGAATTCAGTGAAAAATGAAACGAAAACATTATCATGTTTAATTTGTAAGGAAATTTTAAAAAATTTAAAAATGCTCAGTCGATTGAATTTAAAGAAATTTATTTACGAGTATTTCATTAACTTTTGTGAACTTATTTAAATAGTAATTAAATGTGCTTTAAGGAATTAGTGATAGAGATATTTTTATTTGAAAGTAATTTTGTGCGAGCTCATGAAAAATTTCAATGCTATTTTCAGAAAGGTTCAGGTCTTAGAGCACATGCCTTATTAGTTCATTGAAAATGATGTTTTTAGCTGAGTTTTTAATTAAAACGATAGCCATTGTAGCCTACTTGCTTTGAGAATGTGTCTTAAAATCTTTGCTTTTCAGACCATTTGTAATTATCTGGAAAATGTCCAACTTTTTGATACGTATAAATATTGATGAAAATCGCTCAAAATTTGGTGAAAGATTCTTCTTGAAAATACGAAAAAGGCACATTTTTATTTTTTTTTTTATATACCTCAAAATGGCAGATTACTTTAATCTTGAGAGAAGTTAGAGGCAGGGCAAATGGCTTATAATTTTTGTTTTTGATTTTATATGAATGAGTAAGTCACTCACATCAACATATGCAAATTTCAGCTCCCTAAATGCATTAGGAGGAGAGTTGGAGCAAAGATCGGGTTTTTGAGGAAGTTTTGAGTCATGAAATTTTCTGAATCTTCCGTATCTCCTCACCAAACCAATCTACAAAGGTTAAGCTTTGTGTGTGGGTTTATTTAATTCGTAAAGAATTGAAAAAAAAAAGAAAGAGTGAAAAAAAGACAGAAAAAAAAAGAATAAAAGAACAGTTTGAACTCAATTAGTACATCCATATCAATTTTGGAATATTTTGATAATTTTTAGGAACTAATGTCGTGCTCCACTACTCATTTTCAGTAGGTATCTTATATAAGCTAATTAATAGTTCTGCAATCTCTTCTTCTTTTGCATATAATATTTTGTCATTGAAATTTAAAAAGTTTTAAAGCACCAGAAGTTCTCAAAGTTCTAAGTTCTTGAAATACGTAAATTTTTTCGTAAAGAGAAATAAATCTGATCTAGGTATATTTTTTCAATTATTCGAATATCCTCGGTGGTGTCTAGAAGTGCTCGACGATGTGCAGACCTCTCAAGAATTCAAAGTATAGGGCAAAAACGGAATACGTAATGCCTACGTAGGATTTCCAGACCCCTTCATCCGCTTTCAGAGAAAATTCCTGATTATGCCGCTACCTTTTCTAATAAATTTGTTAGGTACTACGTATTGAAAATTGATTTATGTGTATCCTCTTGGAACATGAACTTCGAAAAATTCGCTTATGTTGGTTTATGAAATTTCGTTACTGGCAGAGTTAACGTGTTCTGTGAGGAAAAATGAATGTTTATTTTTCAGTTTCGGTCTATAAAGCAGAATGTCCAACAGTACTGCTAGTCCTGTTTGTCCTGCTAAAGTCCTGCTTTTAGCTTGTGCATCTTGTTATCTTGCTGTTGTCATACTTTTAAGCAAAAAGTCATGCTTTTTTCTATTTTTTTCAGTCAAACTAAAAATCATTCCTTTCTAGATGTATTGGAAAAAAATTCGACTCCTACCTTTTGATAAAATTTCCCGAATTCGCTGAAATAGTCTAGCTAAATGTCCTGCTGTTGTCCTGATTTTTCAGTCTGAAATTTTGTTAGACACCCTGTAGAAGGGAAATTATGATCCTGAAACTCTAATGAGTTTTGAATTTTTCTTGTAAGAATTTTTTGCTTGTCATGAAAGTCATGAAATTTTTTTTTTTATGTTCGTTCCCAAAAGGATTAAAAAAAATTGTTAGCCATTTTCTATGTACTATATTAGATCGATAATTCATAACTTTCAGTAGACAGACATCATGGGAGTATTACAAGGGAAGTTCGCGTGGGTCCCCTTGACCGTTTGAGATGGAGAACTTCTGATGCTTGTTATATGTAGAAGATTCTTGTGCATGTTTGAAAAGCGATGTTGTCATTAGGAGGGAATGGATCTAATTTTTTGGGGACTGATCAAGAGGGTAAAGATTTTGTTTTTTGTAAATATGAATGCGATGCGAGTAAATCGTTGGGTATTGATAATCGGTTGCTAACATCACCCCCATAATTGAGTAATTATGATGATCGATTAATATCGATGTTAAAATTTTTTTTCAATTCCGACATCATTGTCGATCATCGATTTTTATAATAATCAAATTAAACTTGATAAGCTGATATGAAATTTAATTTGAAAAATAAACTAAAGTCAACGTATATTTTTGAAACTGTATTTATGAAAATAATCAGTAGCGTATAAACATTTATGTATAAAAGAATGTGCCTCTGTACGTTTAAATTTCGTTTATTTTCTGTAAACGTTCATATTTTCTATTATTCGGAATTTAGTGCTGTTTACAAGCGAATGATTTATAGATAATAGGTATGGATTGTATTTTGCGTTGTTTCGGTGCTACCCCACTGGGAGACAAATAGACTTAGTGGTGATAACCCTTCGTTAAGAAATATAGCCAATACCCAAACACGTGAACCTTAGTGGTGAATCGAGTAAGACTAAAGCTATGGTGGTATTGCGAAACCACGATTCCACTAAAAAATGCGGATAGATTAATTCGCGACCAACAAATTTAGTTCTTACCTCGGATTACCTTACGGATTCGAATAATTCACACATTCGAGAGCAGTATCGTCTGGTCTATTATTCATCTTGGCGGTTGTCGAAATGTTCGTGGCGTGTTCTAGATACGAAATGAAATTATCCGACGATGATTGCTTACTCGTGTACCGAGGGCTGGATGTACGATACGTAGCGTTTTGAAGCAGCCAGATATTCGCAGTGGTATTTTACTTGTTTGGCTGTATAACGCTTGAGTTTAAACGCATCGCGTGCTTTATATTATCGCGTAACTGAATAGTTATCGCGATCGTAAATTTAATTTTCTAATTCCGCGAATTAATTTTATTTTTGCAGTCACGGAGAAGACTTAATTGTAACACCATTCGCGCAGATATTAGCCAGTTTGCGAAGTGTTCGTAATAATTTCGTAAGCCTGACAAATGTTCCAACGCAAAAGTAAGTACAACGTTACGCTATATGTATTTTTAAGTTAGACCATAGTATGGTGCGCGAGGAATACGTGGTGGTGTGAAAAATATTTTTTTTTCGACGTATAGTGTCGACGAAAAGAAAAATTAAATGGCGGAAATTGACGATGATAATTAAATTTTTACGACGCTCGACGATTTCAGATCATTTAGGTCGATTAAATTATTTACTTTCTCCGGTCGTTTGTGTTATTGTTCGTAAGCGAGGGTAGGTTGTGTACGACGACGTTCTAACCAAACGCATCAGTCAGTGTCGCCAATTCGCTATACGAGAAAGATAATTAAACGAATTAATCGTTAACGGAAATGACAGATGTGGTTATAAATTGCGCTTTTTTTGTCTACGTCTCGGACCGATTCCAACGGCGAAAAATGAAAATGAACGTTTCGTGTGCGTCTAATTAAAGGTCCTCGATGTGGCCGACTCATCGACGCGATAGTGCCTGTGTGTCGCGACGGTACGAGGTGAAAAGGTATTAAATTTCGTGAAACGAAAATAGGGGTAAATCGTAATGGCGAAAATTCTACCAGTGCTGGGATGAAAAGTGACGACGTCAGGGACAAAGTAACGCCGCAATTCGAATCCGAGTTTTGTCATCAGGGACGAGTCGAGGATACTGTTTTGTAAACGTGAGGATTTTCGACGGATTAAGTGGTTTTCGTGGGTTCCAGGCGATTTGAATTTTTTCTCTTCGGTGATACGATAACGCACAATTGCGAAGTCGAACGTAACGTTTCGTTGTTTTTTTTTTAATTCGCGTATTTAGATTTTTCTGAAATTTTTCTCGAACATCGATGATACGTTTTCAGTTGGAAATTTATTTTTCGATCGAAAATGTTTTTCAGTCGATGTTTTAGAGGGATCGGGAAAACGGACGTTGAAACTGGAATGAAAGCTTCCGAGCGAAATTACAATTTAATTTGTCGAAGTTCAACGGAGTTCGAGACTATTTTTGCAGCCTTACTTAAATTATGCAGGAAGCGAATGGCGTTGCGTGCAAATAAATTTAGACGTTGCCATTCTGCTGTCGTAAATTTACTTCATTCGATTATCAGAGAGATTTTTTCGCATAGTTGATTTTGAAATTAAAATTCATCGAATTTATCACCTCTTCGAAAATAGTGAATGATATCAGTAAGGTTGCTAAGGCTGTGAATTTCTTTGTAATTTATGAAAGAAATGAAGAATTTTTTTAGGAAATTGAAAGAGTAAAAATTTTTGAAAGATTTTACCATAAAGTTTATTTTTATATTATCATCAAAGTTTGCAGGAAGGTCGGTGGTAATTAAATTTTTTAGGTCAGTTTGTAATGAAAAAAATAACTATTTTAACGTGTGTGTAGTTTTGTAAGGTAGAAAAAGAAGCGCTTTTCAAATGTCAACTTTTTAGATTATATTTTGTAATTATATAGCATATTATGCGTACATTGATGACAGAAAATCACGAAAAAAGGCTCAGAATAGTCAAGCAATCAGAGGAAATCACGAAAAAAGCCTCAAAACAGCCAACCAATCATAGAAAAATCGCGAAAAAAATACTTAAAATATCCAACCAATGAGAAAAAATCACCAAAAAAAAGCCTAAAACAGCGAACCAGTGAGAAAAAATCACGAAAAAAGGCTCAATACGGTCAACCAATCAGAGAAAATCACAAAAAAAGCCTCAAAAAAGCCAATTAATCAGAGAAAAATCACGAAAAAAATACTTGAAATAGCCAACCAGGCAACCAAT
This sequence comes from Phenacoccus solenopsis, assembly GCA_009761765.1. Classification (NCBI taxonomy): domain Eukaryota; kingdom Metazoa; phylum Arthropoda; class Insecta; order Hemiptera; family Pseudococcidae; genus Phenacoccus; species Phenacoccus solenopsis. The sequence continues at coordinate 19,607,880 of CM019752.1, forward strand.
GAGAGAAAATCACGAAAAAAGACTCGAAACAATCAACCAATCAATGCAAATCCCAAAAAAAAACCTAAAACAGCGAACCAATGAGAAAAAATCACGAAAAAAGCCTCAAAACAGTCAACTCATATTATCGTGAACTTCATATAATGTTTCTAGCGATATGTCAAGTTCAACAACTTGGACTTTTTTAAAACTGAGCTTTAATTTTATCTAAAAGAATTTTGGAATGAACACAGCTTGGGCAGATGTTCGCCCATAGTTTCATTTTTGCCTTCCATGTAGTTTCTCTTTCAATTTTTTTTTTTTTTTTTTTTTTTGTTTAATCATTTGTGTACATATTGCCTTTATCTTCAAGGCAATACCATATTCAAATTTCAACTTTGTAAACTAATTTAGAGAAAAATTAAAAGCAGAATGTCGAAAGAAAAATTTCAAGTGAACAACAAGTTAATTTCAAGTTGACTAATGAACTCGTGACTGAAATGAACGTCTTTTTTTTCAAGTATGATTTCGAAAAGAGAATCTACATTGAAGGCGAAATATAAGCTCTGAGCGAAGTGAATTTGAGTTAAGTATTAGTTCATTTAAGAAATTGAGATTTAGTTCAGTTCAAAAATTCATTTAGGAAAAATTTGATTTAATTTAATCTTAATTGGAAAAAAATTGTAGCTTAATTCAAAAAATGTCCCAAATTTGCGAACTAAACGACTAAACATCACGTTCATCGGTGAACTTGGCACGTCCTTGATTCCAACTCCATTTTCTCAGGTAATTTTAGAGAGGATGAATTGGGTTTTTCAGTCTTGGTGCTGGGTGTGGGTGTGTAGTTACCAACATTGCCACAAGTCTAAACATACCCTCATTAAACAATTTAATTTAATTTAATTTATTTATTCATTTTTTAATAATCAGTAATCATAATACTAATTCAAGAAAGGAAAGAACTTTGAGAAACAAATACAAAGCGTTAATTTTCTTAGGAATTTAATAGAGAAGAAAAATGGAATTTTATTTTCATTGGATTTTTAAAGAAAATCTCGTTACATTCGACCTTGAACGAGAGAACGTTTAGCGATTTTAGTTTATAGAAAATAACTTTAATTTCTCATTTTTGTTAAATACAAATCAAAGGTTTAAAATTGAAAATTAAGGTTAGTCGTTTATGAAGCGTTTTGATTTGAAATTTATTCAAAGATGAGTACAATATTGAAAGCTATAGGAATTTCGATTAAGTATATCGTCGAATGTAGCGAGCAGAAGGGAAATTTTATTAACTCGGATTCCTTCGTTACCACCTTTGGCAATCTTCTTTCAGTCTAGAGGCTATTCTTTGAAGCGAAATAATCGTGTTTTTCGCGAACATTGTAAATTATACGAACGCAAAAAGCTCTCGGCGAACGAGTTAATTGCGATGTTGAAGTATTCGTCACGTCGTTGCCTAACTAATTAAAAACTCGGAGAAGAAAGTTTACTCGAGAAGAGTCGCAGCGGAAGACGAAATTATATAGTTACTTCATTTCATACGCGAAGAAATATTAAATACACGTACTATAGGTGCGAGTAAAAGTCGTTGGAGAGTTGTACGTATGTTCTGTATATGTGTAGGTTTCAAAAAGCACTGAGAAGCTGATGAATTCAGTTGAGTCAATAGAAGGCAAATATTTATTGAATTAAATATTTAATAACGTCTCGAAGTTAAAGTCGTGTTTACCTCGAGAGTCGAGATGCGAAGCATTTTTCCTCTTCTGGTATGCCGTAATATGGAATGATAAAATTTTTATATCTATCGAGTGATTGCTTTATTAATGCGAATAAAATACGAAATCGTAAATTGCTCGGATTATTTTCGTATTAGAGTTAACGATGCTTGTAGAGGGCGCCAAGGATTATTTATCGTACACGCCACCGTAGAACTCGTATAATTAGTTAGGCGAAACTAAAGATGTAATGTCTTTGGTTTAACTGAACTACCGTGTTTCCTTTTATGTTTGCTAAAGTCATCTTTACGCGTATGTGGTTTTCTAGCGACGAATATCTTTAACTAAGTTTGTGTCGGAATTAGATCATAGTAGAAATCATGATGTTATGGAATTGTTTCATTGAGGATATAGATGTTTTAAGTGCCTGAAATTTGGTATTATGATTGAAATGCTGGCATGAAGCTCCTTAGAATAACCAATCACTTATGGAGAATGTAGAAAACCTATTTTCCATTTTTTCTCGAACCAATGAGAAAAAATACCTAAATTGCGAGCGATTGTTGATGACCCAGTGCAGAGTTGTATATCAGAATTCAGTCATGGAAGAGAACATTTGCAAATTACCCGAGATGCATGTTACTACTGTCGTGATGTAAAAATATCTGGAAAATTTTGAAAATATGTAATTATAATTTTCAACAGTGAACATATCGTTTGCAAATCCCTATGCTCCATATTAGTGAAAATCGCAAAAATCGGGTTCACCATGGAAAATTTCCTATAGAAAAATACGCTTCGTCAGCGAAGAATTGCTGAGATTAGATCATGCAAAGTTCCCCTACGTGAGATTTATGTTTTAAGGGATGTTGCCCAATCCTTCTCACTGCGAAAAGTGATGATCGTCATTTGTTCATTGCAAAATATTGAACTATATATGGAATAAAAGTAATAGGGCCTATTCTTCCTCCGTCTTATTATATTCACACAGCTGTTTGGTAGTGTAGGAAGCAGTGTATTCATCTTATTAATCACTATTTTTGAAGATAGTTACACGAAATCTGGTTTGCTGACTCTCCTGATAGAATTGTTGCCCATTATGGTAATGACTTCTCGATTTAACCACAATCAAGTGGATATGAAAAATGATATCTAAGGCTGAAAACAATTTTTCATCAAGACCTTTACATAAGAAAAAAATCCTTATCACTCGTCACTCTATCGTATTAAAATCATTCACAAGATCAGATTTTATTTTTGTAATTCCTAAAATTTTATGCTTCCTGCTTTGATCGTTTTGTAAGAAATTTCATTCTTTGTTCTATTGAAAATGATTTGGGATTGATCATGAAATTATAAATTTCAAATCTTGCGACTTGGAACAGTATAATTTACTACGGACATAGAAAAAAGGATAGGGTATTCAACATAGGTATAGATTTAATTGTAAACATTTATTTATATCCCATTTGATATCAATAATTCATTAATAATTAATTAATTAATTAATTATATCATATCATATCGATTTTCAAATGATAATTTATTACAGAAATTCAAATAAAAAATGAATAGGTATATTAATATCGATTCTTGAAATGATAATAAAATAAGTGATATATTTTTGCATGATGTTAAGCTAATTATCGATTCCTGCTATAACCGATATTAAATTCAGTTTTCATATTTAATGATCGAGAAATATTGAGTTTCAAATGATCTTTTTGATATCGATTCACTGATAGTGATATAATAATTATGTCATTCAGATTTTCAAGTAATCGAGTCATATCGATATTTCAATAATAATTCAATACAGATTTTCAGATAAAAAATTTATATCAGTTTTAAATACCTGTAACGCAATAATGTTGATCGAGTTTTATTATGTTTTATGATACATATTACGTTGAATATCGACTTCAGCTGTGATCGATATCAATTTCAGTTTTCGTAATGATCATTAAATATGTATTTTCAAATGATTGATTTTACATCAATTTATAAATAATCATGTAATCGATTTTCTAATGATAATTTAATATTGATTTCCAAGTTTTACATAATGTTGCTGATTTTCAAGTAATCGAATAATATCGTTTTTCATGAAACTATCGATTTTTCTTAAATTAAATAATATGTACGTTCAGTTTTCAATAATTCATTAATATTAATATTTCATATACTATCTCTGTAATACCGATTTTACATCATTCGAAAATATCGATTTTCTAATAATCGAATCATATCAATTTTTAAATAATAGTTTGATATTGATTTTCAAATATTTATTCATATTGATTTTTCAATAATCGCATCGTAGATTTTGAAATGAGATAAATTAGTGTAGATTATCAAATGATCAAACCATATCGATTTTCAATGATAGACGAATTTTCACGATAGTAATCCAATTATCTTTTCTTCTGTCGTCGATATTAACATCAATTTTCGCAGTAATAGATTAAAATCGAATATGCTACAATCGATAAATGATGATTTTTCACATCTTATGCAACAATAGACCAATACAGTGTGTCTGATTCTAACAACCCAAGCGCCAAATTCTCTTCATCCGCAAAAAAGTATTCGTCATTTCATTTCTTTTCATTTCCTTTTACGAGATTAAGAAATTAACACATGAATAATCTTTTCTCCATGATTTCAATTCATAATTTACGAGATCGTGAGTATTTTTAAACTTCCAACATTTCATTCCAATTAATTTCGCAACGCTGGTTTTGGAAGAAATGAATTTAAATCAATTAAATGGCCGAAATAAAAAATGTCGAAAAATTTCTGCTGGTAATGGAAAAAAACACCGACTAAACTATCACCAACGTGTAGTCAAATGTTTGGAAAACTGGAAGAGGCGTTTGGCCAAGTACTCATTACGCTGGTAGAATTTCTTACAAATCAATTTGAATCTTAACGCTTCACTCTTCCAGTTAATTCATATTTCGACGTCTTAACGAGTTCAAGTTGACGAACATAATCTCGAAAATGATTAAGCAACGTTGGTAGCAGAGTCTTTCTTCGGCTTTAATAATCATTAATTATACGACCAAGTTTAAAACGAGAGAAAATCTACGGCGAAGTTTTCTGTACGTTTAAAAAGAAAACGCGAGTAAGGTAAACGCGCGAAATGTAGCGTTTGAAAAAGCACACGTTAAAAATGACAGTTAATTTTTTTAAGCGAACCAAAAAAACTTGGCGTACTTCGAGGAATTTCTGGATGTACGCCTAATTGGATACCGGGTAAAAACGAACGAATAAACGAAGTAACCATTATTTCAGTCGTAGTTCATTGCAAATGCATTGTAACAAAAGAAAAGGGTATCGTAAGAGAGCTAACTACGATAAATATAAGTGTCCTAGAAATCGCCGAGTCAATATCGTCTCTTTTAAATTCGTCGCATAATTTACCGCTTATTAGGTTTCATATTGTGAAGAGGAAAAAAGCCCTTCACCGATGTTACGAACGAGGCGACGATCGCAGGCAATTTTTTACATCTCTCATTTGCCCTTGGCTTGTTTATAAAGAGCTAAGGCTGTAAAATCGAAGTATTTTTTTTTATCGACGCTCGGCTAAAATTGTATGTCATTTTTATTCGGTTATTTTGTATTTACATGTTTTAAATAAATGATGAACTTCACTCGTCGAAACTCGATTTCGCGTAATACGCCGATGCGAAATTTATGTCATGAAATCATGGTCGACGGTGCACGAGTAAGCGTATGAGGAGATGGTGGCGAGGAAAGTTACTTTTATTAGTTGCTACAATGAGTGGGCGAAACAAATTTCTCTAGATATATTTATCGCGGCGAATTTAAGCTTAAAAAATGGCGCGATAGCGAGTGTCGCAAAGTTCTGCAATCTTTTCTTGGTTCGGCTTTATTAGAATAAAGCGCGTGTATACATATAATTTGTGAACGACGAGCGAATAACGTTGGGCGAAATTTCGCGAAATCTGGTACGGTGGACTTGGTGAACATGGCGCATACTGGAGAATCACATTTGCCGGGAATTAAACTTAATCTATTCAGCTATGACGTAATGTCTGCGCCACGATATACCTATAGTTGTTTGGTAAATGAGACGAAAGTTCGACTACGTGAGTTCAGGCGATACAGAATTAACTGCTTACGAAGCGTCGCTATTTTAGGCTGGCAATACAGCGATCGGCTATTACAAGGTCTTTGTAATTCTGTGCTGGGCTGGGCGTTTAATTAACGCAGTTTTTTTTTCTCATCATGCTCGTCTTGGGATACTATGACGAATCGTTGGATTCGGTTTCATCGATTTTCATCCTCGTCACCTGGCTACAAATAACTGGCGGTAAATCCTTTTTTTCTTAAATCCTGCACGCGGCTTTGCATGTTAATAGAGTATCGAGCGTATCAAATGGCTTTGGTAATTTTATTTTTACATCGAGGAGAAAAATAGGGAGTTTTTTGCGATATTGGGGAAGAATGAAGGATAATATCTGTGCTGGATTGTAGCGTGGAAATAATTCCGATACTGCGAGTTAGAACGTTTTAAGGGTCAATTTCGATATGAAGGGGTAGCTATATTATTTCTACCTTATGAGAGCTATAAAAATTGTATGTGTGCGCATTTGAGTGTTTTTTTGTGAAATTTTCATCCCTTTTTTCAAGGTATCGGTCTTTTAAGAATGTGAATTTTTTGTTCTCGTAATGTATAAATTATCATCGAGTTTTCTCGTATTTCAATTATGAAAAATATTTCTGATTGACGTCAGAAAATTCTTTAGAATTTTTCATTCAAATACGGAGAGTTTTTTGTGAAGTGTTCCAATATTCGTCACATTTTATTAAGAATATTTTGCAAGGAAATATTTTCAATGTTTGGATGATTTTTTAATGTTTTCTTTGACAAATATTTTTCAAATTTTTGAGCAATTTTTAACTTACTTTCAAGTCAATTTTTTTTTAATACTTTGCATCCAGTGAGAATACTGTACAATTTTTTTCATTAATAGTGGTGTTGAATTATGCTTCCAAGTCGAAGTAATTGTTAAAAAATGTTTTTTTGATTTGTTTTGTAGAAGAGGGGCTACTCTATCACGTGAGGTGCTTCGGTTCCCAACTGCTACTCGCAGATAAACTGATGTGCGAAGTACTACATAAGGTTATGGCTGTTTGGTAGTCGACACTAGTGTTGCACTATAACCGATCATCATGATCGGTCAGGTTTCGTCCATCTCATAATTGGTTATCGGTTATAGTAACCGACTATGAGCTTTAGGGTTGCGTAATATTTGATATCCAATATTTGTAACGAAGTATTTGCAAACACATCAACATTCGGTTACTATCCGAATATAGTTCATGAAAAAAACGCTTGGTGCGAAACTAAATTTTATGCTTTACAAAACAAAAACAAGCAATCAAAAGCCAAGAAAAACAAAACAAAATAAATAATTTGATTAATTGTCGTGATTGTATCATGTGCTAATTTGTTAGCGATCCTAGGTTTTTTTGATGAAACTATATTTGGATATTAACCGAATAAGCAAATACCTGACAAATATGATATTTATTCGAGTGATATTCGGTTACAGTCAAATATTAAACAACCCTAATGAGCTTATGTATAGTGGGTTATTTGGTTGAACTGTGTTATTCTCAAAAATAACGCAATGAAATGATTTGAAACTATAATATGTTGTTTTAGAAACTTTCTTTGAGGACGCTTTGCATTTATTTTTCTAATTTTTTTATTTCTTTATTTTAAAATCAACTTTTTCGCATTTACCTATTTAGGCACCGCTTAAGGAAAAATGGTAGAAAAGACAATCTTCAACTAGCGCTCCTAACAGATTTTATTTAGTACTTCATATTATCAGATATATCTGGATAATCCCCATAATCGGTTATATAACTGATCGTAGTCAATGGTTTTCGAAACAAGTACTCGTTTATGCATTATCGGTTATACCAAGTATCGTGCAACATTAATCGACGTACACGTTTTGTTTTTATCGGATGCCGGGTCTCACACTACCGTGTTATCATTTCACACCAATCATTAACCCATCGGTAACACACGTATCCAAAATCCTCTCCTGAGGCATCTCCTTCCCAACAAATCAGTTTTTTGCTTTTTGCGTACCAAGGTTCAACTTTTTGGAGAAAGCCACCTCTATAGAAGTTGTTCTACGTAAAATTTCCGACAGAAAAGGTTATGTTCGTTTTCTCGGTAAGTCAAATGGAGGTAGAGTGAAATGGCTTTGAAGATGCTGCGACTGTTTCAGCGGGCATTTGTCATACGTTCAATGACGTATATGCCTATATTACATTTACAATCAGAACTACCCTTGGCGTGCTTTCCCCTCCTCCCTCACTCGACCATTTATTAATAATCAGTGGAGCCATGGAATCAAAGTTACATCGAAATTTGTTTTTCATTCATGCCATGAGTGGATGATACATTACATCTGCTCCTTATGGAATGGGTAAAAGTAAACTTCTCAATTATGTCTTGAAAAACGATATTGAAGCTATCAGTAATACCATGCATGATCATGAAACCATTCCAAACGAAGTTTGGCGCTGCCAGTATTGAATTATTTACAGAATGGAATAAAGGTAAAGCAAATAGATTGAAGCCAAAACAGCTTTTGGAAAAAAAAATGAATAAGTCATGAAATTTCTGAAATGGTTCATTTCTTTTCATCAAATGTACCTTGGAAGCTCCTTTGTTGGGCCAGTTAGCGGTCGTAATATGACCTCTCCAGTTTTAGTCAAAATGGATAATGGATACAAAACGGCAAATGTTGAAATTTTCTATGAACTCGTAAGAAACGTCAAATAACTCAAGTTTAATGATAGCGGATTCGAGTGATTACTAAGACGAACCAATAGGATAACATACCTATTTGAGCTTCACAGATGATAGGTTTTGTTGAAATCGATTTTTCACGTTTCTCTGCGAAATTAGCCCCCGAGGTACTCTTCGACGGTGCCAATTTATGTTTTTGAGTGTCAGAATAAACCTTTCGACGTTTCAATTTCCGTTACCAAATAATTTATCGACGTGATCCCGATATAGCTGAAGTTCAGTACAGAATGTAGCGAATTTCTTCGAGATTCTTTGGCTGACTTTAATGCAGAGAATAACTGCGATCATTGGATGTAACGTGTATGAACACGGAAGAATAATCAAACGCCGGGATTTATCATACGACGAACATCATAACACGCGATGAGTTCATATTAAAAGCGCATTAAACTAGGAATTAATAAGTAGTCGTTGAAACGAGAAATGGAAAGGATGATCAAGGACGGTTTCTGACTGTGTACCGTGTGTACAATAAAGGAAACATTTTGTTGCCTGATACGAGTTAACGTTACGAAGAATTTCACGATGAAGAGACGGCGCGAGTATTCTCGTTAAAATTAGGAATTCGCTATTCGCAACCAGTAGATGCCTGCTTATTGGCATATCTGGCATAGTTGGTGGTAATATTTGCGATATTTTTTTTTCAAGTTGAAAAAACCGCGACGTAATTTAATTTTTCGAACGTTACTCCCGCTATAAAATACACTTCGTTGTGAGTTACATAAACACGAGTCTGGCTGAATTTACGCGGGTTTTCGTGAAATTTCATTATAGCTGGAAGTTTCATTCCCAGTTTATAAGTTTCAGCATCAACTTATTTCCCAAAACACATGGACGCCCAAAGTTAACCGAATAGAGGTCAATAACAGCAGCGAACTCCGTTACATCGTGAAAGTTGAAATAAAAGCGTAATATAGGTTGATTAATTTTTGTAAAGTCGAAGGTGAAACTTTTAGCGAAACGAAAAAGTTGTAGGTATTGACGTTGATAGATTTTTCACGCTGGTATCGGATAAGACGTCATATTTTCGACTTTTATTTATCGCTCAAATCTCACCCCTGGCACGCAACCGCCCCCGATTCGCTAAACGACCGGAAAAGCGAAGTAATAAAAAAAAAAAAACAGCGTGTGAAAAAAAGAAGAAACGAATTCCGATGAAGCAGCTTCGTCATTTCCCAAGAGACCGTTGGTTAATTCGAAAGGCGCCTAGAACTGCCACCAGTCAAAATGTAGCCGAAATTGAATCAGGTTTTACCTGCCTCCACGTGAGCTTACAGCGAATTCATATTAGAGGTTTTGAACAAGAAATGACGTGTAATCTTGGCGAGACTTTCGGAATAGTACGGATAATTTCGCCGCCGTGTATAAATATTCGAAACGAGTTAGGTTGTCAAAATTTACCGGCGAGAAGAGTTGGAAATTTATTCGCGAGATCGGTGTCATATTCGCAGTTTAAGTGGAGTGAGAATTTTATAGGTGTGATTCGAGCTGTCAGATACACCGTTTAGGTGGTAAGGTACGATATTCGAAGCTATTTTGCAATTTCCATTTTATATACGAGCAATTGTCGTGGGAATTCTTTTTGAGTATGGAAAATTTTAAAAATTAAGATTTTAAAATGTGTGAACGAAGTGTTGGAAAAATCGAAAAGATTTAACGAATGATTCGTATGGATTTTTTTATATCTCGTATAATACGAGAAAGGTGGGTTTGGGATCAGTTGAGTACGTTCGTGATTATAATCAAAATTTGTGTGCGTGAAGTGTTTAGGATGATCTTCGCAAATTCCCACTCTTCAACCTTTAAAGGCGTGGTTTTCTTTTGTGCATCAAAGTAACCGTAAATTTGTAGGAAAAGTTCTATTGTTATGGAATGATTCATGTAAGATTTTTTATTAAAAAAAAAGTATTAATCAATTTTTTTGTGAATTTGATAAGGGAAGAGTTGAAGGCGATGTTTGAAAAGCATTTTGATTACAACTTTTGAAAGCCTATCAAAAAAACTTCCTTAATGATCCGAAAAATAAGACTTATTGAAAGACTAGGAATGGAAGTATATTGGAAAATATATTTTTGATGTGTTTTTAAATGCTTTTCAAATTTATTAAGAAACTATGCTGAATGTTATGTGTACGATAGGCAGTATTTTACCAGTGTCCAGTAGTCAGTATTTGATGAATGTAACCAGAATATCTTCTGTTCATAGGTCGAAAACTCGGATTGATTTTCGAGAAAAACCAAAACATGTCCTCTCCCTTCAATAGCCATTTGCACGATGAGATCACGAAGCATTAGAGTAACGCGATGGCCGGTGGGGTATATCAAACGTCGCGCTATAGCCCTATGTGTAATAAGGGCCATATACCCGAACGCCCGAGGTACCCAATAGGCCTGAACGTCCGAGGTTTAGAGGCCTCTACGTCCGCAATTTATGTATCCGAACGTTCGCAGAGGAAAACAATGGAATTTGTTTGACGAGAGTAAAATGTTTAAATGTGGAGTGCGATGTTGCCAAATCGAACAGCAGTTCGCAATAATATGAAACAAATTAACCTCAAAACATTCTTAATAGTTGTTATATTTAGGTATGAAAGTTAAAAATATACCTATAATTATAATTATATATCCTTATACCTAAAGAATCACGAAAAGTGGTTGAAGGTATACCGTGCGGCCAAGTGATTCGGGTACAATCAGTGCAAAAATCTCATTTTGTTGATAACATGATAAGAGTTAAACTATAACTTCTAAATCAGAAATAATTTTATGATTACTTTAATGAATTTTAAGGCTAATAAATTCATTTTAACTGCATTATAATTTCTTTGCATTTGAAAAAATCGATTTCAAATGATTTTACAAGATATTTTCTCGCTGATTGTACCCGAATCACTCGCACACATATGGTATAATAAAATTAGTGACAACGTAATATGTAAAATCATGCTGATTCATTGGGAGCAACTTCTATCAGTTCATAAAACAAATCTGCAATATCCTCTGATGACAGAAAGGACAGTTCAAAAAAATATTTCTTTCATTTTCCAATTCCTAAATTTTAACCTATTTCATCTTTAGTGCAGAGCTAAGTGCTATATGGCAACGTTGTTTCGTTTTCCTTTGGATATCAGACCTCTCATCTACCTGCTATTGTTTCCATCATCGGACGTTCAGGCCTATAAATTGCGGACTTTTCGGTATATAAATTGCGGACGTTCAAGCCTATCAGATTCCATTGTTCTCATAGGGATTCGGACGTTCGGGATACCACCGACAATAAGAGTGGCGCGTTTCAAGGTCGTTTTCTCACGATTCTATCAACTTAGGCAAAAAATGTGTAATAATATTTTTTGATGGAAATTTGATCAGCTTCATTTCTTAACTTGACTTTTTTTCTGTATGTATATTAGAAGGGTGTTATTGGCAAAAAACAGCTTTGGGGGAGAAGCAACAGCTCGATCTTTGGTGAAAAGTTAGCGGTTGTTACGAACACTATTGGCTCAATCTTTCCACAGAAAAACTTTGGCCCCAATTAGTCCCAGTTGTAATCATAATTTGACTGGATTATTACTTTAACTTCGATTTCTTTATCGTCATTTTCATCTCGAAGTTTATTTATTTTTATTATGAAATCCTCATTCAGAAGTTTGCCACAATAGTAGAAAAGTAACTCGCTCTCTTTTCCAATGTTCATTTCGCTTTTTTATGTTTTGATTTTGGTTCCCACTTATTTCGCGATAGTGTGATATTAGTATTGGGCGCAACTTTGCAGCCCTCTATCTCCTCTCCTAACGGGTGTACGAAAAACATTATAAGATTCTTTCTTATAGAGAATTTAATTAGGAACATGTTATTATAATTCCACTTTTTCTCTAAAACTCATCCTTCGTGATCAAAATTCAAAAAACTGATTTTAGGGAGCGTTTTTGTTGCACATTTCATTTTTTTCACCAACTTCCACTCCCCTATGAGTGGTTGAAAATATCATTATGTACCTTAAGGTATGAGTCAATTATGTAAAAAAAAATGAACTGTGTAACTCAAAAAAAAATTTTTTTGAAAATTTCAAAGCTCAAAAAATTGAAAAAAATATATTTCGAAAAACTTGAAAAAACTTCCGCGAATGTATGTACCTATACATGTAGTAATATATCGACGAGGTATTACTTTTAATCCTAAAGGTCCGTCCACACGTAAGATGATCAGCTTGTTCAGCTTGGATGATCATCTGTCGACGTCCACACTTATTTAGCTTTTTGCCATCGACAGAAGGAATCGGTACATTCATCATCCTTTGAACAGACCGACATCAAGTCGATCGAGGATGACTGGCTGATCAGCTTCGTTCAGCTCAACGAGGCTGATCATCCTAACGTCCATACTACATTCATCCCAGGCTGATCATCCAGGCTGAACGAAGCTGATCATCCTCGTGTGGACGCACCTTAAGAAATGTTGTGGGAAAAATGTTAATTTAACAGATGAAAAAAGAAGAAAAAAAATTTTTAATCAATTATTATTCAATATTAAATTTGTTAATAAAGGTCCACCATCTGTAAAAATCTCAACATTTTTCATCCATCCGATGCAGAGTAAAAAAATACTGAATTTTTGAATATGGAAGCGATTTCTCAGAAAGGGGTGCGGGTCAAAAATTTTTTAGGGAGTTTTTTTTATCGAGGGCTGCATTTAAGATCACTTATGATCGAATTTCGGTCAAGGACCATTCTCACTATCTTATCAGGAGAAACCCTTTGCAAAAAAGTTTGGTAAGAATTTTTTTGTTGGAAAATTTACATGAATCCTTTTACTGGCCATTTTCTCCCTTATAGAAAAGTAAAAAAAAAGAGTTTTGGGAACTTTGAGCCACAACTGGAATTTACGAACAAGAGGTATTTTGAGAAAAATCTCCAAAACGGTTTACAAAAAAAAAAATTATTCATGGCTGTTATGTCCAAACAAATCTCAGATTGTCTGCGTTGGAAGATTTTGCTATATTCATTTCCAGGTGAACTTCCTGAAAGTGTTATAAAATTTTTAAAAAAAGGTTTCATTGGTGTTATGTCCAAACAAAATTTTAGCTTTATACATTAGAAAATTCCGTTATATTCCTTCTCAAGTGAAGGTCCTCAACGTGTTGCATAAAATATTTTTCGGGGCTGTTATGTGAAAATAAAGTCTTAGCTTGTCTGCATTAAAAGAAGATTCCACCATATCGCTTCATTTATTCTAAAGTCAAACCAACTTATCTGCGTATTTCTAGTCATAAAATAAGTATACCACCGATCTATAAATACGTAATTTTTAAAGCCTACTAAACGCGTGTTTTTGTGGACATGAAAAAAAATCGAAGTAGTATAGGCATATAAACCTATCGCCTTTCAACGAGTAATAGGAAAATCAAATTTATCTTGTATCGTTTTGAAAGATACCTGAGAGGGAAATGAAAAACATTATGTAAAGATGAAAATTACATTTCCACCTCGTTCAACGACGTATGAAGCGGCGAAGGATATCTTATGTAACCTTTAAAGGGTCACGACAAATCGTTGTAGAAATGTCACTTTATACAATATTAAACCTCAGGAGAAATAAATTTACATTTTACATCGGCTACAACGAATCACAGTCACGGCCTTAGTGCATCCCTGGAGCGTATTATTGTCGCTTTAAAGAAGATTTTAGTTTTTTTTTCTTTTCTTTTTTTCATTCAATTTGTATTCGAAATTATTTTGAACGCTGACAGAAGGTTGGAATTAGTGATGAAAATTTTGTGTTTATCATCGCCAGCGACGCTGTTTGACGACGTCTATTTATTTTAATTTTTTCGTTTCGCGAAATTACATGTAGTACGTCGCGTACTGTGTTATTGGCGTCGATGAGAAAATTGCGCACGTTTAGGCCGGTGATTTGTATTCTTGGTCGTGCATTTCCTGTACTCGCAATTGCGAAATACGGTGTGACGGAGTTCTCGAGAAATCGTACTTCGGTGCTAATTCGAGTCGTTGCCGGATATACACTTGTGTCGAGTGGTGTGTTTATTGGACGAAAGTTTGTATTTTTAAGTAAAAAGTAAATGATGAATACTCGGTAAACGTGGGCTTACGTATTATTCGAAATTTATTATTTATTGACGTATTTCTAAAGCATAGGGAGGGGACTTGATGAATCATCGGGTAATTTAGGTAATTAATGTCGAATGGTTAACGTGTTCAACAATGAATCATTTTTAAATTGGGGGATTTTTTGTTACTTTGACTTGATTCTTAGTTTGAAAAGAGGTTTCTACGTTTTGAAATGACGCGAATACAGAAAAATAATCGTATAAATTTTTATCTTACATGATCGAGCTTCAGTGAGTGAGTGTCCTTCAATTTTAGTTTAGCATTTCTTCTCCAAATTCATCTCTTGATTTTTGAGAAGTGGAAGAGAAATTCCTGTCCCCCGCCCACATAAAAAAAAATTCAAAATGATTGCACTTCTTACCAGGATAGATCATTCGGAATATTGCGTTTATGCCTCGCCATCTCTGTAGATTTTTATCCTATAACGTCGGCGATTTTTATATCGAGAAAAAAGTTACTGGCAACTTTTCAGTAGGAAGTTTGAAAATTCGACTTTTTAATATTAACCCTCCGGTTGTGCTAAATTGAAAGAAGAAAATTGAAGTTGACAGCATGTTGTATCCGTTTTATCCTTGCGCCCGCGACAACGCAGCCTGTATTAGGTCTTCATTGTATTTTCCTCATTTCGAAGTAACGTAATTGCGAAAATTTTAGTTCGTCGTTTTCTGGTCGACGATGTATAAAATAATATTTCGAAAATTGCGCTGGTAATAAAAAAAAAAGTACGAGTGTACCTGAGAGTAGAAACAAGCGTAGAAGTTTTTAGTATCTACGAGAGTACTTTAGTTTGGAAGAACATATGTAAAACTTGGTCTAGATGCTTGAGTTTTCTGAAAAAAATGCATTTTATTTTGCTCGAAGACGAGAACGAGGAAAAAAAGAGAAATGGAGAGATTTTTTTTTTAATAAGAGCTGCGAATGGAGATTATTGCTTTTCTGGTGGCGGTTACGTTGGAGATAAAATTTTGTGTCGGGTATTCAATCAATTTTATTCGTTTGCCAATATCGTTGCTCAATGGAGTGACGACATGATTGAGCGTCGAGAATGGAATGATGGTTTTGTTTTTTTCGACTATATGGAGCAGATTAATTCGAAGTGGAACTTTCACATGTGAAGTTTTTTGGTCGCTTTAGGATATGTTTCACGACGTTGGAGAGATGGATTTAAATCGTTGAATAATTACAAATGCTAAAGTAAAGGAAATCAGGTAGAAAATTTTTTAATTAATTTTTTAAAGTGTTGAAGAAAAATTTTATTTAAAATAATTTCATCTTTATCGAATTTTTCGTCATCGTCATTTGAAATTTGGCTTCGAAATTGGCCTGGTACGAATATTCCATAGTATTGTGACTTATTCAAGTTGGAACACTCGTGTCTTCCTTTTAATTAGGTGGTTGTTTTTTTGGTCGAGGATTATTTTCTAGGTAGGTACTTATCGGAAGGAGCGTGAAAGCATCAAAAATTACAACAGTGTTAATTACCAAAATAGAATGTACTGACCTGAAAAATATTCATAACGAGATGTTTTAAGCTGAAATAATAAGTACCGAAGCGAACGAATAAAAAAGCAAATTAAAACGGAGACTATTGTAGGTATATAGTTAGAAGACGTTAAATAGAATGTAGTACACATTTATGAATATTAATACGACATTGTTTCGTCGACTACTCGCAATGGCGATGTCGCATCTTGTAGCTGTAGCTGGATATAAATTATGTACTCTTTGAAAAAGTTTAAAGTTAATTTAAAGATACAAAGTAAATAACGAAAAAAGAAGTCATAAGGAATTGTTTCGTCGAGTAGTATTTTCTCATTTGCGAGACTATTTTAGGTGAAAAGCCTGCCAAGTTGTTATTGTATAAAAATTCGAAATAATTTGCGGCTTCACCGAAAGCTTGCTTAAAACAATTCGTTTAGTTTATTAATCGAACAAAATTACGTAGTCGATGTGTTGTTTGTTCGTATTCAATTGAAGAATTTCGTCTAACATTTGAATAAAATTGAACTCGACGTGTTTGCTATATTCTCTCGTACACAGGTATTTATTTGAAAAACGCTTCGAGAAAGGGGAAAAACAAGAGACCAATTCGTACGTGTAAACAGAGATTGATATTTTTGTTGTTTGAATTTAACACGAGTCACGATTGGTAAACTGTAAATTTCATTTTGCCACGGAAAAGGTGGTAAAAGCCCAACGAAAGGGAAGTTTTCTGTATAACTGTCTATGTGAAGGGTCGTTGTCCTTTTCATGGTGTAAAATTCACCTATAAATATGCACAAACGATGGTAGGTAAATACGAATGTTTGAGAATGGGATACGTTTTATTGTATTTTGTGCTCTAGTTAATTTGTTTGTACCTGTTCAAATTTAACGAATACCTATTACCAGTACTAAATGTATTTTTTGCTCGATGCGTATTTATTAAACGCGATCGTATAGGTGATGAATTCTACAAACAATAGAACTTGATGTTTACGTTGAAGGCGTCTCAACTCTCAGTTTGACTATGTGGGTACAATGAACTACAACTTTAACATTGAGGGAAAAGTTGACGAACTATTTTCATGGAATTGTTTGCGTTTCACTGATTCCCGATGGGCTCACTAGAATCGTAAATGTGCTGTATGAAGTCTTTTGACAAACACAATTTTGAAAATTATTTTTTCCAGTTGAATGTGTAAACGACAGTGTTACTAAGTTGATTAAACTTTAAATTTAATTTTTATGGTTCTTTCTATCGCATGATGGGATTAATATGCACTTGGATATAGCCTATAGGTCATGTAGAAAAGAGATGGAATTTATGTAAGAAAATTTCTGTGTGATAATTTTTAAATGGCTTGAATTTTTTTCTAAATTTTTCGTTTAATTTTTTTTCTCATTATACTCCAACGAATCTAGAACGTACAAGGATCTTTGCAGAAAAAATACCCAACAAAGATTATCTTGATAAATATGTGGAGGCTAGCTCCACTAAGAACGTATTGAAAGTTTCCATTTTTAGATAGTGAGATTAGTTCACAAGGAGGCATGTGGAACCCCCCTCCCCCAAAAAAATTATTTTTTTGCTCTGCCTTCTTAGGGTTTGATCTTATTGTTAGGTCAAAATACCTTAGTGTAATTATCTTCGATACTATATTTTTCTTGCCAGGATTTTTATTTGGGTCATGGATTATTTTTGTTTTAAATAAATTTTTATCCAAATATTTTTAATACATTTAGGCTTTTTTCATATTTTTTTTTTGTACACATAAAGGGATGAACAAGTGAATATGAACGGCGTTGTTAACTTAACTCAACTAGACCTCAAAAAATCTCTGTTCGCTAAAATGAGTCGGTAGTTGTACAACTCAATTTTTTTCTCCCAATTTTGTGGCAATGTTCTTCATATTTCACATTTTTTAAAGAAAATAACGAATAAGTGAATAAATCAAAAGGCCTCTTTCCACTACTCTAAACCCAACCAATCTCGTGCCTCTAGCCAAGTTGCTGTAAATGACACGTTAATTAATAAAAAAAAAAAAGTAAAGCTTGATTTTATCTTTTTGAAATTTAAAAAATGTACTGCCCTCAATTTTCATGATTCAATTGTCCCAAGATACCTTATTAGTATCTCAAAATTTCAAATTTTATTTTGAAGAAATATAGATAAATAAATAATACGCAAATTTTTACGTTTCAGACCATTTGTAATCGACGTGGCAATTTTTATATATACACCACCACCCCCCCCCCCCCAAAAAAAAATACATGACGAATCTCTCATATCTCCTCGCCAGTACTCGGAACGGTTACACTTCGTTTGCGAAATTAGGTGGGGACCAGAATTGCTCTGTTGGTCTTTTTTTCTCATTAGTTGGTGTTGAAGCGCTCTATTGAACTTATTACTTGAGGTAAATTTTCGTACTTATTAAAAACTCAGCTCCAATAATATTGCATGGCTGCTTATGTTTTTTTTTTTTTTTTTCAAGGGATTAACACTAAATTGATAATATGTTAAGAACTCCCAAAAGATGGACTACTGATGGAAGTATTTTTTTTGGGCCCCGAAAAGCTAAAATAAAGCCTATATGAGGGGCTCATAACTTTATCGCAGCCGAAGGAAGACTCACATCATTTAAAATTAATATCGTTTGTTTGGAGGTCACGCTATGCAATAAATTACCCTAACCCAAGGGTTATCATCTAAAACATGGGTAGTTAGTGAGACTTACTGTTCGGGCCGGGCATCGAAAGAGTTAGCCTCTAGCGGATTTTGGTGAACCTCTGAAAAGGTGAAAATGAATACAATTTAACATTGATTTAAATAGAAGCAATTTCGTGTTTCCAATTTACGAGAAAATAAGAACATTCAGAGGGAAATTCATAATAACTTTTTTTTAGAAGATGAAATTTTCTTTCCAAAGATATAAACATTGTTCTATCTTCATCCCCGATAATAATAGAAATTAATTGTTTATTGTAGTATTAACCATTTAAAGTGAACTATTCACTTATTATTTGACACTTGTACTGTAATCAGTCTGTTGGGGTTGTGTTTAAATGAATTGTGGAATGAAGATTTTTTATTCAGTATTCGTATATTATCGTTATTTTCTATATAGAGTGGGTAATGTGTCACTGTAATGACTCATTTTTTCAAATTTTCATCGTTACTGGTGATGAAAAAATAACAATATTTATATCATTGAATAGGAAATTTTATCCTCTCAAAATTAAGCCATGATAAATTTTTCTGTAAACTCTACAGTTTTCTCAGAAAATTTAAAAAACAAAAACGCTTCTATTCAAACCAATGTTAAATTTTGATCAGTTTCACCTTTTCAAGTAAAACGACACTAGCGCGTCACACCCTTGTCCGGCCCGAATTACATGCATGAATACCTTTGCTCGTAAGGCACTACTTGTATCATTCATTGATTTATATTTGTACTAATGTTATAAATGCTCATTGCGAGCTCATTGCAATTAAATGTATGCGTATTATTATCTGTTTAGCCCTTAAATTATTCATTTATGGCGTTATAACATTATGATGTTTTTCATGAAAACTTGGAAAAACTTCTAAAACTGACTAAAATTCAAATGAAATGGCGAGCTTAATTTTTTATGTCTTTTCACGATAAAATACTGCTCCTAAATGTGAAAAATTAAAAATTCTCAATAATGTATTTGTATGTTTAATGTATAATTTTTGCAAATTTTAATTTATTTTGGCCAAGGTAATAAATGAATTTGATTATTGAAATTTTCATATCGTATGTTTAAGGTCATTTGGCATTTAATGTTCATTCCCTTCTTGACTTGCTTGAAGAAAAAGCTTGGTTGACCCCAATTTATGCTTTGTAATTATGCTCTACAAGCTAACAAAAAATTTAATTGTTCTAGAAAATATGTTTATAACATTGAAGGAAAAAATAAAAAGCAGGATCGTTCTTCATAGGTTCTATTTAATATCCTAAGTTTTTATGAGTGATAGTTTCGTTCACTTTGGAAACTCGATTTGCGTGCCTTTTCATCCTCATCATCGCGTGTCTTGGTGACAAATGCAATTGGTGTCTTCTGTATTGTTGTCGCAGAAAAATAAAATAAGGTTCTCATCACGTAACGCCTCGTAAACATAGGTTATGCAAATCACCTTGCGGCGATAGCGAATAGCTCGCGTGAAATTATTTCTTGCGCGAGCACCTGGTATATTGGCGAGGAAATATTACGATTTGATTTTCATTTATCATAGAATTATTCAACACGTTCGACATTATCAAGCAGCGTTTTTGAAATAATATGATTTATTACCTTTTTGAAAAGAATCGCCAACGTTGATTTTATCCGAATATTTATTCTGTTTTTTTTTTTTTCTATCGAAGGTATAACTTATCTGATAAGAAATCAATATTTATAAACGAATTTCTTATCCTGATTTTTACGGTCGCAGAATAGGAGAACGATAAAGGCGTCAAATTTAAGGTAATTTTCGAAAGGATAACTGGCGCATAATAACTCGGCTCATTTAACGTCGTCGCGCTATCGCGTCACCCAATTTAGAATACAAGATAGCGATAAATTTCATTGTCAAATTTGCGTCGGAAAGGCGGACGCGCTCGAAGCTAATTTATTAATTTTACCCGTGCCGTCGTGCCTAGTTCGAAGAACTTTTTTGCAGAAAATAAAAGGTCTTCGGCTCGGCCGGGTTAAAAAGTACGATGTGGTTCGATTAGAGTCGGGCCCTAGGGGGTGGAAATGACTGCGGTTTCGGCTATCGGTTCGGTCGGAAAAGATTTATCGACGATGGATTTTTAACGAATGGCTCGTTGTCGTTGCGTAGAATAGGCTGAAATTTTCAGGCTGTCGATGAATTGTGAAATTCGGCAAAAATTATTCGTATAAATAGAATATGATAAGTGTTGTAAATAAAACGATACAGCAGTCGAGAGTGGTTTAGCTTCGCCATTGAGTTGTGGTCAACAAGTCAACGTGGACGCGAAAGCATCGCACTCGCGTGTAAGCTATGACGTCATATGAGGCTTGAGGCATTCATATTTCGAGCAAATCGAAAAAGTCTTTCATGAAGCAAATACACTGTTTACGAGCAACCAAAAAGGTAGTTTATGAAAAATTCGATTTTATCGTGGAAGGGAGATGAAGGGGTTCTAAAAATTTCAACATCTTCAAATTTCACAAATACGCCATTTTTTGGATATGATCTTTTTTGTTGCATTTTAACATTTTTGAAGCATTATTATTTTCACATTACACTTTTGAAATTCTCTAAAAAAAATTCATTTTGAAAGATATGACGTCACTATACACAGATCTCGCGAAAAAAAATTTACGTTATGTGAAAATTTGATGATAGCATTATATTATAGAATGTATTTACGGTAGAAAACATTTTATAGAATTGTTGCCTATCTATAAAATTGAAGGAGTTACAATGAATTCAATATTTCAGTATATTTTAACTCCTTCAGTTTTATAGCTAGGCAAAAATTGTATAGGATCTTTTTTATTGCAAATATAGACTTTAATAAGATTCCGTCAAAAAATTCTCAGATAAACAAATTTTTTTGATGAAAAAATTTAGAGACGTCATATTTCTAAAAAAAAAATAAGGAATTTAAAAAATGTTATACGAAAAGAGTAGTTCTTAAAAAAGCAACAAAAAAGGTCATTTGCAAAAGTGAAGTATTTTTGAAATTTGAAGGTATTAATATTTTTGGAACCCCAAGTTCCCTTCCACGATGAAGTATGCATTTTTCATAAATAACCTTTTTTGTTGTTCGTAAAGAATACTATTTGCTTTTTGCAAAATTTCTTCGTTTTGGTGAAAAATTTAAATTCCAAACGTCATGTGACGTCATAACTCACACAGTATCAAAAAAATGCGGGTTCAAATTGATGCGATTATTTCTTGTCTATGTTGATCACTGCTCTATATGCTGAAATCGAACAACTACTCCATGACGATTGTGTCGGACTAAATTTAAAGGTTCGAAATTTCTTATTATGCTGTTCACAAATTAATCATGAGAAAGAATAAAAATTCGTTCTCCACAAATTCCTACTTTATTTGGCTGCGTGCCTGGTGGTATCTTAAATGGATATTGTTTGTGGTTGATTGAAATAAGTGATTCAGAGAAACGCAAACTTTACCTAAGCAGTGTAAAAGTGTAGAAACTTTTAAAGGGATTTAGCAAAAGTATCGGAACTTCGGTTCGACACTGGTATCCAGTAAAGAAATAAATAATTTCCGATAACGCCTTGAAAAAGTTTTGATAAAAGTTTCACGGAATACGATATTTATATCTGGATGTTGAATTTAAGCGGAATACTTAATTACTGGACAATTATGAAGCTTGAACCCCGAAGGAGTAATTTAATTGGTTATTGAATCAATTTAATGACAAACAGCTTCGAAACGAAAGTTCTTCGAGCGATAAAAGTTGATTTTTGCAAGTTTTTCAATTTATATATGGATCGTTAAAAGTGGAATGTTTTTCTGTATGGAAAGAAAAGGTTGATCGTATGAGATTAGGATGTTATAAAAGGTCTTTTAATTACGGCGAAGGATTTCATTTCAGCCAAAAGAGTGTCTTCGAATGTAACATTAAGCCGGCTTTGTTATGCGCTTAAATTGACCTAATTTTTTTTCCATCGCTCGTGTTGATTTCGTATAATTAGGAAAGACGCGATGACAGGACTCGTATACGAAAGTTACTTTAGTCGATTATGCTTTTTTTTCGAAGTTCAACGACTGCATCGATGCGAAGACGTGTATCCATAAAGAAGGGAAGTAAATATCTTGGAACTTGGGAATTGTTTTCTCGTCGAACTGGCGAATTTATTTGGTATGCGTTGGATGGTCGGATCGATGGACTGTGAAGAAGAATGACTCGAGAAAAGGTGCTAATATCGGTTGAAATTCACATTGAAATGAAATGGAGTGCAGTCGTTGAAATTAAATTGTCGTTGAGTTGTAGCCTGCGTTGTATAGATGATGATGGGTACAAGCGAAAGAATTTTTTAAGCTTCGGTGATTTATGACATTTTTCGAGTGCTGTTCAGGAATTCAAATGGAAGAAATGAATCGAATGCGAAATTGTTATCAGTAGATTAGATATTGGGGGTTTACTTTTGCGCATACGTTTGTTGAAAATTCGCGAAATTATTTCGTTGACGAGAAGTATGCGAGATACACCGATTTTCACTTTTCACTATTCGAGATTCCGAAGATGGTAGCATTCTAATATGAAAAGCGCGTGCATGCATTTAAAATATTAATAGCAAGTCGCCTGTCGCTACGTTTCTTGTATACGAAAGTTACCTATAGTGTATATATATTATACCTTAAAGTATATTAATAGGTATACATAATAATGTAGGTATCAAGTTATTCGCAACTTCTGTATATCACTATGTTTATAATTTAAATACTAAATAACAAGGTCGCCAACTGTATTAGAGGAAAGTTTCGACGATTTTAATTTTCCACTTTGATTACAACTCGAATAAGTTTTTTCTAACGCGTCGATATTAATATCACGACTTGAAGAAAAATAAAAAAAGATGCTTTCTTCAAAAAATTAGTTCCTACTCCAAAGAAAAGTAATAATAAAGAAAAATGGAAAATGTACGTGTCTGTGGAACTATCACGTCCTACACTGACGCAGTTGGCTGTTGTATAAGTCATTACTCGGCGAAGATGTGTAAATTTTAACGTATCATGAACCCGTCAAACTAGCACGGTCGATTCTTCGATAACAAAGAAAGGATAAGTAATAGGTGTCGAATTCGTCGTAAACGTAGTAATTTGTAGATTAAACAATTCAATTATTCGATTCAACCTTCTGGCTTCTTTAAAAAATGAATGTACGCGATTGTACGATAGTATTAGTTCGTTACAGTGTGTTTGAAAAACGATTACGAGTTCGCGTTTAATTTGGTGGGCTGTGTACGATTGCGATAATTGATAATGTGAGTTACATAAGTACTTTAATTCATAAAAGTCGGTTTTTTTGTCAAACATTTATAAGAGCTATTCAAATTTGTTTAGTGTGATTAAATTGTTTTTGTGAATTTGAATTAATTTATTTATAATTTTTTTTTTTTACATGCTATATTACCTCATGAAGTTGAGAATGATTTTTTGTAATATTAGATGATGTTCTTTCAGACTGTTAATTCATTTGGAATTTTATGGAATTTTTGTATTGAAAAAAGTAGCTAAAAGATTTAGTTGTCATGTCATATTTGCATGTATTTTTTTTTTAAGTTTATCTTCTACTTTTTCTTACAATTATGGCGTTTCTTTCCACGCTCGCTTTTTACATTTTTCCGCTCTTACTCTAGCTCCCACTGTTTAAAACTGAAAAATTAAAATTTAATGAAATAATGACAAAATGGCGGATATCCCATATATAGTCCTCCTCCCTTCCCCTTGCACACTAGTTTGTATCAGTATAATAAAATAACGTAACGAAATACTGTAACGTAAAGTAACATAATGTAGCAAAATGACGCAAGAAAATAATATAATGTTATTTAACTAAATGAAGTAACGTAACCAGATAACATATGATGTAACGTAACGAAATAACGTAATGTAATGAAATAACATAATAAAATAACGTGATGTGATATAACAAAATGAAGTAAGGAATGATATAACATAATGTAACAAAATAATAGAACATGATAGAATAAGCTAACAAAATAACGTAATATTACAAAAATGACGTAATGTAACGAAATAACTTAGGTAACAAAATAACGTAAAGTAACTAAATAATGACATAACGTAATGTAATGATGAACGTAACGTAACAAAATAACATAGCGTAATGATAAATATAACGTAACAAAGTAACCTAATGTAATGATAAACGTAACGTAACAAAATAACACAACGTAACGTAACGAAATAACGTAATGTAATGAAATAACATAATGAAATAACGTGATGTAATATAACAAAATGAAGTAAGGAATGAGATAACATAACGTAACAAAATAATAGAACATAATAGAATAAGCTAACAAAATAACGTAATATTACAAAAATAACGTAATGTAACTAAATAACGACATAACGTAATGTAATGATAAACGTAACGTAACAAAATAACATAACGCAATGATAAATACTTAACGTAACAAAGTGACATAATGTAATGATAAACGTAACGTAACGAAATAGTATGAGGATATGTATCGAAATAAAGTAACGTAACGATATAACATAACATAACAAAAGTAGCGTAATGTTGTAATTTATAATTGAGTTTATGTCACTCTCTAGTATCTTTCTCTTATTATATGTTTATTCAAATTCATGTTAGGTTTTGTAAAAAAAGCATGTGCTGAGTTTGACCGATTTAAATTTTTTTTTCCATTAAAGATTATTGTTCGTTGCTTGAAACCTGAAAAAAATTTGTCTTTCATTGTCTTGATTTCCCCGGAGTATAAAATTTTTTCTAATCTAGCTACTCAGCGTATTTCATGTATTTTGTAAAATTAGGAATTTATGGATAACTTATGAGAGGATTGTATACTATGGGCTTGATTTCTTTCCCAATAGGTTCAAGCGACGTTTTATGCTTAGTTTTGCATTGCACAGGGGTTCTCAAACATTCTCTTATTTAGCGTAAATCGAGTAAAATTCCTAATCATATCATTTTTAAGCGAAATTCCGGCTACTTTGAGAATATCTAAAGAGTAAAATTAGGCGTAACTTGTCTCTGGAGTCCATCGTGTCCATGTAAAGTATAGAGCTTTTGAATAAATTGGAAAAATTTCCAAACTTCCTGAAATTATGAAAATCGACATCTAAATTTTTCCCAATCTTTGAATAAGTAAAAATGATGTAACCACATAAAGAAATATTATAAATTGTACAAAACCCAATTTTTGACGTGTTTTTTTTTTTTTTTATTATAATTATAGAATGTTCAAAATTTGACGGAGTAATAGATGTGAGTGTCCACCTGCGAGGGAGGGGATAGAGAGCGAAGAGACTGAAATTATTTATTTATTTGACTTCTAAACGCTTAGTCAGACCGTTTTTCAGAATGAATCTTTTGTATAGATTCCTTAAAGTTATTGAAATCAAAAATTGTATTACATATTTGAATGCATCCCCTTTCTCAAATGATTTCGGAGGAGTTAAATTGGGTATAGGAGTTCTCAAAATCTGGTGAGGGTGAATTAAATGATCAGAAAGTTCGATGAATATCTTATCTTTTGAAAGTAGACAAATATTGGGAAATATGAAATTTCCAGGATTCTAGATGGATTTGAAAGAGAGTTAAAAGCTAAAGCATGTTTCGGAGGGAAAGTGAAAGAATGTTGGTATAAATTCTCGAAACTTCTTAATTCAGTTGCAAACGAAATTCGGAAGATCAGACTCGTTGCGTTGAATTTACTGGAGATAACGTACGATCTTTTGAAATACATATGAGTTTATAGGTATCAGCGGTACTATTAATAAAATAATATTGTATCTCCCTGTTGAACACACTATGTATTCGTGGTTAAATGATTCATTACGTTCATTACCCTCTGGTGCGTTCAACTTGCTACGTGTTATTTTTTTTGGTAAACTCAGATGCGGTAGTGTTTCGTGACAACTTATGTTTTCTTTTAATTACTTCAGGAAAAAAACTGTCAAGCGAATACGTCAGATCTTGAGAGGAAAAAACGATAATTAAATCTCGAAAATAATTTTCATTCAATTTTTTTATTTAATCACAAACAGCCTTTTAATGTGAAAACCAAAGAACGTAGATTTGGCCGAATAAAAAGGAGAATTTTTATTTCACTTGAAAGTTTTTTTAACGTTTACATCGACCAAAAACAACAGCAAGATCGTAAATTTACTAAACGCTTCAACTCGACGAGAATATTATTTGCCGTTTCGAACAAGTGCGCGTTCCATAATTTTCCCTAAGAAAATTGAAATAAGAAAAAAACAACTTAAAATAATAAAAAAAAAAAAATACTCGAACGAAAAAATGTCGCAAAATTGGAAACGCGGCATTAAACGTTAAAACAGCGAACCGCGAACGAACGTTACACACAGATAAATATAAATTCTAGAAAAATGAGTCGACAAAATGAAAACCTTACCGATGTCGTGAAATATTAACTGTCTGAAGATACGAAAGAAAAAAGAGAAAAAATCGACTTGGAAAAATATGTTACTAGAACAAAGGTACGTACCGCGTTCCGAAATGGGGTACAGAACAAAAACCATAAACGAGTTACAAGGTTGTGCTTTTATAAGAGGTACTTTTTGGCATTTTATAGTTTTGTTGTTGTTTTTTCTTTTGTTATAACAACGGTACCGAGGCGAAAATTTTCACGTATTTTTGTAAAAGGGTAATTCGCATCAAGATGAAAATAAAATCGTAATTTTTGAAAATGTAAGATTAGAAGTATTGTAGAATCACTAAAGAAATGAGGTCATTCAATTTTTTTAAACGAATCGAATACAGGGGATTGATTAGTTAATAAAATTTAGCAATTAAGAAACGAATAAGTATTAGAAATTCATGGAAGGCGATATTGTTGGTATAGAGTGTAAAGCGACATTTCAGCTTCGAGGATATTGTAGCGAGAGATGATTTTATGAAAGAGGCTTCTGGGCGACCGATTTCCTCGTAGTGGTATTCATGTGTATATTTTAATTCCGCTAACGTTTGTATTAATAGGTACCTTGCCTTTGTTGGCGTTTATGCATAATTTCATTTTAATCTTGTCGCGTACAACAAATTCTGAATTATAATTTTATGCTATGCGCCTTCGTGCCTAGTGCCTACACAAGTGTAGATTATATATTAGATTTTGTGTCGTGAAGAAAGTTTGTAATTTTGAGTTTGTACTATTACCTAATGATACGACTCAACAATTTTGATTTTTTTTTTCAAATTTTAAGAACGTATCTGAGATCAGTTTCCAACTGTTGAATCTATGTAATATTTTTCAAATGAAATTTTTTCATGAAATTTAAATATGGATGAAGTTGAATTTGCCCTAACACGATTTTAGGTCAGTATTTGAGTAATAAGTGGGTAAGTGGGTACTGGCGTCTAGGGTAGGCCGAATTTCCTCTTTCAAAATGCGAACGAGTTGTTCACAATAGTTTCTAGAAAAACGTCAAAAACACCTCGTAAAAATGACTACCTACGAACATAATTTTTAGACCTCCCGAAGGAAATCTACAAAATTTAAATTGAAAAAAAAAAGCTATTTGACCAATTGAAAATTTTTTATATTTCCGAGTCATAATTTGTTGTCTAAAGATTGAAAAATATTTTAGGAGCCAATTTTTATCAAATTTAAAGGATATAAAGTGTTTTTGATTTTATAAACTTCAATTTTAATTATTTAAAAAAATATAAGACAAATTAGTAATTTGTAGCTTAATATTTATCTGCGTAGCAAGTATATGAAATAGCCATTTTCCTTAAATATCTTCGTTTGTTTCTCTTGCCCTCTACCGCTCCAACTGCTATCTTGAATTTTGGTGTATTTTGAGGATAGCGCACTTGAGCTGAAACGGTAAAGAAATGTCATTTAGAAGTCAGAAATACACCAAAAAACCGATTCTGTATTTCTTCCTGACTATTATTATCATTAAAAAAAGTCGGAGAATTGTGTTACTCTGAGAAAAAAAAAAAAAAAAACGAAGGGAAGGTACTGATTTTTATAAGATATCCTTTTTTATGCATCTTATTCGTACAAAAATAATCTTCGTTTATTTTTTACTTCAAGTAACCCTCTCTCCTCTGATGAGTGAAGTTTTGATCCAAAACTTCGGTCAGGGATGTTTCGTACCACTCAAATATTGGCTTGAGCTCATTCCAGAACAAATTCACCATTCTTATCTATGTACTATGGCCTTGGGGATTTACTGCGTATGAATTGTTGAATTTAATACGGAATCTTGTAATTTTCTTATCGTCGTGAAAAAAGAACGAAACGTTGAAGCGACGTAATTAAGATGAAAAATCTCGCCTTTCAGCGAAGCTTTTAATTTTGGTAAGCGAATAATTTTTCGGTTCGTATGAAGGAATGAAATAGTAAAGAGGTATCGTAGAATTAGGCGCAATTTTCTTATTTATTTTTCGACTTTGTATACAAAAACGTATAAAACAAATTACATCGGTGGTCTTTTTCGACTGTATACATTAGTAAACATTAGTATAAGAAAACACTAAGAAAGGAAAAACACGCCGCGTCGTAACCGTTAAGCCAACACAAAGGTTATACGAAAATTAATTTGGCGTGGTTAGAAATTTACATAATTTTTTATCCCCATTAGAGATGCTATTTTTCCTGTAACTCTCGGCAGAATTAGATAAGGAAGATGTCGTATTACGAACGAAGGACATATTGTATAGGCGAACGTGGACATAGCACGATGGCGGTCTTTTACCCCTATATAGTCGTTTTATCTCGTGGGGATGAGCAATTTATGGAAGTAATTTTTCAAACGAATACGAATTAAACTCGAGAGCTTAGTTTGCGTTGCAATTTTGTAGACACTACAAGTCTTGTGGAAACATGGTTTTCACGAGTGAACTCGATCGATACCTTTGCTCGGGCTGTTGGTGTACGCAATTTTCGACAGCGTCGTGGAATTACCTTAATGCGAAGATGAACTACTTCCGCAATTATGTTAATTTACTTTTAACTGAAAACCGCCAATCAGAGATATTTTTAGTCGGAATTTAATTTTAGAGCAGCGAATGATTTTTTTAAATTCCAATTCTTTTTCGATTGATTTACTGTGTTGTTATGGTTATTTGAAATAGCGTTTGTGGAGCCAGGAAATCAATGCAGGACTTGGGAATAATCCACCTTGAAATGTGTTTTAGTATGGTTGATTGGGTTGATCTTTTTTACATCCACAACTGATATGCAAAATAATGGATAGAAAACAATAATTATTTATGTTAGGAATCTCTGCTAAACTGATTCAAAATGGGTTGTAAAGATCCTTTAAAAAAAAACCATCGTATACTGATGAACCAAAGATGACGTATGTCCATACCTGTGTTTATAGTAAACTCACTTTTGCCAACGAAATAATTTATTGATTTGTGTTTTATGATGGATTCAGATAGAGTATTTCAAGGTCTACAATCTAACATAGCTGATGTTCCTTTTCCTGCATTATTCCTTACAATTCGTCATTATAAATTTGTTAAATAATAGTTGAAAATCAAAACTCACATTCGCCAAAAAATTTTAAAATATTGTTTATAAACCTACTCTAATATTGAAAACCCTAGTAGGTATCCAAAATAGCGCAGAATCATGGTTGGAACTTATTTTGCAGTTCACCGCAAATCACCCTACTTGGCAAAAGTAAATTTTGATTCTCAGCTCCTCTTATCCTAAATTCAACTTTTAGGTGGGTTTGGAACGGATAGGGTGGGGATTTTCAGACTCTGTAGTGAATGTTACCTGGTAGTACGAAGAGGTTAGCAACGTTACATGAACAAGCTCTAATTAAAAACTCAGCCCCAGTAATGTGGCTTGGTTGCTTACGGTATTTGTTTTTATTAAAAAAATTGCATATCTATGGAAACTTTGCCTCCCTTGACGTGATGGAGCATATGATAAAAAAATCTTGACTTACTCGCACCCTTCTTTTACATTATATGTACAACTTTTCAGAAACAATACTTGATCTGAAATTCGTCGCAGAGTGTTACAACCTTAGATCATACACTCCTAGATTGTCCATGTTCTATAAGTCCATGTTGAATTTTTGCTTCCGACTTGAATAGTCAAATAAGTGGCAAACTTCAAAAATGTGAACAAACGCAGTTTTATCACTGTTTTTATTATCTTCTGATCAAATATTTTTTCACGATATAATTATTATTTTACATAATTATCATTTTTTTTGTATATAATATTTCAAATTGAATTCCAGTACTTAGAGCATAAAATTGAGAAAATTGTGTGAATTGAAATTGAAAGTACATTTTCTTTTTTAACATTTGTTGTTTGTTTATATTTTCGAGTTTTCCCACTTATTCATGTTGGAACTTGGAAACAGGTTTTTATCACTTGGGCTATCCAGGAGTATATGATCTAAGGTTACAACCAGCGCTGCTGAACAGGAACAGAACATTATGAACGATTCAGGACATTTAAATTTTGGTTCATAATGAACGATAACCAAAACAGACAGAACAAAATTATATTTCGAACAAATAAACTGGAATAGAAGCGAACAGAATGAAATGGATGGAACAGAATAGCAATAGAACAGAATAGAACAGAACAGTTTTTTTCCTATATCTCACGATAGCATTGACATCAAGCGATGGCATCATCAAAATTTGAACTTTTGATTTTTGAAGACCAGCGTGAATACAAATACGTAATTACGCAAATTTGTATATTTCTGATTGTTTATTAAGTAAATGTTTTCATTTTCTCCTTCGATATGCTTTAACGATAATGAATGAAACTGAACAGAATGGAACAGAACAGAATTGAACAGAATGGAATGGAACAGAATAGAATAGAATCGAATCGAATAGAATAGAATCGAATAGAATAGAATAGAATAGAATCCCTGTTGACAAGGTATGTCATAAATCATGATATCATGGGATGTCGAATATGTCCACTTTTTTATATCATTATGATATACTCATGACATCCTCTGTGATATTGGGTATCATATGTCATCCTCATGATATCACATTGCTCATATTATGATTATGATATCATAAAGATAATTTCATGACAAACTTTGTCAAGAGGGATAGAATAGAATAGAACTGAATGGAATAAAGTAAAATAGAACAGAACGATAAAATTGATATTTCGGCGAACAAAAAAACGGAATTGAACAAAACGATTGTTTTATTCATCAGCCCTAGTTATAATTTCTCCGACTTCGAAACATCAAAGCTCCTTCAACGTACAAAACAAGATATATGCATTCTTCATGTTTTTGGTTTTTCTCAGCGAGTGTTATTATCACCCAATAGTTTTCGAAACATTATCAGTTGATATTATTGTAATGGAGAAAAGGAATAATGAAAGAAAATTGCCCGTAAATCATAATTATTATGTTGAGAAACTGAGAGTTAAATTATCAAAATGTTAGCCAAATTCCAGATTGAAATTTTTGACAAGTACGTATCGAAAGTTCAAGGTATTTTTGAATAAAATAAATAAATTGTAAAAACCTGCGAAAGATTGTTGTAGAAAATTTCTCATCGTTTCCATTCAGACGGTTGTAAGAATCAAAATTTCGTCGCGCCTGTAATACGAATGAATACACCAGGTGTACGAAATTACGATACCGGGTGTTAGTGGAATTCGACGTATATATAGATTTGCCCTTATACCCGAGAAATCCATTAATCGGCTTTGAATTTGCGCGCAGCGACTAAAGAATTAAATTTCTAATGACCGAGTTCACGAAGAAGACGCGAAGACGCTGACGGTGTTGGTAATTTATTCAAATTCATTAGTAAATCAACTCATGAATAAATAAGCACATCAATCATTAAAGTTCTACGCGAAATTTATCGTAAATCTAGTGTACGCATTTTCCATTTCCGTCGTGTGGTCGATGAAAAATTCGCATTCTTGTATCATTTGTTGGGCGCGATAATTTACGTTTCGCTTGTGAAGAATGACGAGCGTGAGATATTTATTAAGGCCTTTCACCCGAAGTTTTAAATTTTCGTATCTGCACGGCTAAACGTGTATACACGGCTTGTTTAAACGGAATGGAAGAAGGGCTCCATTAAAAAGCCATTTAGATTTTACATTTAGCGACCGCCATAGCGGTGCAGTCGTTTCGTAGTTGGTGTTTCTTGCTTGTATACATTGTGTAGTGTTGGAAATGTTTACTATAAGGAATGATTGATTGCGAAGTTGGCGAATATATGGTGTGAAAAGAATTTAGTATAACGAAGGGCGTACACAACCTTTGAGTTATTTCGAATATCGAGGTATCTATTGTATTATATTTTGGGCGAAATATTCGCAGCTATTAATTAATTAAAAATAGAATCGACGAAGCGAATTTAGTACCTACCTACCAGAGTTCTGCACGGATATATCCGGATAACGAATATACCCGGTTTTTATCCGTACCGTTTGTAGTACGAGTATTCGGATAACGGATAACGGGTATTCGGATAAAACGGATAACGAATACGGATATATCCGTTTTATATCCGTTCGTTATTCGTATTATTCATACTCACATTCAACTCAAACTTATATTTCTATGACTCAGATTTGTAACATGAATGAGAGATATACTTGTTACAGCATTGTTCCATATAAAAATGGTCGCGAATAGATAAGGATGAGTCATAGATAATACAACTTTTTTGCTTTTTCATTCTGCTTCTTTACATTTTATTAGTCCATAGTGTTATGTTATTTAATATTTACCAAAATGAACTTTCGCGACATAAAAGAGGGCTTGAAAAATGGCGAGTTGAGCTATTTAGATATGGTTAATCTATGATTGTACTTTTTCTTGTGCCAAAGACAGTTTTGTTTCCTTTTTTTTTGTTTAATAGTTCCAACTTTTTAGTTTATTTCATTTCTATGTTAACACTTTTTCATTTGTTAAAATTCGTGCAGAAAGAAATACGATTGTTTTGAATTTTTTTCATTTCATTCGTTTTTATATTATTCTAAAGAGCATCATCATTAGCCGCGTTTTTCGCGTATGTTGGGTTAGTTCATGACCAAAATATAATATCTTCAGTGAGGGTCGAAATGGATTCAAAATGGCAGAATGTACAAATTTGAGGGTAATTTGGGAGCCTCAAGTAGTCACAATTTGAGGAATATGTGTTCATATGACTATTGGATGGTAAGAAAAACCATGTTTGTCCTAAATGCACCTTTTAAGTGCTTTTGGAAGGGATAGTAGACTTTGTATTGAGTGTGGCCTACAGACATGAAGGGGTTAGCAACATTATAAGCAAACCTGAACAAGCCCCAGTTAAAAATTCAGCTCCAGTAATGTGGCATGGCTGCTTACGTTTTTTTTTTCGTTTTTTTTTTTTTTTTTAAATATAAAGTTCCCGACGTCATTCCAAAAATGTAAGCTATTCGTTCGTCTATACACCACAAAAAAAATCGAAATTTTAGGAACCCCTGAACATCCCTTTGGAGAAGTGGAAACTCATATCTGCCCTAGAAAAGTACTTCCCCAGAAAAGTACTTCCCTGATCACCGAATCCATATTAGAGCGTATTTCAAATAATGAAAATTTGGGAACCCCTGTACATCAGTTTTTTGGCCAACATAATAAGGAACAAAAATTTGAAATAAATTTCCTCCATGATAAACTTTGAAACCTCTTCAACATAATTTTAGAACAAGAAACGAAAATACAACCATTACGGATATATTACGGATATATCCGTATCCGTTAACCGGATATATTTTAAACGGATAAAACGGATATATCCGTATCCGTGTGTTTACGAGTATAACCGTTTATCCGTAACATCGTATCCGTGCAGAACTCTGCTACCTACCTACATAGCGGGATGTCTAAAAATAAAAGCACGTCGTACCTATACGAACCGTTCGTTACGCGAATTGCCAACTCGAGGTGACATACTTGATTACACACGAGCTCGTAAATACCTCTATATCAGGTATACCACAGCGTAAATTTGAAGGAGCTTAATTTATACCGCTGGGTAAAATTAAAAGACGAATTATAAGCGTATACATTAGTAGTGGGTATAACGTAGAAAGATACCATGTATACGTAAACAAGTTGGATATAGTTCACTGTGTTATACGAGTTCGTACTTATAAGTTCATACGTTGTTTTTTTGCTAGTAGCTTTTTACATTTTACCTTCTGTACGAGTTTATGTGAATGGGGGTTTTTCGAACACAATAACAGCGAAACTGTAGTGTTTTGAGTACTTGACGGAGAATTGTTCGGTGGGAAAGCTTAACGTGTAGAATTAAAACTTCCTTTGTATAGGAGTAGATATGCGTGAATAAAAGAACAGCTAAGAGAAGGATTTGCGAGAGGAATTATTAAAAGAAAAAAATTTGTTCTGCGAAATTTTAAAATTCACTTGCGAAATATTCCTTCGCTGTTGAATGAAGATGTAGATGGAAAGCACGTGAAATTTCCATAATACCAATATAGATTCTGAATTTAATGTGGACATAAAACGAAAATAAATACGGTAACATTTAAAAAATGGAATTTATTAAACGTACGTCGCTCTCAGCTTACGTATAGGGTATAGATACGCCTATATTATAATACTTGATTCGTGAATCTGTAATCAATTATGAAAATGGAAAACAACGACGCGACGTTAGCTCGTCTTATAAATTCGTAATAATATCCGATGTATATAGGAATGACAGAAAGCACCCACAATGGATGGTAGGCGTTAAGTATTGGCGATTGAATTGCGATTTGAATTTATAATTTTTACGAAATCGTTTATCATCCATATTCCCATTGTATAGTATTAAAAATAATTCGCCATTTGTGAATTCCAAACGGAGTGAAAACGACCAAGTGGTATTTGCATTTTAAATATGGTCGTCTAAATTCTATTCTAATGTGGTGTACGATCTTTTGTTGCAGATCTAGGAGATCTTCGGGGTCTGTTTCGGTGAATCAACAACAGAAAGTTTTATCGCCCGGAGGTGAGTATTTTTTTGCTTCGATTCAATTTTAATTGTTTTTTACGTTTGTGAGGTAGTTGGTAATGAGATGTGTGTTCGGAAGTACAGCTTTGTGATTTCAAGTGACGTGTTTGAAATAAGCTGGAAAATTTTTTATTCTCGATGCCTAAAATAATTGCTAGTTGTAAAAATCATGTCAGTTTAGAATCATGTTTTTTTTTTTTTTTGATAAAATTTTAATTGTTGAAAAAATATGATACGGGGATTAAAAAAATTAATTAACTCACTTTTCTTTTTCAATAGAATTTAAACTACGTAGGCAGAAAAATTTTTAATTTATCTTGATGCCTAAAATATCTCAACCGGTCAATATTTCCTTTTCCTATAATTGCTGATAAAAATTCAAAACTTTAATAAAGAATTCTAATTGTTTTATTATGAGTAAAAGCATCTTAGGAAAACGTTCATCAAATGACCTCAAAAGGACGTCATAAAAATTTTCAGCTCCCCAACTCGATTTTTATGCCCTCCTAGATAATGCCAAAGTTTTAAAAATTTTTGATTTAAAAAAAAAAAAACGAATTTTTGCACAGTTATAAAAAAAACATCGATCCCGCTTCTCCTTCCTCCTTCACTTGAAGGAATCTTTTGTAACAGGAACCTAAAAAAGGTCATTCTCCGTCTTAAAAGATGCGACCTTTCCTTTAAGATCTGACCTCATCATCCCCGTGCCTCTGGCCTTAGTTGCAACAGACGACATGTAGAAAAAAAATGGTTCATTCCAAAGTCATGATTTGTGGTCTAATTACTGAAAACATTTTAGCTGCAATTTTTGTTAATTTAAAAGGTAGCTATAAACTGTTTTTAAATTTATTTCAAAAAGCAACATTTTGGTTATTTCCAAAAATCAAAATATTGGATGAAGAACTAGCCAGGGACGTACCGAAAGGGGGGGAGGGGGGAGCTTCCCCCCCTTGGCTTTTGGAAAGTTGGTAAATTTGGAGTTTTAGCGTAAAAAGTTGGTAAATTTGGAGTTTTAGCGTAAAGTTGGTAAATTTGACCACTTGTGCAGTATTTAAATTCTTTGAAGACTAACAAGACTGTGCATCATATTGTTTCGTGGAGCAAAAAGAAAAAAAAAAACAAAAAAAAACAAAAAAAAAAGGTCAACAGTTGGTAAAATTTCATGGTATTAGTTGGCAATTTTTGGTTTTCTCCCCCCCCCCCTGAAGAAGGTCTTCGGTACGCCCCTGGAACTAGCCAAAGTTGGAAAAAATTGTAATCTCTGAATTATTTTTGTTGAGAAGATGGCATTCCAAGAACAGATAATCAGTACGATGGGCAAAACAAAGAGAATGACATATTTTGTGGCTATAATCTCTTGACCATATTCCACTCATTATTGTGAGGCAACCACTTCAAGTGAAAATTAAATAAGAGATTCTTCTTGCAAGAACAAATAGGTTAGTCGATAAATTACCCATTCATCGTTCATTTCTCGAATAACCAACATTATTGCTTTTTGAAAAAAAAAAAATTAAATAGTTCAAATTTAAATTGAAAAAAAAAAATTAACGACTGAATTTTTTTTTCAGTTTTGTAATGATAAAACTTCGAAACTTGAAAAAAAAATTGTTTTCTAAAAACTGAAAATTTCAAAATTTTAACTTAAATTTTTGGAAGTTTGAAAATTCGAATTGTGGACTGAAATTTTTGTGACCACTGCTTGAGGTCATTTATCAACTATTGTGATCCAATCCTATTCATATTTCGAAAAAAATCGAAATTCAACCCACTTTGTTATACACGTGCATAGTTATGTATGTCATTGGTTCAAAGACAAGAAAATATTCTAGGATTCATCTTTTCAATATTTAAAAAATACTAGAGGGATATATAGTATTTGTAATTTACATATTTTAAAAGTGCATATGATTGATGAACTTGATGAGTTGATTTTGTAGCATTCGCTTGATTTCATCTCCATGGACAGAGTGTTTAACTGGCAGTTAAAATGATGATAAAGTGATGATTTTAAAGCAGGTTTAATGATTTGTCTACAGTTTCCTCGAATTCTGGTTTTTCAAACAATAAAATGTTACCATTCTGTGGAAAGAAAAAATTTTCAAATTTACGAAAAATTATATTCAAATTTTCAAACTTTGAGCTTAATGTGTGAAGGGTGAATAGTGATTCTGAGGTATGAAATTTGTTGAGCATATGTTTTCCCCCTAGCAAAACCATTAATTTCCAATTTGAAGAAATTAACAGCTTATTTTGTCCTGTTTAATGGCATGTTTTTGTGTAACATAGTGTAGTAACTTTTTTTTTTAAATTTAATTACCGTGCCGTGTACAGCCAAGTGACTAAAGGCACGTGACCAGTATGGAAGGATTACAATTGAGGAAAGAGGTGTGTTGAATTTCTAAAACTGAATAGGTTCTGAATGGGCTTACTTGTCAAAATTTACAAATTACAAAATTACAAAAAAAAAAAAAAAATTATGATAAACGCAAAGAGTAACAAATTCATAAGAATACAATATATTAAGTTGTTATGAACACTAGAAAGTGTGTAATATATGTACTGGATATACTTAAAGAGAAAACTTATTATTTTTTTTATATCCCTGAAACATGAAATTATTGAATAAATATTTTGTACTCAAAAATTTTTTTAATTTAAAAATTTAATTCCATAATTTTTAATAGTATCTACTTGATAATTTTCAAAAGATTGATTTTTTAGTAATTCAAATTTTTGTAGCATTCAGAGAATGTAAAGATAAAAAAATTCCAGATATTAACATTATCATTGATATTTATTTACAAGGGCTCTTAACCATTCTTCAATTTTTCTAATTAAGTAAAATAAATAGATGAAACAGTAAAAAAAAATACTGAATTTAATAAATGCTAATATGAATATATTTTAGATGCTCAATAAAATGTAGCCCTTGAGGATTTTTTTTTTTTAGTTCAGCGTGCCGTGAACTACTGCTACGGCCAGAGGCACGATTGAATTGAGCTATTAGATTCTGTTGAAAAGGTTAGACTTTGTAAGGAAGTGTATGAGGGGTAGAAGAGTCGCAGGGTCGCTATTGAGAATTTGTGCCAGCCTAGATGGGTAGTTGAGAATGTTTCTGAAGTGTGTGAGATTTGGACATTCTAATAAGAAGTGAATGACTGTAAGGGGTGAGTGAGGAACAGTCAGAATCCATATTTTATATTTCAGACATTTTCTAAAAAATATCTACGCATTTTGTTTCTTAATGGCATAAATTAGACATGCTCTATGTTTGCTCTAAATGAATAATATGTACTTGAAGAACTCCCGGAAGGTAAGATTTGGCATAATATATTTACTGGTTTGCAAAAAAAGTAAAATCATTAGCATGTCATGCATCCTACTTACCAATTATCGACTTCTTAATCATTTTCCGAAAAACATAATATATTACGTGCATTGATAGGAGTTGGGTATAGACTTTCTGAATTTTCATTAAAATAGTAACTAATATTTTTTTATCTTTGCACACCAAAATATACAGTCTGTTTGAGAAAAATATGATAAAATAGTTCAAAAATTAATTTTTTTTTTAATTTCGAATTTTTAAAATTTTCAACGTATTTTGCAAACATTAAAAATCGAAAATTGGTTTGCTAGTAATTAATCGTAGTTACACGGACGCTTAATTGGTTACTTCGAAGTGACATCTTGATTCTTTTTAATAAGATGTAAAGAACTTTCCCTCCTATCTCACCCTTTCTCATTAAAAAAACGAAAAAGGCGACGAGCGCGTGTATATGGAAGAAACGAACGAGAAGGGACACAATGAAAAATGATCTTTCAATAAAGTTGAAGCGCGTATAAGCGAAGATGTTTATACAAAGAAGCGTCTAATTATAGAAAATTGCGGAAGAAAATTAATGAATGCAATTTAACCAAATAGAAGTTGGGCTTTGGCTGGTAAATTACGTATAAAAGTTTTGTTCGGACTCGGGCGCGCGGCGACGAAGACGAATAATTAATTAAGCAAAAATTTCAAATTCAATAACCGTCGTGTGGAATTGACGATTTTCGATATTTTCATTTCGAGCGTATTTTTCGACGACCCCGATTTATAGATGGTTGAAAATGGAAGACAACGAGGACGCTTCTTTATTATAGATATTGAAAGCTGCGACGATGACCGTTTACTTCTTTTATCTAATCGAACATGGAACATTTCTGATTAATTGACGAAGCAATTTATCGCAGTCGTTAGTTCATAAATGTTAATTAAAAGTTGGTCGAACGTTACCGAAATTCGTTAGTCGTAAAGTGGACGTTACCGTTTGCGGTCGAATTATGTTGACTGTATTTACCAACGGTGAGGTTTTTTTCGCAGATGAAGCTTACGTCAAATTATCGGTTGAAACGATGGATGAACTGGATTGGTGTTTGGATCAGCTGGAAACCATACAAACCCATAGATCGGTATCGGATATGGCATCATTAAAGGTTAGTTCGTGTCGTTGTCGTTGAATTTTGATCTAGTGAGCGGAGCTCAGTGTAGTAAAATTTTATTAGCTTGAAAAATGGTCGTTCATTTTTTAACGTGGATTTCTGAAATTACAAAAGTTATCGTGGTATAACGTGAATTTATCAAGAACGACGAGGTATTAAAGAACCATTAATTTCGTTATTTTACAACATAGGTACCGTACTATACACGAGTTATGTAATTATTCGTTTTTGTAGCGTCTCGCTTGGTCGTTTTGTTTATTATCATTATTATACTTTTTATATATCTGCGCAAAAAAGACGAAATGCAGTCGCCAACGAGTAACGCTATAACTTATTAAGTGTTAAGTTTTTCCACGATTTTCACTCGACTATAAATGAAGATAGATTTGAAGCGTTTGAAACAAAGAAGTTGAAGTTATTCGAAAAAATCCAACTTCGGTGTAATTTCGCAATTTTTAATGAATTTTTAACTGGCAACGTTTCGTTTCGTCTCCAATATTACTTTTACGTTCGAGGTAATTTCTATCGTTTTTGTACCATCGAGGAATGAATAGAACGTAGGTCGGGTGAACTTAATGGAATGTTTCATCGGGAGTTTCGCCTAGTATGCTTTTTTAATTGAAATCTTATTTTTATCGCTGCAAAACGAACGTCTCTATTGAGAAATTCGACGGCGAGAGCTGAAGTGTAGTTCACTCGGTGCTCAGGAAATGGATAAACTGTTTGGAAATGTTAGCAACGAGTTCACGAAAGAGTATTATTGGTGAAAGAGAATTAATTTTATTGATTTCTGAACATAATTTAAAACTAGTTCAATTTCCTTTCAATACTGAGCGAATTTCTGTGTCGTACTACTTTTTCGAAATTTACAGTAATTGAAGAACTTTAGTTTAATGAAATTTTATTGATATAAGGAACGTTTATTTTGAGAAAAATTAATTAGAATTTTATTAGTCAAGTATCATAAGAGGAAGAAAAGTGTTATTGAAAATTTGAGGTGTCTAAAAGAGTAATCAAAATTTATATTGCGTATGTGATGTATCAGTCGCTCATATTAATGATTATTGAAAATAATCAAAATAAGTTAGCACTATTTTTTAAATTGATCATTAAAATTTTTAGGCCTTTTAAATATGTGACAAGGTTGATTAGCGATTTGTTTGGTCTTGAAATAACAAAATACAATTTTAGAAAAAAATATCTCATATTTTTCAAAATTTGAATTTTAGAGATTCTTATACAAAAAAAAAAAAATAGAAAAGCATTTATAGATTCAAAGTGTACTTAATAATTAAAAAAAAAATGAAATGAATATAATCTTTTTTGTTGAAAATCATAAACTAAATAATTTTGTTAATAACAGTTTTTCTTGTAAATTCTATATTTATTAGATTAAGTATAGAAAAGTAGGAAAAAAATTGTGTTGGTATATAGGTGATAATTTAAGTACGTTTTCTGACGTTTAGTTGTACTATAAACAAAAAACAGAATGGGCCTTTTTATAAGAAATGAAATAAAATAATTATTCATTTTACTGTTTTTCTCTGAAACACCATATTTCCCTTGATAAATGTAGAAAACAAATCATCCAGCCTTTGAACATTAATTTCACCTCCTCCCCCCGCCAATTGAAAATTCATACTTTATCGTTAATTTTCGATTAACCTTCTCGAACTGTAAGAAAAATTCTGTCGATATCAAGTGAACACTCTTAGACCAAAATATGTCTGCGCATGCGCGAGTCAAAGATAACAATGGAAACAGCTGATACCAATTAAACTTGTAATACTCAAAACATGAAATAATATTGATAACTTTGAACTCGTGCATGCGCAGACGCATTTTGGTGTGAGAGCGTTCACTTCATATTGACAGAAATTTGTGTTATTCTAAACAATGAGTTCGAGCGGTCCAGGTGTATATAGTGTAGTTGTTCTGAATTCAATTTTTTAATTGATTTTGGAAGGTAGGTGTGGGGTAGGGATTTTCAGATTTGGTTTTTGGTGTGATCTGTTGACATGAAAAGGTTAGCAATGTTATTTACAAACCTAAGCAAGTCCCAATTAAAAAATCCAGTTCCAGTGATGCACGTGACTGCTTACGGTTTTTTTTTCTAATTTAGTAATGTGTAATATGCCTTTGGGTAAGTGTGGATAGTGTTTAGGTTATAAAAAGCGCGAGTTCATTATCGAACATAATTTCGTTTGTCTTCGCTCTCCGAACTTCGTGTAAAGCTTACAAACGATAAGTTTAACAAAACATTGAACGACTAAAATTAAATGGAAAAAGGTCGAAAATATGTTGCCCCTAAAGTATGTGCTTCAATGAAAAAAATGATTACATGCTATTATTTTGCTAAAGTCATCAGCTAAATTTTCTCTATCCTTCAAGACACAAAATATTACATTTAAACGTAAAAAAATATGTTAGTAGAAATTTATTGTTTTCGACTTTTCTTAAAAATTTCAAATTCCATTAATTAAAATAATTTTTTCAAGGAGAAATACATTTGACGCTGAGAGGAACGCTTTTCGGAGAAGGCATTATAAAAAATCCAATTTCGAAAAATAAGTGGCACCCAAACGCGCGCAGTATCTTTTTTTTGTCTCGAGAGCTGCATTTCCATTTTAAAATGCTCTATAAAGTTATTGCTTATATTCGTAATTTTCGGAGCTATGGCAAATTGGAAATTTCATTGCCATACAGCTCATTTAATTTTAGAGATAGGCAAAACCTGACATAACTCTTTTATTCTGCTGGTAATTAGTATCGATTATGCTGGTAAAGAAAAAAATGAAAAAATCAATTTTTTCATATGGCCGTTATAGTACAAACGTAGTTATTTTTTTGGTACACTTGTTTCCTCTCTGCGAACAGTTATGTAGGTCGGATACGAGTGGATGCTCGGTAATATTGTTCGAAACACCCAAGATATTCAAAACCGAAAAGATGAGAAAAATTTCGCTATATCTAACACGATATTTCTAAAATCTTCGGCTACACATATTGATATTCTGCGAGGGAAAATATTTTCTCGCTATAATTTGTTGGAAAGACGAGGTGAAAAATTAAAAAGCAAAATGCAACCTTCGGTATAGACGTCTCGCGATATTTTTCACGTCGAATAAAATGATATAACTTGGCAGTAGGTAATACGGTTATTAGCGATGGATATCTCTTCTTTTCATATCGAATGAAAAAAATCTTATTTCTTCGTT
This sequence comes from Phenacoccus solenopsis, assembly GCA_009761765.1. NCBI lineage: Eukaryota > Metazoa > Arthropoda > Insecta > Hemiptera > Pseudococcidae > Phenacoccus > Phenacoccus solenopsis. The sequence goes on from CM019752.1 coordinate 19,651,466, forward strand.
CGCTTAGGTAAAAAATACGCCTAACAAAAGAAGATACTTCGTATGATTTGTGAATTTTTTCAAACAATTTGGTAAATTGAAAAAACCACGAAGGAATATCGGCGTGATATTACCATTACGACGAATGGAACTGAAATAAAAAGATTTTCAAACACTTATCGTTAATGCTGTAATTTACATTTTTTGTTTTACTCGAAATAAAATTAACCTGGTATTGTTTTTTTTTTCTTTCGCAGTTCAAACGAATGTTAAACAAAGAGCTTAGTCATTTTTCTGAATCGAGTAGATCTGGTAACCAGATTTCCGAATACATCTGTTCTACGTTCCTTGGTAAGAATTTACTGAAGTAAGAAATTTAATTAAATAATGGTTTATAGAAGATTAGTCCGACTTGGCTGGTCGGTCGATCGCTTCCGGTATTTGGTGTAAAAAATACGTGGTTTGAGCGAAAAGCTCGTATAGAAGAAGGTTTCGGTTACTAAAATATTCGAAACGGGTGAGAATAGAGTTGCAGGGTAATGTCCGCGGATGAACGATATTATTAGAAATTCCGGGCTTGTATTTTAAATAAAGTATTCGCCGCATGTTACAGATAAACAGCAAGAGTTGGATTTACCTATAAGACTAGAAGATACGCTGAAGAATTTAGATGCTGTCAGAGCACCGGTTGTTAAAACGCAAAAGAAGAAAACGCAGGATAAAAATGGAGGCGGTACGCCGATGTCGCATATATCGGGCGTAAAACGTCCCCTTTGCCACGCGAATAGCTTTACCGGCGAAAAGTTACCAAAATACGGTGTCGAGACGAGATACGAAGAAGAATTAGGACAAGTAGGTGGAACGATATGCAGCGTGAATTTTTGGCTGTGTTTTGCGAACGCTTAAACGGTATATTTTGATTGTTTACAGACTTTGGCCGAAATCGACCAATGGGGTATCGACATATTCAGAATAGCGGAATTATCTGAGAATAAACCCCTCACCGCAGTGGCTTATACCGTCTTTCAGGTGAGCATCGAGGAGTACTCGGTCGAAGCTCATGTTATCTATTGATTTCAGGCTCGGCGGGCGTGAGAAGTGAGAATCGTGTGTTTAATGTACGTGACGTGGGTGACGGTATGTTGGCTAGCTGGTATAATCTCTTGGAAAGTTTAGCGATCGTGCTTTTAGCTTTAGTCGGCTTAAAATGTCGAATGTTGATCCTACTTCGAAATGCCAGCATCGGTAATTATAGATACAGAAGTTCTGTATCTATCGTCAGTTTCGGATTCGTATCTCGAAACGTAAAACTTCGTTTTCTCAACTGGCTATTTGGTGTTTTGGAAATTACCATTATAAAAGTATTTTTTATTACGATGATATTCTCTACGAAATAATTCATCATATTCGCCGATCGTTGTTCGTTGTCCACAAGACACGAGTAGAAAATGTTCACGGTTTTCACGCATATTACCAGCGCTGCGGAATAACACGACCGCAATAAATTTCTCTCGAACTAGCCGAAATTTTGCGAAACTCCGGCACAGCGCGAAATTGTAATTAAAAGCAAATTTGTTATTTGAACTGGAACAGAAAATTAACATCTTGTATTTAATTAAAGCGAGTAATTTGAAACGTAATGAAATCTTTGTTGGCAACGACGTCGCTATTTTCTGTAGGTGTTTGGTGTGGCGAATCCGTGGGTACTATTTTTGTGAAACGATATTTATCCTTTTAAAGATTAGGTAGATGTTTCGGATTGTAAATATAGGTTGGACAGAAATTGGATTTCGCGTATCGTTGTTTTCAACATGACCTCCAGGCACCTACAATCTACAGCGATTTCATCCGATGTTAGATTTAATTGTAGAAAAATAAATATATTTCGTAATATTTAGAACGATAGGCGTAAAGATACATAACTCGCAATTATATTTACGACAATGTTTTACAAAAGTCTCGGTTTAATTTGTTTTTTTTTCTCTCACATATAAACATAAACAAGATCAGCAACACTTACCTACTTATACGATAATGATGTAGTTGATATTAAGGTAGCGAAATGTCAAAGAATGTAAAACAAAGAGGAAATTAAGCGTATGCTGTGCCAGTTCGTAAATTAACTTACTCTTAAGACGGTATTTAGTAGGTCACAGTTAAGCTTGATTTTTGTTATTGAAATTGAAAGTTTAAAGTTGAGTTATAATCGGGTGTGTTGAGAAATTTATAGGTTGTATTAAGGGGGTGCTCTTTGTTTACATTTTTGTTGAAAAAAAGGTTCGTTTGAAGGTCAATTTAGATCCAGGAAAAAATATTTAAGAATGGAAAAATTGTCAAAAGAAAAAAAAAGTCTAAAAAAAGTAAAGTCAACAATGTAATTAAATTCCTACATTCTGTCTTACTATATTCCCGCGTTTTAACGCAACCTGAATTAAAAAGTTTCTCGCCGCAGGGTTGTACATTAGACATGGAATCAATTGGAAAAAACGTTGAAAAATGGGAAAACACATCACGAACAAAAAATTTATGAAATAAAAAAAATTCATCATTAACGACAAAACACCAAAAGAAATGGCTAATATAGAATCGGGAGAATTTTATACAAAAAAATCTCTTTGAATGAATAAAAAAACAATTACCTATGAAAATTATCAAAAATAAAAAGTGTAAAAAAAATAATAAAAAAATGTTTGTAAAATTGAAAAAAAACTGATTTTTTTTATAATAAACTTTTTCCGATGTTGAAAAAAATCTACTGAAAATCAATAAAATTTCAAAAAGTAAAGACAAAGGGAAAATAAATAATATCTCATGAATGAAAAATGAAAGTGTACCAAAAGTAAGTGATGTTAAAAAATGAAAGTGGTCGAGAACTTCCGAATGTCTTAAAATAAAAGAAAAAATTGATAAGATAGGTTTGAGAAAAACATCAAATTAAAGAAATACGAAGAATGAACAAAATTACTCTAAAATAGAAATATTGAAAATATTTTTAAAGATGAAAAAGTTCTCAAAACAAAGGAAGAAATGAAGGAACAAAATATGAAAAAATGAAGAACGTAATTGAAAATATAGAAATTTTGAAAAATAAAAAATTGCTGCACAAGGAGGAAATTTCCAGAAATATTGTAATTTTGAAGGATTAAAAAAATTGTAATGAATTATATAAACATAAAAATGAACGAAATGAGAGAGAGAAAAAAAATAAGGAAAAAATACGGGAATGAAAAAACTTTTTAAAAATAAGAAAAATGAAAAATGTCCAAAAAATAGAAATGTACAGTAACGAAGAAAATGATCAAATATGGATATCATATGAAAAGTGAAGATATGTTAAAAAATGGAAAGTAGCACAAAAATTAGAATCAGAAAATCTCTCCCCCTCTCCTCTCTTCCTCAACACCACCCCCCCACCCCGCTGCACTCTCCACCACCCAAGAAAGGAAAAAATGATCAAGAATGAAGGAAAGGAATTAGTTAAAAAATATTCAAGTATGAAAATAATGGAAGTAGAGGGGAGGAAACTAAAAACAAAAAATTGAAATTAAAAAAATGGAGAATTTAAAGAAAGTTCCAGAATAAGGGATGCTTTAATTTTTTTTTTTTTGATAAATTTATTTATTTTTATTAGCTTTCTATGTGAGCATATAGATCAAATTGCAAGAATATTTTTTGAAGGAATTAAAAAATCGTGAAATTTGAATCCCAAATTTCAAAACAACTAGCATAAAGGAACTCTGTTTAATCAAAAAAGGTTTTGTATTAACTTTACTCAAAATCTTCCATTCGATAATCAAATGCAAACCAAATCATTGCTTATTAGCAACTTACAGTTTCGGAAGCAGGACATGTTGACTCCAAATTCATTTCAACAAACAGTTATTCACTTCTCAGGAAAAACTTCCCTTCTATTCTACCACGAATATACAACGTTGTCTACATAAACTCATGTGAGATCGAACCCACACCTTCCTTATTTATAATATTGCATACATCAGAGTAACTATAAGTCAACCTCAACTATTAATAAAATTTTACAGTCGCATCAAAATCGAACAGTCAGATAGTCTGTGGAGAAGCTACCCAAAAATTTTGTTGAGATATTTTTTCTTTTTCTTCATTTTTGATTTGTGGCTGAATAATATTGTACGTGGTTTCAGAACACCCTACATCTAATTTCTGATGCTTATTGATTTCATGAACTCATTTCGCAAGAGTCTTCTATGCCTTTGCTGAGCTCACAGTTTGAAATAGGAGAAGAAATGGTGCTCACTGTGTTCGCTTAATTCTTTCCCATTTGACGCATTCCTATTGTCTCAACAGAAAGCCCTTATGCGACTATATCAGGCCTTATTTACAATCAACACATCTTAATCAGCTGCCATAAATTTGCTTGCGTTAAACCGCAGCTGAAAATCACTCTCAGTTTTTTTCCAAATGTTGGACAATAACTCAAATATAGTTGGCGTAATAATAACAGAAAATGTAACTTATTTATGTTTAAAGTGTTTTGATCCGAAGGTCACTTCACAGCACGTGAAAAATCACGTTTGTCTTACACCCAATCGTAGCTCTTCGTGACTCTTAAATTTAATTTTAAAAGAGACTACATTTAAAAAATTAATTTTTTCAAAGCATATCGGAATTCATCGTTGAATATTTATTAGCAAAGTTGAAAAAGTGAATTTCACCATACCGATATCGTTGCTTCAAAGAGGTACAGAAATTCGACGAAACTCACGTTATTCGGAATACTGTGGGCCATCGTTATGCCAAGTATGGTGTTCGTTTTATCGCATTAACCAGATAGATAAGCGTCTGTGCGCGTTCTACATTCAAAACATACGGGTTATTTCGAAATATCACGAAGTAATGAGATCCTCGGTAAAGGATGCCGGTGATACACCATCAAAGTTTACTTTCGCCTATCGTCTTTATAGAGTGTATATGTATAAGGCTAATAGGCATACTCATACGTGTTGCGAAGAAGTTATATAAATTTTATTTCGCTATATACGCGAAAATACGCTTCGATGTATAGTTTACTACTGGTGTAAACGATTTAGATGCTTCTAAAATGACGGTAATCAAAAGTACAATAAAATTTCGTATCGAGAAAAGCTCGAAAAAGGAAATCGACTAAAGCAAACGTCAATGCTACGCGTAGATGTGAAATGAAAAATGTAAAAATAAACTAAAATTAAGGCCTAGAAAACGTGTCGTGTTTTGGTCGAACTTATCAAGTTGTTGGAATTTGGGAATAAATTCATTATAAGTTCGTTCCTTTCGAAGGGAATATATTTTATAAAACGCTGTCTGCTGAGAATGGAAAAGACGGCTCGTCTGCGGATGTAGGACGAGTGGTCGATGTGACAGGAAAATACTTCTTACATGTTTCGTCGACTAGCGTAAACTTTTATCGAGAACGAACGTAGCTTTATCGGATTCGCGAAAGGCTTTCAAGTAGATGAGAATAGTTGAAGAAATTTTCTTTTTTTTTATCGCTTTAACTTCGAAGAGATGGTGTTTTTTTTTTCGTAAAATTTACTTAATAATGGTTAGTAATTTCTTTTTCGATATCTATAGGAATCTCGTAAATACGAAAGTTTTTCGCGTAGGTTTAAGTCTCTAAATTGAAGATCGTTGGTTGGGGAAAAATACGCTTATTTGTATTGAAGAAAAAATTTTTTAATTGTTGTTTGTATATTGTTGTGAAAAAAAGTATTTATTTACTTCGCAAAAAAAGATTTTCGAAGGGAGCGAATGTTTCGGAGTAATTTTCCGAAATTTTCAAGTCGATGCTTTTGGTTTTGACCGGCGGTGTCGAGTACGTTTTTAAAAAAGTATTATCTTCGCGATTTTTAGCTGAGTTTTCAACATGAAAACGACAGCTATTACAGCATACCTGATTTGGAAAGGGGTTGGGGAAGGTGGTGTTCTCATATCTTTGCGTTTCAGATCACTTGTAATCATGTGGCAAATGTCCAACTTTTTGGTATATTATTTATATTTGTCCTCCCCCCCCCCTACGAATAGCACCGGCCGATATCCATAATATTCGCTCAAAATTTGGTTAAAGATTTTTCTTAAGAATACGAAAAAGGTGCTTCTTTGTTTTCTCGATACACCTTAAAATGATGGATCATGAAAATTTTGAGGCAAATTGGAAAAGAAGTGAATAGCTCAAAATTTTTGTTTTTGAACTCATATGAAAGAGTGAGTCGCGGACACCAATATATCCAAATTTAAGCTTCCCAAGTGCATTTTGAGGAGAGTTAGAGCAAAAAATGGCGTTTTAAGGAAGTTTTGAGTCATGAAATTTCTGGAATCTCCCATATATCCTCAGTGCTCACCCAAGCAATCTATAAAGGTCAAACTTTGTATGTGGGGTTATTTGGTGACCAGAATGTGATCTCTTGAATTTGCATCAAAATGGATGCAAAATGGCGGATTATCAAAATTTGAGTAGAGCTTGAGGAGCCCCAAATTAGTAAAAATGTAATTAATATGAACTCATATGATTATTGCAGATGAGTTAACTCCAATTCACCTCCATACATGATGTTGGAGGGGAGAAGTTGGGGTTATCAACCTTGTATATTTTATTTTTAAAGTTTAAATGTTTATTCTTATTTTATTTATTAAATTATTCTTTTTGTTCAACTTGAAATTTTTATTTTATTTTTTTATTTTTTATTTGTTAAACTATTTACTTATTTTTTTATCTATTTTTTATTTTTTATTTTTTTAAAGACATTGTAATGACTCTATAGAGTAGCCTACAAATGAATTATATCTATTTATCTATCTAAAATGTGGTGGAATAGACTTGGTATTGGGTTTGGCCTGTAGTCATGAAAGAGTCAGCAACATTATTTTCAAATCTGAACAAGTAGTAGTTAAAAACTCAGCTCCAGTAATGCAGCATAGCTGCTTACGTTATTTTTCTCTTCGTTAAAAAAAAAATGATACCTTTGGAGGAATGTAAAAGAAATGAATAAAACATTAATACGCCCAGACGGTTTCATATTGTGTAAAATAAATGGAGAAGATAAGGTTTAAATCAATCATTCGATACCACGAGATTGTAAAATTTTCATAAAAAATATCTAAATTTACATACTTCTTTGTTATTCTTTTTTTCACTTTCGGAGGAATAAGTATATAAGGGCTTAGGAATGATACCGTTTTCGTGAGGAATGAAATGATAGGGGGAAAAATACGACGAAATATTATTTTTCGAACTTATACTATGGTATTGATTTGGATGCGGATATATAAGATATTTAATTTGTTCGTTGAAATAATGATATCGATTGAAATTTCATTTTACAGGCTCGAGACTTACTGAAAGCGTTCATGATTCCTGCGAAAACATTCGTCACGTTTATGATGACGCTAGAGGACAATTATTTAAAAGATAACCCATTCCACAATAGTACACATGCAGCTGACGTTACTCAGTCGACGAATGTTTTGTTGAACTCACCTGCATTAGAGGTAATTATACGGATTTGTAAATATAGTTTTGGTTTTCTAGAACGTCTCGTATTTTTACGTAATACACAAATTAAGATTTTTAAAAATAATTACGTATTACATGAGTTCGGTCGCGTAGCTATTGTATTAGGAGAAATATTTGTATAGTCGAAATACGTCAATTCATGACGATATTGTCGGTAACTCGAGGTGAATGGTAACGCGTGAAGATTAGACGATTAAAACGTAATTATGTGGCTCATTTAGTTGAACTGTGTAGTCTTTACTGTACGAGAGTGAAAAATCTTCTTTATTAAATTCGCCAGCTGAATTAAAAAAAAAAAATTACCATGATAAAACTCGTTTCAATAATTCTTTTTTGAACGGTTAATCAATTTAAACGCTTTTATTTTATCATTTCGATAAGCTAAATCTTTCGACAAATATTTGAGAAAGCAGATACACAGGGATCATTGGATTTTAATCCTTCTTTGCATTGGAAATTTATCTGATATGTATTACTCGCTTTAGTATATGTAATGTAGGTTTACTTTTATCACCGTTGTTATTACTTAACTAAGAGGGTATGAATTTGGTGAAATGATTTTCGAAATGAGGCGTAAAATGGAGCACTGCGGTTGGGGCGTGATCGGGAGATGATTTTTTGTGTATTCTGAAAATGATCGATTTATGTTTTTGTTTTCAGTCTGTGTTCACTCCATTAGAAGTAATGGCGGCCTTATTTGCAGCTACTATACATGACGTTGATCATCCCGGATTAACTAATCAGTTCCTTATCAATTCGAGTGAGTTTATTATCATTAATGGAAGATTAGTTGTTTTTAAATTAGTTCTGGTCAATTGGCCGAAGAATGAAAACATTGTGTTGAGTATGCGTGATAATTGTTGGGAAATTGATGGTCGACGTTAGATATGTAATCGATTGTATTTGTTTTTATTTTTATGCGGGTGGTTTGTTTATTTAAAAGAATGATTGGTTTATTGGATGAGTTTTTAGTACAAATGATGGCTATTACAGCCCACTTGATTTGAAAAGGAGAGGTCTGGGTGGGGTCATTGTGGTTTATTGATCATGTCCATTACGATTTATGTATCTGTGCGGCGTCACTCATACTAAAATTTGAGAAATACTTTACGAGTTTCAAATTGTTCAACTTCAATAAGTATAGACTCAGTGATTACCTGAAGGAAGTAATGCAACGTATCCAAAAAAAAAAAACTTTTCAAACGGTTTTAGAGAGATCTGAAAAACTGGACGTATCTGTTAAAAATTCACCTCCAGTAATGTAGCATGCGCGCTTACACTTTTAGAGGAGGTGTTTGTAAATAGCTGGGATTAACGTAGTGAATAAATATTCGTTAAATGTAAGAATAAAAACGTATAAAATTAGTACAAAGAAAATTACAATTTTCAACGAAAGAAATTAAGCTTTTGTAGGGTATCAGCGAAAATATCTTCAACAAATCCTTTTTAGTATTTTCTTTAATTAGCGTTTGAAATTTAGGTACTTCGTTTAACATTATAACGAGTTGATTAAGAAAAGAGAGAAAAAAAGGCAAGGCGAGAAAATACCCTAAAAACACGTTTTACTCGGTTATAAAATTTTTAATAAATTAGCGTCTTACTGAGGCGTTTCTTTTTCTGGCTCGGCGTGTAATTAGCGATAAAATGGACACGAGCTGTGTAAATAGTATTAGTACGTTATTAATTACAACCCTAAGCTTAAAAAAAAATGAATAAAAACGAATACCTTCTTACATAGCGTTCGGACGATGGCTAATTAACGCGGGTGTTTTTAATAGGTTCAGAATTGGCATTAATGTACAACGACGAATCGGTATTAGAAAACCATCATTTAGCGGTGGCATTTAAACTATTACAAAACGAAGGTTGCGATATATTTTTAAATCTAAGCAAAAAACAGCGACAGACTCTAAGAAAAATGGTTATCGATATGGTAAGTATAGAACATGGTGGTGTTTAAAAGTGACCTTCGTTTAGGAATACATATTAATTATTCATTTTTCTGTAGGTCTTATCAACCGATATGTCGAAACATATGAGTCTTCTGGCAGACTTGAAGACAATGGTGGAAACGAAAAAGGTTGCAGGATCCGGTGTATTATTACTGGACAATTATACCGATAGAATACAAGTAAGCATTGAATGGGTACTATGTGAAAATAAAACATCTTTGAGCCAAGTCGTTAAGACTGGTGTAATTTGATAGGAGGACGGTGTATATGTTTTGACGCGTATTTCGGCGTTAATTAGAAAATATCGAGTTGACGTGTGTGGGACGCGTGCTATGTAATTCACTAGCGGTGGTAGAAATTTGATATGGCTGAAAATGATGTTTTACAAATTTATACGTTTGTTTACAGGTATTAGAAAATCTCGTGCATTGCGCCGATTTAAGCAATCCAACGAAACCTTTGCCGTTGTATCGTAGATGGGTTGATCTGTTAATGGAAGAATTTTTCTTGCAAGGTGATAAAGAGAAAGAACAGAATTTAGATATCAGTCCGATGTGCGATAGGCATAACGCCACTATTGAAAAGTCGCAGGTTTGTGTTGACTTTGATTATTTAATATAATTTATAATATGATTATGTATAGGCAATAATGAAAGGAGCACGTATAGTAACCTACCTATTATATACATTATAATTTAGATGAAATAATTGAATTTAAGATAAACATAGAATCCTTTGCCTCTATTGATTCAGACAAAAATATTAAAATTAAGGTTAGTGAGCAAAACGATTCTTTTGTTCCATTCCGATCTTTTGTTCGAGAGAATATCAATTTTATCGTTTCATTCTGTTCTGGCTTAGTTCAAGTTAACGTGTTCTCTTTTGTTTGTTCTGTTCTGTTTCATTCCATTCTGTTCTATTCTGTTCCGTTCCATTCCATTATGTTCTGTTTTGTTCTGTTCTATTCTATTCTATTCTATTCTATTCTGTTCTGTTCTGTTCTGTTCCATTATGTTCCGTTCTGTTCTGTTCTGTTCTGTTCTATTCCGTTCTATTCTGTTCTTTTCTGTTCTATTCTATTCTGTTCTGTTCTGTTCTATTCTGTTCCATTATGTTCCGTTCTGTTTTGTTCTGTTCCATTCTGTGCCGTTCTGTTCCGTTCCGTTCCATTCTGGTTTTATTTTATAAATTAATCTTTTAAGAAATCGCAACTTTTGAGACATATTTACTTTTGTGTTTATTGAAGAAGAGTTAAGTGGGCGAGAATTCGCGATAGAAAGGAATATTTTGAACGTCAGTTACTCGTTTTAGGAATAACTTTGGAAAATCTGTTGAAATACACCATTCCATCGAGGAAAAGCAGATCTAAAATTGAAAATTTTTGATTAAATTGGTTAAAATCGTTCACTATAATTACAACTCTTCGTGTATTCAAATCTTGAACGATCATTGATATCGTATAAGTTAATTCAAATCGTCTTATCAAAATGTAAACATGAAGTATCCTCTTGAGAAACACACGATCCATTAGAGAAAAATTTTCACCATTCAGTGATTATCGTTATGATGGAAGATGAATGATAAATTGTTATTGTTAAGAATGCGAAAGAATATTTCGTAATAGCGAAGTGAGAAATTCTGCATTGGAGTGGGGGGAGGAAAGGTTGAAAAATTACATTAAACTAATTCATTACTTTTCCGATTATACTCATAAATACGCTTGAAATTGAAAAATTACAAATTTTCGCAACCTCTAAGCTGGTTCTGGAGAAGTTTTGTAATGTCGAAGCTCTTTGCGATACTGATTGATATTATTTTGCCGGAGTGCAATTTTATTAGGGCACATATGGAAATTAATGGTACTCTCTTTTCGTTGATATTGATTCAGCAATGGAACGTGGTTCAGTTTTCGAAATGAAAACCACGAAAAATATGCTGTGAATTTTTTTGGTTGAAATTAAAAATATTTATAAGGAACTCCTAAATTGAGAAAATGAAAAAAATAAAAATAACGCAAAAAATCTACTTACGCAATCTCTCGAAATACTCGGTCGCAATCTCGCAGATTTGTGTTGTTATTGTTATATCGACTCGGCCCATAGCGTGGGATGACTACGCAGTAGAATACATATAATTTTTGATAGGTAAATATTTACTATACTCGAGAATCCCTTTTTCGCATTACTAATGATACTAAAAGTCACATTTTAAACTTACCCGAAATTACGTTTCCACCGTTGTAAATGGTCGAAAGTTTCGTACAAATTGGATTTTTTAGGTGGCAAAGCGAAATTATACGACGTGAAATGTACCGAAGATATCTCGCTTTTGGAAAATCGAGAATCTACGTCGCGAAATTTCGTCAGTTCTTCTTGGGTGAGCTGGGTTGCTTTGATATACACGACATTTTCATCGTTCGCAATTCTAGCGCAAATTTATTCCCTTTATTACATTCGAGCGACCTTATTCGTCGTCAAATAACCATCTATCAGTTATACCTTATATCTTGGCTGTGAACTCACTTCGCATGGAATGATTTCGTCGCGTTTCAATGGAGAGGTTTTATTTTAATCGCGTTTGAGTTAGAGTTTCGGGAGAAAGGAATGAAATTTCGAGTGTAAAAGTCAAATATTTTTTTACGGAGCTTTCAACGAAGACATAATATTGGCGACTTTTTATTATACGTTCAAATGATACGCGTAGAAGAGTAGAATTTTTCGTTTTTACTTTGTTATTAAGATGGAAAATTTGCAAATATTTTCAGGTCGGTTTTATCGACTACATCGTCCATCCTTTGTGGGAAACGTGGGCTGATTTGGTGCATCCGGACGCCCAAGACATTTTGGATACTTTGGAAGAAAACCGCGACTGGTATCAAAGTAAGTGATGATTTCTTCTTCGATTAAATCTCCAGCTTGAAGTTTATTTTGCATGTACTGCGTAAACGTGGTATGAACGAGAGAAAGGTTTAAAAAAAAAGAAAAAATTACGCAATCCAATCACGTATCCGTGATTAAAGAAGCTGTTATCACTGTTTTTAATTCTGGTATTCTTTCTTATTATTTGTATTTCTAATCTTTTGGTCGTTTATTGTCATTTATTAATAGAAGCTCGACATCTTATTGGCCATTTTTATTACTCGGATTAGAAAAAGTGATAACGTGAAAGAATTGGGGATTTGATTATATGGAAAGTAACAATAGATGAAAAATTTTTGCGCGCGTGTCTAACCCGAATGCTTTTTTGTATTTTTCGTTACGCTTGAGTAGAGAAGGGCAAAGTTTAATAGAAACTTTGTTCAGTGTTACCAGGTTTATCATGGTTGAAGTCGCAAGTTTCGTCGAATCAACTCGCCCAAATCGCCCAAACTTATAAATAAACCCTGAGCAATTTCTACGATCATCTAAATTTGAATTGAACGATGGGAAATCCAGTTCTTTGTAGTTATTAATAATTGATGATTCATTGATTCGTACAAAACTCACGAAAACAAAAAATGTCTAAAAATGAAACTGGTCAGAAGGGTGATATTGAATGAATTTGTTATATATTTTGGCATAGTAAGAAATCGCCAAATTTGCGAGTAGTCGCCATTCCATATTTTCGATCGCAAAAATCATGTTGGAAGTCGCCCATTTTGGAAAAAATCGCCCAACCTGGCAACACTGACTTTGTTCGGAACTGAGAATGCCGAATTTAAGTGCATGTTGGCTTCAGTTCTGGACATCTTCAATTTTGAACAACTATGCCCGACTTTATGATAGAGCTGAATTTTGTAATGTGTGCGTTTCATTTTGAATCATCTCGATTATAGGCGAGCCTATCAGATTATGCGTGGTTGCATATTTATGAAGTATTGTAAATTTAAAAATAAATAATTATATTTTTTTATCGATGAGCATTCTGAAAATATGTGTAATTCTAAATTTATATTCTTCGGTGTTTTTTTGAAGCGGGGAGCTAAATGGAGTAATTTTGTCGTAAATAGTCACCTTTGTTTTTAATCGATCTAGTATTAATTGTTTCACTAACCAACGCGGGGTTTCAAATTACCTAAAATACTTGAAAACCCTGCAACGTTGACTTTGGTTTTTACATTCACGTTGATGAAATTGTCTAACCGACTAGCTAACAGGCACCAGGTAACTATGTTTGCTTATTCGTTGTTCTACGTAGATTCGTGCATATCACGATAAAGGGCTGCTGAGAGCCGAGATCGGGGTTCAGAGCAAAATTTATGTGTATCGGAGCTACCATAAATTATATTTTATGCGTACTCAAAAAATGCCTAATTAAAAATAAATCGTGGTTTTGAATAATAATTTTACATTTTAGAATCGTTTTCAGTTTGAAACGTTTTCTTGATTTTCAACTTCGTTCTATTAAAAAAAAAAAAAAAAAAAAATTGGGTTTTATTCATTTTTGGGCATTTTTATTGTTCGAATGTTTTCAAATTTTTGACATTAATCTGATTTGTTATATTTTTATATTTTTTAAATAATATTCATCAGGATTTTTACTCGTTTTTGGATGTTTGAAATCCTTGCCTAGCCTTGTAAAAATCACCAACGTAATCAAATTTCTATAGTCTGTCTCACTATATTCAGCAATTTAACACAACCTAAATAAAAACGCCTCTAGCCACAGAGCTATACATGGCGTCAATTTAAAACAAAAAAATTAGACAATTCTTCATTTTTGAACCAAGTTTAATTTTTTTTAATTTATAAAAATGTTTAAAAATAAAATTATTAAATAAAAATAAATTATTATAATGAAAATATTATTAGAAATTAGAGTAATATTATGAAATATTAAAAATATATAAATTAATGAATATAAAATATAATAATAAATTAATTATTAAAGATTTTATTAGTTTTTAAAATTAATATTTAAACGTGGTTTCATTTTTGAAAATTTTAAATTTTGAACAATTTTTCATTTTTAAATATTAAATTTTTTTTTTACATTTTATTATACTGCGCGTGTATAATTGCCAGGATTGTTACGCCCGGTATCGAAAATTTCGTTTTATTTGGTTTTTATATTTTATTTTGTAAATGAGCGATACTTCATTTTTGTGTTTTTCAATTTTACACATCTTTAAAACTTGTAAAAAACTTCTTATGAATTTTGGACTTTTTTCTATTTATTGTACAATTTTTGGGCATTTTTTCGTTTTTTTTTTTTTGGGAGATTTTAAAATTTTTTATTATTGAACCCAATATTATTAATGTTTTGTTTTTGGGGGCATTTTTGGACATTCATTTTTTATTTTTGAAATATATACTATAATTTTTTTTTTTTTGTTGAGACTGCTACTCTTAACGTCTAATACATCAATGTTTAGTCCAGGAACTGACGTAGTCCCAATCGATGTGAAAAAAAATTTTATTTTTGCATTTGTAAAAGAAAATCATGTTGTCTTCTGATGTGATTTCAAATTTTTTTCGTGGGGCGAGTGGCTCTTTTTTGATTGCTATTATCTCGGCTGCCATTGATCATAGGTGAAAAAATTTTATACGAAAATAAAGGGCTTTGGATTTACATAAAATTAGGTGATATACATCTTCGTCGTACGACCCATACGTTTTGAGTATAGGGTGCTTTTTGCTCTAAAATGCAAAAAATATCAAAAATGTTCTTTTTTTGGAGATATTTCCTTTGTCACATCTGTTGAAAAATGAAGAGCATAAAATTTGCAGCCAACTGGGTGTAATCAATTTTTTATAGACTCAATTTGGATTGGTTACACTAAAAGGGGTAATAAAATTAATTTTTAAAAATTAATTTACTAAATAATTTACAAATATAAAATATTATTTTTAAAATCATAAATTATTATTTTAATTTTAAATCACACGAATAAAATAATTCAACCTTTAATAATAAAATTATTGATTTTAGGTGAAAAAGACTGATATAATATTAAGAACTTCCCCCTTAAGGAAGCCATAAAGTAATTCAAAAATGATAAATCTCAATTATCGGATATTACTCTCTCTTCATTTTGATACCCAACTTCGTTATTTTTCATTTCATAGAAAAAAAATTCGATTCTCTTTCCTTTTTGGGACAGATAAAAATTATTGTGGCTGAAATGGTTAGAAATTTAATTGACCCAAAATTTGTATCAATTTTGTAATCGAAAAAGTGCAACCTGCTGACTCTTTCCGAAAAAATAGGACCACAGCAGGGGACAACAACATAATTTTTGATACTCACGGAAGCGACCTATAGAACATCCAACAATGAAATTTTCACTTGTGTATGGGACCCACATCAGCTCTTGAACTAGTAAGGATGAGAGAATTGAATTTTTGTGAATGAGTTTGTCTGTTTTAGAAGGATGAATAGAAGTTATTATTTGATAAGCTGTTTTTCAGTGTTTCGGGATGGCAGGAGGTTGGTGTTTTCAGTTGGCATCTGAAATCTGTTCATTCAATGCTGATGCTAGGTTGATATTTGAATAATTAGGGCATTCTTCAATTTTATTTAATTTCAATTTTTTTTTTCTTTAATATTTTTTTTTCTTTTAATTGTCAGATTTTTAATTTTTTTTTATTTTTTCATTTCCGCACATTTTGTTCGAAAGTAAAACAATAGGATATCTAATCTTTTTAGAATACCCCGACCTCAGGCACTCGACCCCCTTCGCTCTCTCGCAGCATCCTCAATCGCGTTAAGCACTTATAGCGATCTTCGGCGTTCAACGAATGTTTGGCATGTTCGTTCGAAACAAAGTGATTAGCTAACGATTATCTCCATTCAGCTCCCTTCTCTGTACAATTCTCACGTAACTTTCGATTGTGTATTTGGAAAGTACGAGTATTTACGCGATAAAATACTCGAATACATAGACAGACTCGCCTTTCCCATCTCCATCACGCTGGTACCATCATACTACCATTTTAAATTATCTAGTATTTCCTTTGACAGGTATGATTCCGCCGAGTCCGCCACCGCAATCCGAACCGGTCAGCCAAGAAGACAAGAACTCCGAATCGGCTAGTTCAGGCGTGAGTAATATTCGATTTCACGTGACCGTCGAAGAAGGCGACGACGACGACGATATGAACGACAATTCGACTTTCGGCGCATTTTCCGAAATGTGACTAGGGATATTATCGATGTTGTATCGTAGCTCGCATCGGATCAGCCAAAGCCTTCTTTACTTTATCTTGCCTTAGGAATGCCGTCGCTGTATCTCTTTTTTAAAGTTACCATTTTTGCTAATTTGCATTTGTTTTTTCTATTATGTGTTTTCCTCTTCTTTTTTTTTCCTTCTTTTATAAAAATATTAAAAAAAAAACGGCGTTGTATTCGTAAGTCTCCTGAACCAGTGTAGCGTGATAGGCGCATAATATTATAGTCGAACCGAGAATATCGTCTAATTGATCTAAATGTGTTATTAACGTAATCGTATTTTTGATTTATAAACCACGGGCGTTTGTAGATGTTGATTAGCTTATTAGTCCGCGCAGAATATCGAATTACGTAGAATTTCCACCTAGTCTTCACGAAAGAAAATCATACGTGGAAATAATTCGCGTTTTATATGTACGTCTTAACGATGGTAATGCCAAAGTGATTCGCGAAGAATTTAAATTCATTTGGAGAAATGGTTGGAGGAGATTTCACGAAAAATTGATTTATTTATTCGACACTATTCGATTTGCCCTCTTTATCATTTGAACATTGCGAAGGTAGGTCTAGCTGAAATTATCTCGTGTCAAATACTACGTCCGTTAAATCTGTCTCTCGATATCCGATGAAATTTTCACATCGGTATTCAGTAGACTGTGAATGAAAATTGTACTTATATTTGTTTGGGCGAGAGGCGAAAATACGTCGAATATTTCTCTCGAAGGAGAGCTGTGTTACGTTGAACTGTTAAGTATACGTATCGCCTGCATGTAGAGCGTAAATAAGCAAAATTGTTATTTGCATAATTAAATGGAGTGAGCCGAGATAGTTTGAAAGTTGTGTGGCGCGATTTAATACCGCAGTAAACAAAATTTGTTGGATTAACGCGTTCGCGTGTTTTAATGTCGAAAAAATCTGCGCCTTATTGAACTACATTACTGTACGTAACTACGTACGTACTGGTGAAGTATAATATAAAACTTATGTTATAAAGTTACGATCTAATGAATCTCTTTTCAACGCTATATACTATATTAACTTTATTCTAGTCGACGTTTAGAAAATTTTTTATCAATTTTTTTTAGTGCATATATTTTTTTTTCATTGTTTTAATAACCTTCGTATGGTTAGATGTTGCATTGTATACCTCCATTTATTAGTACGTTGGTATGATTTTTTTAGTGCCGATTTCAAAGGTTACTGTACGAATAGAAGTATGTTCAACTATTCGTAGCAATGTTACATATCTATATATATTTTTAAATTTACATCACTCTCCAGTATTGATGAATATGTTTTAAATAAAACGTCTACGATTACGATGAATTGTTATGAACGATTACGATTTAATTATAATTTAGGTATAAAATTGCTGTAGCTATAAACTCGAAGACACGTGCTAGAAAAGAAGCTTACCCAATGTGATAAAATTACGTTATTTTATAAATAAATGAAAAAAAAATGAGCTAGTTTTTAAGGTATTATGTATTCGGTGGTTCTAAGATTTTGGTACATGTGTAAAATTCGATTATCTATGCAGTTTTATCCGTCGACGTGCTTCGAAATTTATTACAAAATTATTACATATCATTTAAAGTAATTATTTGTAGTGAATACGAACTTTTTTGGCTTCCTTTAACCATTAATATATTATGCACTATTGTAATTGATACTCACTATTTTTTCATTTTTTGTTTTTTTTTGTGTTAATCTCCTATCGCTATATTTTAGTTACCAAATTTCTAATTATACGTTTTACGCGATTACCATTTTAAAATTTAGAAAATGGATTTTACAGTGCACAAAAATCTGACCATTGTATTTTATAATTACGCGTACAAATCGTCGATTGTATAATACAATTAGAATAAGTTCCTGTTCTAATACATGCTGAAAGGTATGCGAACTATACGTATGGAAATAAGTTACTAGCATTTATTACTGTTAAAGTGTAAACGAAAAAAAAAAAATGATTACAAAAGCATTTTAATTATTTTTTCAATTAGCCAGTATATTTTCTATAGTACAATAATAGTTGGTAAAATTTTATACGGTTTAGATTTACGTATAGTGTAATATGGCATTGAACAATTAGGTATCAGCGCGCAAACAAATGTGGTGCATCCTTTTATCGTTATTTTAGAGGTTAGGAATTAACTTTTTTTTTTGTTGTAAATAATATGTTATAAGCGAAACGATAATTTTTAAATTTTTATGCATTAAGTTTTGTGGCAGTTGTATTAAAATTGTGTAGAACAACAAATTAGCCTATACACCTCGATGTATTCAGCCGGTTATCGTGAATAACCTGTAATCTAGGACTGTACACGTTGAATTGAAATTTCTTCCATTATCTAGAGCATTTTGTAATTAGGGATTTGTATTTTTTTTAATATTACTGTCGTGTAAAAGATACAGTTTTATTATTTCTTGAATTAGAATTTTATTAATTTTATCGAGTGGGAATTTCAACGCGTATTTCGATAAAAGTGTATTTTTTGATACGATTTTTAATATTCTTTTCGGCAAGGTTATTTGAAAAAAAAAAATTCAGGTCTAATTTGGTTCGTTGGTTATTAATTCTGTATCGTCAGTTGTCTTGTTAGAAAATTAATGAGAAGAATGTCCGGGTTTTTGCATCGATGTCCTTTTGAAGATCATTTTGTTACTTTCAATTATGTATCGTAGGATTGTCGCTATTAATAACCGATAAATATCGATTACGTTGGTTAGCTTTGTTCGTTAACTTATAGAAATTTCCTTTATTTTGGACTTGCAAACATAGAGGTGCAATTAAGCAAAAAATGAAGTGTAAAAATCCGGGCTCTTTTTTAGAAATAGATTTTAAATTGCGAAGAAAAAATTCTGTACATTTTTCTTTTTCAGTAGGGAAGAATATTTACGAAATGAAAGATATAAAATAGAAGGCTGACGCGAAAATATATTACATTAACTTTCATTACACTATTGCTTAGTATTGGCAATTATCAGTAGATATATGGTTTTGTTATTCTGCATTTAATGTTACAGATTAAGTTAAATGGTATATAATCGAGAATAGAGTATTACCCCATATGTCACGTTCGTCGTGAAAGTATTACGCGCGTATGTAGCCTGCGTGAAGTGCCATAGTTTTTTTTAACTTGTATAAACAGTTTAGTTTTAATTGTTTTGTTGTATATAAAAGGAAATTACCTATACGAGTATGTAAGGAAACGATACGAAGTTGTCGTTTGATCTTCTGTAAGCATATGTGTTTTTGTTTGGATAAACATTACTTACTATTCGTAAGTTTTTACGAAATTATATGAAAAAATGTAGAGAACGTAACATAGCAAGTATTTTTAATTACCTAACGATTTTCCGTACTTCTTTTTTCTGTCGTGTTTTTTTTTCTGTTTATCTTTCTTTTTTTTCTGTACAAATGTTATGAACAATAAAATTCTTTGTTATAAAAATTACGTAGTTTTTTTCCTTGGTAGAAGCATTTTTAGAAATGGAAATTATTTTTACAAGAGGTGGCAATCGAGTGAGATAATTTGGCGTGACTGATTTATAGAAGAGGAGAATTATCGATTTGTAACGAATTTATATTTGATTGGTAAACCTTGATATTTGGGTTTTAATAGGAATCTTTATTTTTCGCTCAAACGATGCTTATTAATCAGAAAGTAGATGGAAGTTTGCTGAGATCTGGAAAAAATCGTTCCACTGATCTAGTGACCGTTGAAAGGAAAAAAATTGTGGCTACTACGTCGGCACATTTCGATGGCACGATACATTCTGAGAATTTTAAATAGTTTACGATGCCGTGTGATATATTAATAAGTGCGTGTTGACCTCTATATGGCTCCATTCAGCTTTGGAAGGTAAATTTACCTGGTTTATAACGGTTCTATGGTATGGCTATTGATGTGACCCGACCGATGATTCTGTAATTGATGAATGAGAAGCTAGATATTTTGAATTTTTTTCTCAAAGTGGTATCTAGACGTGTGCTATCATTATCGATACCTATTACGAAGATGACAAATTCTTCGAAATACTATGTCGGTATTTAATTACTGTGATAATGCTGCGTGATTTGTAAGAGGTTATTTCTACGCGTGATTATTTTTGTAATATGCGGTGATGCACGATCATCGTATTCGTGTAGATGGCAGCGATTTGGCCGCATATTATCACACATAACGGATTAAATTATAAGATACGAAATGAGGAAGAGATTTGTTGTTAATTTATTTCGTAAGTGTGAGAATTTTAATTCGAGGTCTCGATTTACGGACGATATATGATGGTAGAAACGAGGTTTTATTCGATACATTTCATTTAGCAATTTTTTTCGGATGGATTTTTACTCTAAGGTTCATGTTTCATTAATGCAATGACCTAGTACGAATTAAAGAAGATTAGCCATGCCGATGCGACGTTATGAATTATTAAGTATATTTAATTTGTACGCTGTCGGCGAATGACCCGAAGAATTACAAAATTCGGTGTTTTTGTGAAATTGTTTGTATTGCGTATTGGTACCTGCTCGAGAAGTTATTTTTGTATAAGTACCTGATAGCAGCTAATAAAATCATCAAACGTATCGAATTGGCTGCAATATTTTCAGTATCAGTTTACTTTCATTTCAACTGTAAGCGTGTTATTAATAATACAAGTGAGTATTATTAAATTACTAAATAGCTGTTCCATTATGAACTTGCATAACTTCCTACATAAATGGAAGACATTACAAGTAGAGACGAGTAGGTGTTGT
This sequence comes from Phenacoccus solenopsis, assembly GCA_009761765.1. NCBI lineage: Eukaryota > Metazoa > Arthropoda > Insecta > Hemiptera > Pseudococcidae > Phenacoccus > Phenacoccus solenopsis. Next base: position 19,672,836 of record CM019752.1, read on the forward strand.
AGTCTTTGTTATCATTAGATTTTTATATGATTTTTTTATTAGGTATTTTTATAGCTAAATTTTTATTTTTTAATGAAGAATTCTTTTTGTTTTAAATCAATATTTGAACAATCATCAACATGGATATTATCAGAGATTCTTGTTTTACAATTAGCATGAATGTTTTTTCAACTATATGATGAAACGAATAGTACGACTTATTCGCAAAACTCCGAAGATTTACGATTCTATCATCATTGTTAATCCGTCATCAGTTCATAGGACAACAGGACGCAATTACAGTCGCTTTATATCTAACGTAAGTCTCATAAAAACAGCATTTCTCCGAAAAACTAGTCTGAAGTAATCAAGTTCATTAAATGACCGTTAATGTTATTAATAATGCATCAAGTGAACGAGACACAACAGTACCCGTGTAATTCGTACAATCATGTTTTACACTAGCTGAAAATGCTAACAGCAGAACGCGATTTTAGTTCATCGCAGCTATCATGAAAACTGCAAGCGTTGAATTTCACGGTTCACAGATAGAATTTTAATGGCAATTAAAAACCAGCCATAACAATTCATCGATTTTCATCTGACCACGAACGGTGAGAGGCGAATAGAATTACTTACTCATTATAATTGAAATTATCAGAACATTTAATTTATGATTTAGTTGAATGCGCATTCTTTAGGGCAACGAGTTAGGCTACTTATTCAACATATGTTGTAAGTCCTAATGAAAGCGGTTTCGATAAAGGGGCATTTACGGTGTCATATATCCAGCAATAAAAACTTATTAAAAACTTCCACCTTGTCGATGAAATATCCTTGGATCAATCAGATCTTATTCTTGTTTGTTGCCTATAGATTTATGTATAACAATAATAAGTAGGCCGTGATATCTGAAAATTTCCAATTAACACGAAATGTACACAAGTCAAGTGTCTTATTGAAAATGTAATTATATCGTTTCCGACCTTGCACAACCACCTTTTCTTTTTTGTGGTACGCAGTCCGATGATATTTTTTATATTTAAAGGTGATCGATAAACTCAAAACATTGAATCGTATATTTTGGTGTACTGATGTCATAATTTTACCTTAAATGTTTTTTTTACACCTTGAAAAGATGAATTAAAACGTTTTTATTACGACTCGTTGACCGTTGAATGATGGTTGAAAATAATTGATGTGAGAAGTCAATTAACTTGGGTGTTGGTGAAAAATGCTTTTTGGATCGTTTGTGCGATGCAGGTACGATGGCTTAACTAAAATCAACAATCTACTTGTTAATGGACATTATTCTTCATTGAGTAACACCATGCGACATCAGCACTATATGTAAATGGATAGTGATTTGTTGACTTGCGGTAGCAGAAATCAGTATTACCAACATAATATTTAATCTGCTTTATTGTTTACTAAAAGGGAATTTTGTGCTTTGCTTGTATGATCTTCTATCGGACGCACGGTATATGTGGATAGATACTAGCATACATAAAGCGGACCTAATAAAAAAGTAAATGAACAATTAAAGACTAACAATAAACAAGCCATCCTTCAACAGAAGGATAGAATAATAGATAATATTATCGAATGTTTAGAATTTGATTGGTTCATCACCATTTTTGCCTATGCATACAATGAAGAAAGCAACTTGAGCAGCCCAATTTGAATGTGGTCTTCAGTTTGTAGCAGCATATTGTTTCGCGTAAGCATTAGCTGTTTATAGTAAGTATCTAGTTTATCTGGGTTTGAAAGTAATTTCTCGTTAGTTTAATTCGTTAAAGTATCTAGCGTGAACGTTATCTGTAGATTTTACGGTTATTCAGTGGCACACAATTTTTCTCTTGCTTCAAATTACCTATATAACTACATCTATTGTGATGGTGATAATGCTTTAATTGTGTTAGCCTAATTGACAATAAATTTCAACTGATACAGCAGCATACTACCTCGATAAAAAATTAATAGTCCTCAGCTGATATTGTTATTGAACACGATATAAGTCTACGTATCGAGAAAAAAAAGTAAAAAATAACAAAAATAATTTCAAGGCGATCAAATTATCTTAATCAAATGCCAATTTAAGCGAGTAAAGATGTTATTCAACCGATACAGAAGCCAGTGCAAAAGAAACCTCGAACGCGATGACGGTAATGAATGTTCCGTCTCGAAAAGTAGGTGACCGATTGTAATGGTTGTTGTTTAGACACGAAGACACGATGATACCCTTTCCATTCTTTCTGTCTTTCTTTGTCTTATATTCTGTTTTTCTCTTTCCAAACCCCTCCTTCCGTCACCACTGTCTCGCTCTCGCTTCGTTTTATTCTTTCTCTCGCGCCAACGAGTGATGGCAACTTGAATGTTGGTAATGAAGTAAAGTCGACGGATTGGATGGGAATGTTTAACTTTGATCGTCGGCTAGGCACTGTGAATTGTCGTTATCATAACTGTAAGAATCCGCCAAGTACAACGAAAGCGAGGTAAGTATTAGAAAGTTACAAGTCAATGTTATTTTTACGCATACGGTGGATTTTTGTTTTTAATCGAGTTTTTTCTTAAATGCGGACTGTTATCACGAACGTTGCGTTGCGGTGTAATTAAGGTTTTTCGGTGAATTTGTTTGTTTATAGGAGTTTTTATGTGGTGGATTTTTTGCGTGTCGTATCACCGGTTTACTTGATTGATTTCGTGTAATTTTTTTTCGATATTTTTGTCTGTGCGTGGTGTCTTTAGAGATTACTGTGCTACGGTAGGTACCGCATGCTTGCCTATCGAGTTATTTACATAATTATATTTTATTTTTATTTTTTAACAATGATTTGATGATACATAAGTTTATAAATTTTGATGTCGGTAAGATTTGAAAAATTTTCAAGTAAGGAATAAGTAAAGATTGATTTATATGTCAACCCTTTGATCACTTTTTTCTTATCAGTCAGCGACTTGAAGCAGTTTGATAGCTACAACCTCAATAAATTGAATCTCTATTGTTTGAAATATGATAAAATTAATGTGTTGAACATTTCTTCAGTTATGCCTTACGGCAGACATTTTATATCAATTATCTGAATTTTTGCATTAGAGTTTCTTTAAACGAATTCGGTTATTGTTTACTTTTGGAGAAAGTACTAGAATAGAATTGTTGTTTCTTCGAGTTTCATCCAGTCAAAAAACAAAATGTAGGATGAAGTCGACCTTGGGATACACCATAAAGTCAAAAAAAAAAAAATTCTCAGCACTAAGGTTTGGAATTATGATTGAATTTTGAGCATTTCTACTTTCCATCGGCTTTTATCTTTTAGTTTATTTCAAGTATTGATGTGGTCTATTAAAGTTTGTATTCTTGTATTGATCGATGATATTATTAATTTGTTACTTTTTTCACATTGAGTTTCTCAATTTGATAACAGAAAGTCAGTACTTTTCGATGGCTTAGCGAAAGAAATGCCAAATTGCATTTCACATGAACTTGCAAAACCTTAATTTATGGCAACTCTGTGGATGTAAGCAATTCGATTCATCTGGAAGGTTCATTTTTCTTAATTTCAGTTTGGTTTAATGAGGATATAAAATCACATTGGCCCTAAAACACTTCTAAACAGCTTTATTCAGAATTAAATCTTCATAGGTAGGTAGTTCATATGAAATTGCAGTTAAGCCCTTCTTCCGCTAAGTCATCGATTTTATGATAAATGTGTATATGAATACCAATTACCATACAGACATCGATGAAACGACTATGAGATCATTGCTTTATGTATCTATTCGTTCAACAGACCTAATTTAGGCAGTATTTCATTGCCTAATATGAACATTTGTGTTCATTCTCTAAATGCGATCAAAGTCTCCATTCCCAAGTTCTTTTCAGTTTTTTCAATTCCTCTAGCGTTTAGTACTTGTTCCACCTATTTTCATACGTAACATTCATACTAACACATTCAAACAGAAAAACTGTGATAATATCCGTTGCGAAGAATACCACCCATGAGAGGAGAAAGCAAAGGTTTTTTTGGTCGTTGAGTTGGGCTGAAATGTGAAAATATGATAAACGACTAATAAACGATGAAAATAGAAATGAAAACAAATGAAACATTCAATACCGACGATACATAATCACGTGTTATCCATACAATCCATTACCTGTTTTATATTCGTTAAGTATACGTATATAAGCACAGTTATATGTACACACCTTCTATTGAAGTAAAAAAGAAATGTGAAAGCTGACTCAAATTACAAAAGAAATACTCGTCGGATTGTTAATGCGACCGTGCACCCATTTTCGTTAATTACCGATCACTTTGGAAAAAATACCAATTAAGATACATCGGGTACTCACGCTAACAAAGTCCCACATTAAAACATCTCAATAAAATGATACTCGAATGTGATTTTTAACGATTTAGAATACCTGAAGGAGCAATTCATTGGTTTATGACATTGAAAGATGTAAAGTATAGGCCTTTATGTTACAGTCAATCTGTTATGTAAGCTTTTCATTTTGGAAAATTTAACGGTGTTTAATGATAACTTCTATATCGCAAAAATTGCATTCCATTCAGTTCCGTTCTTTTTTTCCGGCGTGTAAATATTTGAAAGGCGGAAATTATATGCGTATGCGTTTATGAGTATTTCTAGACGTACTATGTAATTTTATTCTTGGTAAATCGCGTGTAAATCAGTTCTTGGAAATTATTTCATTTTGTGAAGTAACCCAAATTTTATGTTAAATTGATAATAGAATTTGTAATATAATGAGTTTTATTCCTACCTGGCGTGCCTCCTATATGTTGGCACCGATTCATTTGATTTCGTTAAAAGTAGAATTATATTTTAAGTTAAAAGTTAATTAAAGAGATCCAATTACTTTTTTTTTCTGGAAAGTAATTTTTACTTTCCAGATTATTGGAAAAATCAGAAATAACCTTTCACACGTATTTTACTTATTATGAAAAATAATTGTATTTTTAATATATAATAATTAATAAATCATCCATATCTCTTGGGTCTTTAGTCTTGGAAACTATGCACGAATTTGTCTTTGTAGCTTTGAAGTTGAACAGCAAAGGCTTAACCAAGGAGGATCATAGAAGAAAGCAAATTAAGCCCCCAAGTATATCATATATCCAAATTTCAGCAGGCCAAAGAGCGGAGTTGAAGAAAAAATGTGTTTCTGAAGAACATTTGAGTAATGAAATTTCCTGAATCTTCCATATCTCTTCACCAAATCAATTTAGAAAGATCTGACTTCGGTATTTGAGGTTAATTAGAGACCAGAATATGAATCCTTGGATTTGTTCAAAATGGATGCAAAATGGCGAATTGTCAAAATTTGAGAAGAGCTTGAGGAGCCTCAAATTACTGAAAATGTGATTAATATGAACATGGAGTCATATGATTATTACCTATGAGAAGTATACTAATTCCAAATTCACTTTTACACATGATGTTGGAGAGGAGGAGGGGTTACCGATCTCAAGATGTGATGAGGATACACTAGAGTGGAAAAATTGTTTATTGTAGTGTTGTGTGATAAAATGAGACCAAATGACTAACCTATTCAAATTTCATTTTTTTAGTAATCTTGAAAAAAATGGTAGAAAAAAAACAACTTTTCCGAGGAGAATTTTACAAGCAGGAAATTTCATGAATCTTTGAAATCTCCTCCTCAAATCGACTTAAAGAAAACAAACTTTGTATGTAGGGCTAACTGATATTAACCAAAATATGACTTGTTGAATTTGGGTCAATATGAATCCAAAATGGTGGATTATAAAATTTTGAGAATAGCTTGAAATATCAAATTGCTAAAATTTGAAAAATATGGGCTCATGTGATTATTGCAGGCAAGAAATAGTATATATTTTTCTAAATAAAGTTTTCAAATGTTTTCGGAAGGAATAGGGTAGGAGTTTTCAAACTTGGCACTAATTATGGCTCATTGACATGAAGGGGTTAGCAACGTTATTTTGCATACTGAACAAGCCCCAGTTAAAAACTCAGCTCCAGTGATGCTGCATGGCTGCTTACCTTTTTTTCCTAGTTTAAGTTATGAACTTGCTACCATGCGTCCAATTGATGAGTTAAAACTATGCGCAAAAATCCTTCCTTACGCTATTTGTATAATATTTTTTTTCATACTTGCGGGAGGAAAGCGCCACTTTACCTCCCGCTCGTTAATCGCTCGGGTCTCAAACGAGCGCTTTTCTCTCGCATTTAGGAAAAATTTCGTTCTCTACTCGGGACGTCGGGAGAAAAAGTAATCCTAGATTCGTGTGACAAACCTCACACTCGTCAAGAATCACTTTTATCTCCCTAGTTGTGAAATATACTATTATGGCTGCACTGATTTCACATATCAAGAAGGGTAGCCAACCTATCATTTTTAATAACATGTTGGAATTTTTCACGATGGATGTTAGCTTATCTATTGAACGCACCGAATAACCAGATTTATCACGAATGAAATTTTTCATGCTTGAAAATTTTCTTTACACGCAAAGGAACAAAAATTAAATTTTCTATTTATATGTATCAAAGTTTTAGCTAATAAGTATTTAATATCGCAACAATAGACTCAAAGTATTATAAAAAAATTGTCCTTTGAGTTTTGGTAAACACACTCCCTCCCTCCTCCTACCCACCAGAAAACTGACTGGTTACGCCATTGACAAAACATTTTTTTTTTTACTTAAAAATTTTCACTATTATTACGTAGGTAATTATAAATTTTTCTGATATAGGTACATGTATTGTCGCAATACTAAGCTTTGTTTGCCGCCTAGTAACGTCTATGCAATAAATTACCACGAATGTGCGAAAACAATGCCTCCATACTTGGAATGCATTCAAAATATGATTAAATTCTCGAGATAAGTACGAAATTAAATTCTATCGAACGAAAAGCACTCAAGAGGAAATAATCAAAATTCCGGTCCAACTTCGCATTCACGTCAGTCGGATCTTATCTGCATTTGCAATCAATCGGTGGCATGTTGTCGAAAAAATTACGTTGGTAAATTAATATGATTGTTATGACTAGGCCAATAAAACGACATCGTATGTAACCTTCCAATCGTCCAATCTAACCTTTCCATCAGGATATCAAAGAACGATTACACGAATAAATTAATTTTATGCGTTAATTTAGCGATAAATGTAGTCATTTATAATCTATAGGTAAATTCTTTGGTTATTTATTTATTTTGCTAACAACTTGTTTTCTTGTTTCGTATAGGTAAAATGTAGGTATTTTTTTTACGAATGCTATTTTGACGTGGGTTTGTTATCCAATATAGCATTGTATTTAATACGAGGTATTTAATGTTATAATTTTGATATTCACCGTGTTCAAAATTCATCTCGATACCTACGAGGATACTGTTGAGACATTGGAATTTGCACGCAAGGCTAATCTGATCGAATGGATGTGAGGATAACTAGTTCGTTGATTGCGAATTTTATAGGAACTTGTTCGTGGAGTGATCATGTTGTCATCTTATTTATTGTTCCAGATTTGCTGACAATTTTACTAGGATGCAGTAGTTTACGGATAAACTGGCGTGGAGGGGAAGGGGAGCAAGTGACCCTAGGCTCGGTCTTCTTCAAGGGCTGAGAGATGACAAATTTTACATTTAATACCTTTTTCGCTATTTTTATTACTTTTTGAATTTTCTTTCCTCTCATTTCTTTAGTTTGATATTTGAGTTTACAAAAAGCTACTTTTTTGGTTTTTTTATGTCTACACCTATGTTGAATTGTAGTTCAATATCTCATTTATACTGACAGTGGAAAAGTTGAACGTCCATTGATGGTTTTATCAAGCGTTAAATACTTTAATTGACCTACTGCGGTGGACAAGTAGCCTAACTGGCTTGTAGTTTTGTGTATTAGAACCCATTAGCAAATAAATGAAATTTATTTGGAATTATTATAATGGTGGAGAGAATGATCGGAGTGGTATCCGAGACATTTTTCAGTATCACCTCAACCAACCGTAACGGCTATATCAGAAATAAATTTCCAAATTGCACTAAAATTCCTATATTGAATAGTAAGAAAGATTATAATCGTTGAACCAGTTTGTTTCGTTTTTGAATAAGTTTTTAACTTAAACATGATAGCTATTACAGTCTACCTGATTTGGAAAGAGAGGATCAGGGGAGGGTAGAGTCTTTAAATCTTTGCGTTTCAGACCTTTTGTAATTATCTGGCGAGTATTTATGAAATTCGCTCAAAACTTTCTGAGAGACTCTTCTTGAAAATGTAACGAAACTAATTTTTTATTTTTTCGAAAAAATTCAAAATGGCGGATCACTCAAATTTTGAGGGAAGCTGGAGAAGGGGGAAATACCTTGAATTTTTCGTTTTTGATTTTATATAAAAGAGTAAGTCACAGACCTCAACATACCCAAATTTCAGCTTCCTAAGTGTCTTTTTAGGAAAGTTAGAGTAAAAACAGGGTTTTTGAGGAAATTTTGTGTTTGTCCGCCACACGTTGTGCCAGCGGGTGTTTATAAAATTCGCTCAAAACTTGGTGAGAAATTTTTTTTACGAATGTGACAAAACTACTTTTTTATTTTTTCGAAAAAATTCAAAATGGCGGATCACTCAAATTTTGAGGGGAGCTGGAGGAAGGCAAAATGTCTCAAATTCTTTGTTGTTGATTTCATATGAGATAATGAGTCACGGACATCAACATATCCAAATTTCAGCTTCCTAAATGCATTTTGAAGGACGTTACAGCAACAATTGCTTTTTTGAGGAAATTTTAAGTAAGGAAATTTCTTGAATCTTCCTTATCTACTCACCAAATCAACCTAGAAAAATCAAACTTTATATGTGGGATTAGTTGATGACCGGAATATGACCTCTTGAATTTGGATCAAAATGGATTCAAAATGGCGGATTATCAAAATTTGAGCAGAGATTGAGGAGCCTCAAATTTGTAAAAATATTAATTATATGAACTTATATGATTGTTTGGAATAACAAATGTACTATATTCTCAATTCACCTCCATACATGATGTTGGAGGGGAGAAAAAGTGGTTATCAACCTCAAAATGTGATGAGGGTACAAGATATGTCGAAAATTTTTAATTGTGGTGTCATATGACGAAGTGAGTCCAAGTGACCAAGCTTGCTAGATTTCAGCTTTCCTAGTGCCTTTGGAGGGAAGTTGAAGCAAAAAAGGCTTTTGGAGGGGAAATTGCTGCATCTTCCATATCTCTTCACCAAATTGAACTTTAAAAGGTCAGACTTCGTGTGTAAGGTTAGTTGATGACCATAATATGACCTGTTCAATTTAGGTGAAAATGGATCCAAAATGGTGGATGTTAACAGTAGTATTGGGTATGGCCTGTAGACATGATGAGGTTAGCAATGTTATTTGTAAATCTGAACAAGCCCCTGTTAAAAACTCAGCTGCAGTAATGCGGCATGGCTGCTTACGTTTTTTATTATAATTTAAAATCAAACCAGAGGCTGTGTATTTATTTTGATTTCCCCTAAAAATAAAAAAATAAAAAAGTGAAAATTGCAGAATTGAGAAGTGCTAAGGATTATACTATTTTTTTGGAAAATAAGTGGGAGTGCACTCTCAAAGTAACAAAATGAGTCGTGGAATAATTTTTTGTAATTTAAGTTTTGTAATGATTTTTTATTTTTCAAGGGTACATATATATTTTTTAGGATTGTACCCATCTTTGAATATGAGCCACTATACATATGATACCCTGTATAGCATAAAAGTGAATCGTTGCCTAATCAACTATGAATGGTTTGAAATATGGCTCTCATTTTACGTCTCTCTTACCAAATAGGTATAGGCTCTAATACCTATCGTTCTCATTGAAAAACTCACCTAAAAATGTTCATGGTATAATTACGCACCAAAAAAAAAAATGGGTTTACCCTGACCCCCTAGGACTTTATGACTTCATTTGGATGCGACTGAAAGTATTCCAACGAAAGTAAACTTTTAGCGCGTATTAATATTCAGAGAGTATTCGTGATGCGGATTTTATAATATTCATTAAATTCACCTACCACGAGCCAAGAGTGCTCTCATAGGGCTCTCATTTACACTAATTAAAAATAATTCACGAGGCAGATTCGACGAAGATACGCGATTGTTATTTTACGTCGATAAATCACCCATTAAGAATAATTTCACCGACGTGAATATTCGCCTCAATTAAAGTCACCGTTAAACGTGGCAAATTTGCTTCTGTGTAAATTTTCACCTTACGACGATCATATATATACGCTAATTATCGTAGAGTGATGCATAGAGAAACAGAGAATTAATATGAAAATCATCTAGGATGAAAAAAATTGCGTTATAGCAGCTACTAATTTCGGTGCAGTGCTAAAAGTGTGCACACGTATGAACCCATATGTGTATATAGGAACAAGAAAATACGTGCATAGATTTACGACACCTTTGGAACAATAGTTACGTGACTACCACGGTACGAGCATTAATTACAGATAAAAGTACCGATTGAAAATATCGACATACCACATACCGTCTATTATAGTCTTGACTGTTGATAAAACGAGCTAGTTAACTTTCGTTCCATTTCAGATTTACTTTCTACATTAATATTAGTCATCTGTTCCTTTCTTCCTTACTCCGTTCACCTTGATGGTTAGATGGTGTAAGGTTTATAGATAGGCAAGAGTAAATAAGAAACCGATGTGGACGAAAGAACAATGTTCGAAAATAAATCAAACCTATCGAAACTGGAAAGTAAGAAAAAGCGAGCATTTTTGAAATAAATATACGTCGCCGGAAACGCTCGCTGTGTGTACATTGTAGGCTGATATAAAATGTGATAACGTTATCGTCGGCTCGAGATGAAAATCCAATGATCACTTTCATTTCACCCACATCTTGGCAAAATATTCGCTGCGAGACGACCTACTTGGAGTGCAATTTAAAATATGTACCTGTAATGGTTTTATATCGGTGTCGCGGATTTGTCGAACGATGTTGGTGTAGTTTTATTAGAAATGTAGACGATGAGTCAGCGTCGCCGTCGTTTATTTAGCCAAATAAAGCAAACATTTCGCGCTATTATTGAAAAGAGAAACAACGCTCACGCGATATTCGCTAATAAAGAAAAAAACGCATTGTATATCTGTCGCGTGTTTATGTGCAATGCAACGACGCGGTGAAAATTTTCGAACGCCTAAGTAAACGTGGTCCATTTAATTGGTGTCAAAGCGGCTGCATTATATCCGAGTATCGTTTCACCTGCGATTGTGGGCGTAGTATTCATAAGTATTTTTCATACATTACGCGAGCCGTGCGAAATTATTAATTTCTTTAATGCGACCACTTAGTAATGTGGTATTTTCTACTTTGTATCTGGTTACCCAAGTACCGATAAAAATTAAGGTCGTGTGTCGAGAAAACACGACAAATATTGCATATTTACTCATTTCTAATTGACAACTTTCTGAATTTCTTGCTTGTTAAGACACACGTCTTATGTAACCAGGTTCATTTCAGTTGACATAAGGAATGGAGTAGGTTAATATGTTTGGAAAATTTTTTCACTCATTGTGCTTGTCATAAAATGTACCTGATGGAATGGTTATGAAACAAACTCGTACCACGTAGTTCCGCTTTTATGAAGTAGTGTAAAAAGGATTTTTTTGGCCTACGATGGGTCAGAAAATCTTGGCTTTGTCATTTGGGAAGAGATGACCAATAAACATTACATTCTCGCTATATAATATACGAGTATTTAGATGTTTTAACATCGATACGCTCAGAATTTAGGAAACCCTGTGGAATAAAACTGAGCGTATTTTGCGTTTTGAGTCCAAAAAGGGCTAAATTGAGACCGTACTGTACACGCAACGAATAAACTACTCATTTGTCGTTCATTTTTAAAAGTAATCAAAACTGGTACGTTTTGAAAATAATTTGAAAATTGTTTGGGAAAATATTTAAATTAAATTGTTTCATAGCATTACTTAATTCACTGATTTTAATTTCATTGAGAATAACAATTTAATTAAGGACTGTATAAATTTAATTATAAAAACAAAATATTCTTTTATCAAAATTTAAATAAAATGACAGTTATATTAAGGACATCACCATCAAATTGAGACAAATCAAACCAGCTGCGGGGCGATGGGGCACTTTTTAAAGACTATCCCGCAGCGAAGAAGTCGCTCTCTGTAGACTAAGGATCGGTCACTCTAATATCACTCACTCCTTTATCTTGACGAAAACCCCACCTCCCACCTACTCTATCTGCAATACAATCTTAACTATGCATCACATCCTTATTTCATATCCTATAATCCCATACATAACAAACTAAATCTTCCAGCCTCTTTACCCACTCCCCCCACAAGATAATTCCGCTTCTATTAATATAACACTTACTTCACTCTTCTTCATAAAACTCAAGTCCCCAATCTAAAATAATTTCCGTGCCTCTAGCACACTGAAGAAAAAAAGTAAAATATTAAGGACATATTTTATGAATTCATTTAATAAAAAAATATATTCTTTTATCTAAATTTAAGTACATATAATTTTAAGAATTTATTTTTTCAGTTCTTTAAAGATGTTTTAGCTTTGGCTAGGCCAAGGCTACAACTTAACTTTAACTTGTCTTCATTAGCATTTATCTAATAAGAAGTGAACAGATGTGCTTATATCGTGAGTCCGATTGAAACTCATGCAAAAAAAGCACGAAATTCTCTTTTAAGAGAGATCAAAATACTTTCGTGTTACATCACTGGCTAGATAAATGCGTTGTGATTGGTTGTGAAAACATAAATCAGGTTTACCAACATGTTATATCTAGTTGCTTGTTACCGTGAAGATTGGAAGCATAAAGAAGCAAGCTGAAGCGGGCCTGAAGATTTTCAATTTTTTTTTTCTTGAGAAATATTAAAAAATTGAAAAAATGTTAAGAAATTAAAAATTCATGCAAAATAATGAAAAATTTAAAAGATATATTTTTAAGTTGAAAACGTACAGAAAAAAGTCAAATAAATTAAATGAAAATGAAGAAGTTCATGAATTAAAAAAAAATTCTAAAAACGTAAAATGATTTTAAAGAAAGTTCTAATTTTAAAAATGAACGCTTTTTAAATGAAATAAGTCAAAAAAATTTTAAAAATGGTCAACAATTGAAAAATGATCGAAAAGAATAAAAAAAAAAATGCAAAAATATTTTAAAATTAAAAACGGTTAAAAAAAGAAAATTGAATTGGAAACAAAAACAAACGCTGAAAGAAATAAACAATTTTTTTCAATGTTCGAAAGTAGTATAAAAAATAAATAAATTATTTTATGTAAATGAAGGTGAATAAAAAGAAAACTTTGGTTTAGTTCGATAAAAAAAATGGTTCAAAAATATAAAAATGGTCGAAAAGAAAAAATGATAAAAAAAAAAGTAAAACGCTCAAAAAGAAAAAAAATCCAAGTTATGGAATTGGAAAAAAATGAAAAGTTGTTGCAAAGAAATGAAAAATAGCTATAGTGTTTAAAATATATTTTTTAATTTAAAACATCTAAAAATTAAAAAATATTTGAAAAAGATGCTCACAGACAAACCCTAAGAATAAAAAAATGTGTAAAAATGAAAGAAGTCAGAAAAAATTCTAGCAATGTTGAAAATATGATGAAGTATTTTTTAAATCAAAAAGCGTAAAAAAAATCGAAAATTAAATGGAAAAAAGTAAAAGTAAGAAGTAAAAAAAAATTAATAATGAAAAAAAAAGTTGAAAAATATTTTAAGATGAAAAAATTATTTAAAACGAAGGAAGCTTCTGAAAAAATAAGTTAAAATCAGTTAAAAAACAAGGAAGGGTTCGAAAACTAAAAAATAATTCAAATATTTTGAAATTGTATAAGACTACTTTCAGGACATTTCTGTTTTTCAGTATCAAGTACATGAAGCATTGTATGAATCCTTGTAGGGCAATAAAACTTAAGCAGCTACAAACGCCTATGAATAAATGATGAAAATAATGCAAAAAAAATTTGAAGTTTACAAACAGCATGATGGGCAAATGCCAAATTCCTCTTTTTCTGCGTCATTTAGTTGTTCATTCATGGGAAGTAGGTTAAATTTGTGTTACAATGAAGAATGAGCAATTCAACGAATTGAAAATAAAAAGATGTTTCTAAAAGATAATCACAAAAAGTATCAACAACATTGTGATGGATCTAAATTACCAAACTGTCCGAATGTTTTCAATGCCTTTTATAAATTTAGTGAAAACTTATAACTGTTCCCATTATGCGTTGAGTTCAGTAAGCATAAAGTATTTATTGATTTCAATGTACATGAAAATAGTTGAATTTCATCGTGAAAAAAGTTCTTATTAATTAATTTGTCGTTAAATTTTCTACGTATCGCAAATGTCAGTGATTTAGTGATGGTAGATCACCTCCGGTGTCGAGCGTTGGTAAAGGGCGACTGGCACAACACTTCGAAATTTTCACCAATCTGCGTAAGTGTAACACGATTTCATTATTTTCTCTACTGGAATTATCAGCGTATGCAACAGGAAAGGAGGTGTGTGGCACTTTCGATGCAATATAAGACGTGCAATCGTGTTAATCCGCCTTATTTTATTACCTATTAAGATATGATGATGAATTACACTCTTACATCATCTCTTTATATGTCATAGATTTTCTCCCTTCTCTCCATGTATTTGATCACATCCGCTGTCGCACGTTTAATCATTCTAATAAGCAGCTTCAAGAGTGAAATTTAGTAACCTAGTCAGAATGGTTTTTGTAATCGCGAAAATTGTCGCGGCGTATTTTTAGACACAAAAGAATTACGTTTATTTCATCGGTTGAGGCAAACAAACTCGGCAAACAGGAAGGTCAAAGTTATGACACTGATCAATAGTTTTTCCACGTCTATCATTAGCCTCGCCACTCAGCATAAACTTCGTGACTAACTTGACTTTGTAAATACTATCTAGCAAATTCGAATCTATTCAACCTATTTACGATCTTGAATGTTGTGATCCGAATCATCGGTTGAATACTCTTTTCGCCGAATCTGGCACGTTTATTGAACCATCACGCGTTTAGAGTGCAAAGACATCGAGGTAAGTGTTTAGTCGCTTATATTAGGAAGTTAATGGTGTTACGAAAGCAAAACCAACATAAAATATTGAATTATGCACGCGGTTTGTGAATGGGGAAAAAAACTGTATTGTTTAATTTTCATAATTGATAATTTAAAAAAGAAATTTCTCAAAGAAAGTCTATTCACATATTTACGCGGTATCAACGAGATATTGTAATACTTCGATGTAACGTAGAAGGCAAATGTCATACGCGTGAAATTGAAAATCAATTAAATTTATACGGCGAAATTATCGCGACGGTCGACGATTGGCAGTTCCTGTTTTGGTCATTAACCTTATATTTCGCCTATGGATGCATGTGGAGCTGTCGTCGGATGGATTTTCATTTGTAGATGATAATTGAGATTACGCCTATGTCTGAATATGAGATAGTAAGAGGTTGATACATCAGTTTTAAACTGAGATTATATAATAGTTCGATGAATACATGTAACATTATAGATTTTAGATAACAGCAGTTGGGCACGTGAATGAAAATGGGTTAATAAATAGATTTGGAATAGATACATAGTTCGACTGACTTCCTTATTCTTCGTTATTAGCTTACGAACATGTGCCAATAATTGAATAAGGTAGGGTGATTACGAACATCAAAGTTTTTTTTTTTCGGTTTTCGATGTTTGATTTTGATGGCGATAAAGAAAGTTTTAAACTTATAACTGGAAATAAGAATTTCATGAACTTACTTCATTCATAATTCTCAGAATTATAAATATCATTGATAATAAAAATTCGTATGTGTCACTCATTATAGATCATTAAGATCTTACTGAAACAGTATGTACTAAAAGTGAAAATCGGATTCAATTAGATAGCTCTTAATAATAGGCTTTTGCGCATGCGTGAAAATGTTTCTTATCAACTTATCAAATTTCAAATACCTAAATGATAGTCTAGCGTAATAAGTGATAAGCGTAGGTTATAATGGCACTGACTGTGTCAATGAAATTTTCACAGAATGGCTAGAACTATCCAAAAAATCCCCATTACTTTGAAGTGATAACAGAGTAACATGAAGAAACAAATGTTTGACACCGTAGAAATTCACTGAAAAGTTAAAATATTTCAACTTTTCACTGAAACCCAGAGAATCTTTCATTGCCTAATTCACTGACTATTATAAACGGTTCCATAAAAAAACACAGGTTCAACTTTTTCTGTGAAAAATTCAGTGCCATTATAACCGACGCTATATTTGACTTTATTCAGTGAACTGATAAGTAAGCGTTCAATATAACTTTACTTTGAAAATTTTTCATTTTAGCTGACCGATGCCCAAAAATTTATGCTCAAATGAAAAAGTCTAATTTTTTTGCGATGATAGGTAACACTCATTTCCCTTTTTGTGTGTTGTGGAGCCAGTTCAGCAATTATATATCATCTTATAATTTTTTCTTAATTTCAACGTATGTTCTTTCGCCCATAATTTGTATATCCATCGACAAAAAAATTCATCTTTTTAAGGATGCATAGAATATACTAAGGTCGATTGAATTTAATTTTTAATTTTTTTTTGTGTAAAATTTAAAAAAGGCACACAACTCACAAAAATGTTACCACAATAAGTATTTGATCAATGACTTCAGAATAACATTATGAAAAATTTAAACGCAGTTTTTAGACCACTGTAAAATGAAGTTGAAGTTGTAAAAATTTTCAAAAAATGAATTTTTGGACAATTAAATTTTTTTACCTTCCGAAGTCACGTTTTTAATTCAAAGAATGACAAAAAATTGTAAGTGATTTTTTTCTTTCAAAAAGCGACATTTTTTGTTATCTTCAAAAATGAACGGCAAATAGGTTATTTATTAGTGGTGTGCGCAATATGGGCATAATTTAGGTTATTTGAAACTGAAGAGGGAAAATGTGCTCGATTTGAACCTCACAAGAATTACCAAAATATCATATTCTTCCATTTTTAACTACAGACGTTTTAGCGTGAAGCTCAGATTTTGGGAATCCCTGTGATACAAAAATAGGACATATTTTGCCTTGAGTCCGAAAAAGCCTTTGAAAAAAATGCAAAAACTGTCAAGACTTTCTCAATTTAAAAAAATTACTGCTTACATTTTTTTCTTTTTTTGTACTACAAAATATGACTTTAGACTTTGGAATGTAAACATTTTTTTTCTTGTGTTTCCGTACCATTTAGAGCTACAGAGGGTAAAGGTGCTCGCCAAGGGTGAGTTGGAGCTGTTTTAGATATTATAATTTAAAAATTGGATTTTTTAAATTATTTTATTAATTATTTAAAATTAAACGTGAATGGAAAAAAGTTAAAAGAAATTATATATTATTTTTTTCAAAAATACATTTTTCCCCATTTTCGATTTATGAAAATTCATGTTGTATACAGTTTCAATTAAAAAATATATCATTTTATCTTCTTTTATATTAAAAATTGGACTTTCATTATTATTTGATCAACTAAATTTTTAATTTTAATTTATATTTTCATAAATTAAGCATTTTTCGGAATATTAAAGTTTAGATTTAGAAATTTTTTAAATTTCGATCCTAAATCTATAATAATTGCTTATTCATCTATTATACATGTGTAGAAAAATAATTAATTTTGTTTTTATTTTAAATTATAAAATAAATTCTAATATCTTAATTTATATTTGATTAACTTTCATAGATTTAATTCATTAATAATGTTTCATATAAATTGATTATTTATTTTTTTGCTTCAAAAAAAAAAAAAAAAAAAAACAGAACTTCAGACCACTCTAGTGTGTACAGTGTGTACACCTGCGAACAATCATGTGTCGCTATGTGAAAAAAAAATGATTTTGATGGTTCATCATTTTTGAACAGTTTTTAATATTTAAGCTAGTTTTCATTTTTGAGCGTTTTTCCATCGTAGGTTATTTATTCGTTTTTTTTTCATTTGTAAACAATTTTTCAATCTCAACTTCTTGAAATTTTTTCATTTTATTTCACATGTTTTTAATTTTCAGCATTTTTCATTTTTGGATTTTTCATAATTTCTTATTAATTTTCATTTTTATATATTTGTTGATTTTTGAACTGTTTTCATTCATTTTTTATTTTTCATAATTCCTTATGTAGGTAATAATTTTACATTTTCACTTAATTTTTACTTTTGATTTATTTTTGAGTAATTTTCAATTTTTGGATTTCTGGTTTAAAAAGGTTTTTACTTTTTTAAATTTTTCAACTTTTTCCTTTTTAGAATTCTTTACTTTTAGATCAAATTTTTCTCTCGAAAATTTTTTTTAAAACTTGAATCCATGATCTTCAGACTTTTTTGAAATATCTTGACTTGATGCAGTTCTCCTTTTCTGTCTCTCCTTTACGGTAACTGTGATGATTGCTTCGTTGATATAAGCAGTATGTAACTTCGGATCAATTCAGCACATCGAGAATCAAACGAAGCAACTGAAAGTAAAAAAAACCTAAATAATAATTTTTTTCGGCCTCACCTCCATCTTTCATTTCAGCGAAAATATGACTAAATTTCGCTATAGCTTCGCAACAGTCGATCGACTGTCCATAATCTATGTAATTTATATGTAGGTAATTATGGTTGATACTTGTTACTTTGTAGAATATCAGAGCAACTCGAGTCGAACCAAAATATTACCGAATTTTTTATCACGCTATTTTTAGTTTAAATAAATATGAACGAAATATTGCAAAATTTCAAAACGACCCTGATTATTCCATCTTCATAATTTTTTCACGTTAATAAGGTAACACGAAGTCTATTAGACCGAACCGCCGTAGGCCATTAGTCCTTGTTTACCTTGCCTATTTTTATGATAAAGACACATACATAAATAATAACGATATTTGTGTGCATTATGGCCATTGATAATGATCCTATTACAAATGAAAGTGAGGGAGAGTCTTCATACGTATTACCAGTTCGCCATATCCATGGTACGCCAAGTACACAAACTTCACTCGAGCTGTTATCTTCGTTATTAATTTAGCTTTGTTGTTTGTCGTAAAATAGCACCGTTAATCGCTCGCGTTTAATTTCCAGGTTATGTCTAGGAAATGAAGTTTCCATCGTCATGGAAAATGATCAACGATCCGACGACAGTATAAAAATTAAGAAAAAAAGGAGAAAGTTCGAAGCTATAAAAGTACTTTGCCAGTCTACGCTAGACACGAGCGACAACGTATTGACTGAAAAACCTACCCGATGGATCGTAGAGGGTGAAGATGCTGACTGTCAGTTCGATACTCGTCAGTCTTTTAAATATAAATCAAAAATACACCAAAGAGCCATTATTAGCGATGATACAACGAAAAAAGAAAAGAAAAAGAAGACTCAGATGGAGAGAACAAATTGACTCGACTGCCCTTTTTACTTTAATTTTATTTATAGTTTTTGATTTAACTTCAGCATCGTTAAACGGTTAGTTCTGGTGCTTGGCATGTATCTACACGAAACCGCTATGTAGTTAGAAAACAGCTGATTTAGATGTGATTGCAGATGAGGATAATGTTGACGGTTGGGTGTCCGCAAATAATGTGTTCGTGTATAATAATGGTATTCAAGATATTAATAACGAGATTGATAAACCAAGGACTGATATAGACGAGGAAAAAGGTGGCACTCCGTGGGCTAGTGCTAAAGAAGAAGCGTTCGACGAGCGACGGGACGCTGAAATATTTCGTTCAGTAGTGCGTTCCATCGCCGAATGGAAGCAACGACAGCGAATTCGTCACGCCAAGTAATAGCACGTAAATATGTATTTACTTTTTTTTTTCTAGCCACTCGTAATTGGATATACTGATATAGGGTTTCGTATATTTGATATCGCATTTATACGCCGTACAAACGAGGAGGAATGCCTGCGACATTTCCAACCGTAATTTATCGGCGCTATTAACGGCAAATATTTCACTTTTTCAGAGAAAAAACGCGCTCACTGCGAAAAAAACGATCTCAAGATGATAAACCGACGGAGAAAAAATTAGACGATGAATCGGAAAAAGAACCATTAAAAGTATGTTACGACGAATTAGGTTGTTTTCAAGAAGCCGGTTACATCGATCTATTACCAAATTCTCCGGAAGAAGTGAATACTCGATATTTGCTTTATAATTCGCGCCGAAGTCGCGGAGATACGCCTTTGCTAGATGTATCCGCTCAGAATATCTCCTCGTTGTGGGAATGGGTTGGTAAAGCTTTCAACGTGTCTGCCCCTACCAAAGTCATAATTCACGGATTCGGAAGCTCATGCTCGAACGTTTGGGTTTACGAAATGAGATCAGCTCTGATGTCCGTTGTAAGTATACAATCTTATTTTGCCCCATTTCATATGCTTCCCCATTTATTCGAATTTTACGCTGTATCGTTTAAAAAATTTGTTAACCATTTTCATAAGATTTTTCGTAATTGGTTGTTGAATTTTAGCTTTAAATTACAATTTTGAAATAGGGTTTATCATTTGTCAGCTCGTCTTGTACGTCAGGCAAGCAGGGAAATTTGTGGAGAATGTTTCCGATTGAAATGATTTTTGGTACTCTTGTTTTCTACGAGGTCAGGCTTGATAGGTAAAG
This sequence comes from Phenacoccus solenopsis, assembly GCA_009761765.1. Classification (NCBI taxonomy): domain Eukaryota; kingdom Metazoa; phylum Arthropoda; class Insecta; order Hemiptera; family Pseudococcidae; genus Phenacoccus; species Phenacoccus solenopsis. The sequence goes on from CM019752.1 coordinate 19,693,526, forward strand.
CTCCTAATGTGGTAGTCGTCAAATCATACTACAAAAATACATACATCAAAAATTTTTGCTTCAAAACTTTACAGGAAAGTCCTCCGGGGGAGGGGTAATTTTTTCATCATTTCAAAAATTAAAAAAAAATTATTTTTGAACAATTGGAAATTTTTTGCATTATCAAGTTTTATATTTTGTTTAGTAAAGACAAAAAGAAACCTATGCTTTGTATTTTTTCCAAAATTCAAGTTTATGAACTTTTCCATTTTCTTTGAAAAGGCGATAAATTTTAGGTATTTGAAAAAATACATAAGGAATGTTTAATTTATGAGTAACGTACATAGTGTGGGCTTGATTTCAGCACAGAAGAAAATATTCCAATAAATTAAGAAAATTATTGTCGGTCCAAAATAGCATGAGCTGAATTGTTTCAGTTACGCAAGCCAAAAGCTAAAAAGATTTTCAAATTTTTTTGATTTCCCAAAATATTAAACCAAAATAATAAGATGAGAATGTTGAGAATAAGATAACAAATAGACTTTAATTTTGAGAATTAACTGGGATTGATAGTTACTATAGAAACATAGTATGATAGCATGTTTGGAAATGTTGGTTTTCGCAAATCAAAAAAAAATGAAAGTAAACAAAATCTAGTTTGGTAAACACTGATGATATTTCATTTTAGCTTTCAGCGATGCATTTCCTACAATTTAGCTCATTTTATTTTAGACGGACAATACCTAAAACTATTCAAGTTTTTATAAGACAAAATGAAACTTCTAAAGTCAAAAAAAATTCCAAATATTCTAAACATTAATTTTTTATGTATTCTTGGATTTGGGTCAAAATGGATACACAATGGCGGAACTTCAATATTTGAGAAAATTTTGAGGATCTTCAGGAATATAAACTCAGCTCCAGTGGCTGTTTACATTTTTCCCAAAACATTGTTCTATGAACACTGATCCTGCATTGTGCTGAAGTTTCCTTAACAATTTTATTCTCATTTATGTTCATTATCGAACATTATAATCCTTAAATTCAAATTTTTAAATATTGAATGATTAATAAATTCACCGCCTAATCTTCCCTTACTACTCGTAATTTAAGTTTCCCTAGGTGAATGAAATACATCTTAGTTGGTGATCAATATCCATGAAAAGATGATTTCCTGAGAGAAAAAAAATACGTAATACCTATTCATTTTCATGAAATTGAAATTTCACCCGGAGTTTTAGAAATAGTATATCACGTAATGAGGCTCAAAAAGTGCGTGATTATGAACGAGGGCATAGTTAATACAGTGCGAGCCATAGGCGAGGGCGTAACTGCACGAGTTTATAATCTCAAGCACTATTTGAGCTGAGTCTCGTTAGATATTTTTCATAATACATACAATTTGTAACAGTTTAATTGCATTCATTTTCATTTTTTTTTTAAACAAACAGTGTTGTCATTTAGTAAACTTTAGTAAAACAACGCCAGAATCAGTTTACTTTTTTTTCCTAGGAAAGAAATTTTTACTTTTCTTCCCTGAAACTTGTGATTCGAAAAGACATATTTTTCTCTAAAAGAGAGAGTACCAAAATGATATAGATTATGCGTATGTATTATGAAAAAAAAAAGATCTCGTACCTATTTTTCATTTTCATCGATGAACTCAAATTTTGAGCTTCATCACCTTTCCTGGGGTTATCACCTTAAAATTAACCATTAGCTAGGGCCTTTGACTATATACTAGATGGGCCGAGTTACGTGTAGGAAAACTGCGGTGAAACATTACATGCATCCGAGTCGGAACACTCGTTGCGACTTCATATGTTGCGCATGCCTGAAGTCCGTTATCACATTCATGTTATTCTGGTTTTAAGCAGTACTATCGATGTCCCCTTGCCGCACTATTGCCGGGAAATAAATTTGCGCATGCGCATTTTGAATTTCGTCTCGAGTGTTCTGAGAAAATCTGTGTAATGTATCACCGTTTTTGGGTTGGCATTTTGCTTGTTGCTAGATCGGTCCATCTAGTATATAGTCAAAGGCTAGGGCGTAAGCTTATCCGTAGAGATTTTACTACACCCAACGAAAGAGGAAATTGGTCAACTTGATGCGAAGTTAAGGCAAGAAGTATGTAAAGCAACATATGATTTTGGCTAATTTGAAGAATTCAATTTAATTCTTACCAGAGCACATGTTACCAAAAAAATTGATGCTTAGTCACAAATAAACTGTTGAGCGAGTCATAGAGAAGCCATCTGAAGGAAAAAAAAAACTATTTTATAGATATTTCATGTTTTGAGTTAATCATGAATGAAATATAACAACTGAGACCATATCGAGAGAATTTTTTTGGTAGGTGATTTCATAAAAAATAATATTTGTAGTACAATTTTTTTTCGTACAACCAACTCAGTGACAGTGTCACGCAAGTAGAAAGAAAACTAATTTTTTATCAGTTGCATTCTTTTCCTTGCCAAAGAGGATTTCAACACTCCAATCCTCGAAGACTTTTCGTACATTGGTTAGAGGTGCTTAGAGAACAAATAGACGGAAAATCATTTCGATCGCAATTATTCCCTTCAATCGATCATTTTTCATGTACTTTGTCTGTCCCATTCTCAAAAAACAGATGCGAAAAAAATCCATTTCTCCGAAATACTTTATATCGTATAATCAAATCTTTCATTTTCTTCTTTGCAAATTTACACAGGAAGAATGTAACATCATCTGTGTAGATTGGGAAGCCGGAGCGACCATCCCGAACTACGTGAGAGCAGCCGCTAATACGAGATTGGTGGGAAAACAAGTGGCCATTCTATTGTCCGGACTGGAGAAATATGTAAATTTATCCGTTCGCAATGTTCATGTTATCGGTTTCAGCTTAGGAGCGCATGTAGCAGGCTTCGCCGGATCGGAATTAAAAAACCTTAGTCGAATTACAGGTACCGTTATTGCATTATACTCTGGAGGGGTAAATGCTACCGGTAATGATTACATTGCCCTTGACCCTCTACCGGTAATACTCTTTTACATCGTATAACCATTTTATACGTTTCATATAGTGATAGAAAATACGTCGTCCAAGATGTAAAATTTAATAATCAATGTTCGATTTCAGGTTTAGATCCGGCAGGACCTTTATTTGAAAGTCAAGATAGAAGAGCTCGATTAGACTCGATGGATGCTCAGTTCGTCGACGTCATTCATTCGAATGGCGAAAATTTAATTTTAGGAGGATTAGGTGCTTGGCAACCAATGGGCCATGTAGACTTCTATCCTAATGGTGGTAGGATGCAAAAAGGATGTACTAATTTATTCGTAGGAGCTGTTTCCGATATGATATGGTGTAAGTACCAAAGTGATTAATCGATGTTCCCGAGGAAATCTGAAATCAAAAACCAAACGTGTTAGGTTTAATTTTTGTGATCAGCCACCATTTATGTTTCAGCTGCAAACGAAGTTTACGGCAGAAGTTTATGTAATCATAGAAGGGCGTACAAATTTTTCACCGATAGTGTATCTCCCAAGTGTCAGTTTCCGGCTGTGCCTTGTGAATCGTACGATCATTTTATTGAAGGCAAATGTTTCCCTTGTCAAAATTTAAAAGACTGTAATAACATGGGATACTATGCCGATAAATTTTCCGGTCGTGGTACCCTGTATCTTTTGACCAGGGACGAAGAGCCATTTTGTGGTAGGTATTTTAATGTGGTGAACTGAACTGAAAGAAATATAGGTGCTTACTACCTACGTTCTATTAGCAAACCTTATCAAACGAATAATAATAAAATTTGATTTATGACAATGATTCAAAGTATTCTCCAGTAATTTTCATCTGGAATAATTTAATAAAAAATATTTTCTCAAATAACCATCACATGAACGTAGGAATGGAAAATGCGTATTTATGAAATAATTTCCTCAAAATTGCGAATCGATTTAAATAAAAAAATATATTAATTTACAGCCAATCAATACATGGTAAGGGTGGAAAACTCACCGGATAAAGAATCATCGACAGAAAAATCTGTAACGTTTGGTAAAATTCAAATTACCCTTATAGGCGATTTAGAATTGAACGAAACGTTCGTTATAACTCAGTAAGTATTTAATATCAGTCTTCTAAGTTCTATAAGTACATGTAACAAATTAAATAAATGGAACTTCAAGTTAAAAATACATAATAAACATTTGTCACATTACTATAGAAAAAAAGACGAAAAATTAATAAGCGGAGATTCTGTGAGTAGAATAATTGTACCGCATCCAGCTCTACAAAACTTTTTAGAAATTCAAGTATTATACGTCGCATATAACGGTTGGCTGTCCAGCGGTACTACTAGATGGCGAATCAATAAAATTTCTCTAACCAACAGTTACGGCCATGTGTAAGTGATCAATAATCATAGCTTATTTTATTCGATCATTTAATATTCACGCCGTGAGAGGTTTTCTTCTTTTTACTTTCATTGAGTAATTTTCAAAACTGGTAATACGAGATATCGCCGTCGCGTATAACGGTAATACGCTAAATCATTACGAGGCGCGAAATTATCCGCGTGTTTGGAACTTTCTCAGCATTACCGTTACGACATATCGATGGCAAAAAAGTTCGCTCGAATGGAAAAATACCCGAAAATTTTCCCCCTTTGTACAGTCGTTAGAAATGTGAAACTTGCCACCAAGTTGAACGTGATATGAGAATAAATATGTCGATGAACGTGTCTTATGATAATGATCAAAAGAGGAACTTTTTACGTGATTTATGAGCGGAGCGTGTCGAAAGTTGAACGGTTGCCATTTTTATGATATTAATTTCTTCATTATTATATATACGACTTGGAATGAGAAGTTACTGCGAGATGATTAATTTTTTGTTTTCATTACGTTCGTTGCAGTCTATCGGCGTGTAAAGAAGATCTCGTTTTGGAGACCGGTGTTCCAGTCATATTGAAATTGATGCCAAGAGATTGCAATATTCGTGAAACGAATAATCAAACGTTTACGAGTTCTGAAGTAAGGAATCTTTTCCTGAATTTGTGAAATAATTTTTTTATTGTATGATGGTATGGTAAAGAGGATAAAACGCCGTGATTATCGGAGGATGCAACTTATTTGATACGTTATTTTTGCATCGTGAATGCTAATTGCTGTGCTGTATACTGTGCCTACAGGGTTTTGGTAGGCAACTTCTTCATCCGAAATTGTTAAATTTGACTATAACGATTTTGGAAAGGAAATTCTTGTTCTTTTCTTTCTTTTTAGCTGGGTGTTTGATAAAAATACGATGCTATTATAGCCTTCCAGATTCAGAAAGAAGGCTTCGTAAAGAATGTGTAATGTTTACTTCTAGAATATTTTTTTGTTGAAGAGTTAACCCCATTTTTTTCTGTTACATTAAAATTCTTATGGACTTGTTAATAAATGAATTGCTTACGGTATAGGACGAAAAAATACACAAAAAAAAAAGAAGTTCAGTGTTAAATGGAGAGAAACTGCGTCAGGGGCGTACGAAGGACATTCTTCAGGGGGGAGGGGAGAAAACCAAAAATTGCCAACTTATACCATGAAATTTTACCAACTGTTGACCTTTTTTTTTTTTTGCTCCGCGAAAATGAGATGTTAAATAAGATGTCACAGTCTTCTTGTTAGTCTTCAAAAAATAGCTGTAATAATGCGCAAGTGGTCAAATTTACCAACTTTACACTAAAACTCCAAATTTACCAACTTTCCAAAAGCCAAGGGGGGAAGCTCCTCCCCCTCCTCCCTTTCGGTACGTCCCTGAACTACGTAGCTGCAGCATTGGATTTAGGCACAGGCTACATAGGATGTTGCCTAGAAGGTGGGAGGGGAATTTCGGTACGGAAAAATTATTTCTAAACATATTTTTCAAAAATTGCCAAAAATATCAATATTTTATTGTTTAGGTATTTTTTGAAGATTTTTTCATTTTTTAAATTTTTTAAATACATTTTTTCCTCACATTTTGGAAACTTATACATTTACGCTAATTATATTTTCATTTTTTTTCAACATAATAATTCTGTATTTTGCGGACGCATAATTATGTTTCTAAAAATTTGAACAGCTTTCTTTTAAACTACCTTCTTAGAATTTGAAGTAATTTAAAAAATTTTTCAGATAAATTGATTTATTTGAGATTCTTTTTTCTTAAATTTTAAAACGTCTTATTATTTTTAAAGAAAGTTTCAGCTTTTGGAGAGGAAGGGGAGGGGAGGGAAGGGAAGACGGATATAGCTGGATAGTCTTCCTAAGGGATTCATCTTAAATATTGCTTCATCTTTAGAGCTATTATGCATATTGATTTCTGTCAAGAGCATTTTTCGGAGGGTGGATAGGCTAGAAGGGGCGCAAATACCTCAAACATTTCATTTTTAGTGTTATATGAAAGAGTAAATTAAGCACATATCAGGAGTGGAGGCAACACAAAAGTGTTTTTTTTTGAAAGGACATTAATGACAGGAAATTTCATGAATCGGCCATATCTCCTCAGCAAATCGATCTGGTGAAGTCAATATTGTATGTAGGATTAGTTGGCGACTAGAATATGAGCTTCTATATTTAGTTCAAAATAGATACAAAATGGTGGAACGTCAGTATTAAAGGAAATCTTGAGGAACCTCAAATATTTAAAATTTGAAAAACATGTTTTCGTATGATTACTATGGGTAAGAAATACTTTATATCCTAAATTCAACTTTCTAGGTGCTTTTGGAAGGGATGACCTTATAGGCATAACCTGAACAAGTCTCAATCAAAACCTTAGCTGCAGTAATGTGGCATGACTACTTGATTTATTTTTTCTTGTGAAAAAAAAGTTAAAGAGGTTTTGTGGAAATGAATAATTTTTTTTAACAAATATTAATTTTTTTTTCTTTTCAAATCAACAGAGTAATAACATCGGCTTCGCTGCAGAATTTTACCGCAATAGAACCACCGATAATTCCTACCCAAGAACTCAAGTGGTGCGAATCGGTAACGAAATCTTGACAAATCGTACCAATCCCACAGTGAATACCAGTCACATCGACAACGTAACTAAAATCGGTATCGGCGTTAGCGAATACATAAACGACCCCTGGAAAGAAAAAACTGACTTGATAGAAGCCGTCGAGGCGAATGTATTCAATCATTTAGATAATACAAAACCCGACAACGGCGACGGTCGTCACCTCGTTTATATAAGTGTTCCTAAAAACGATGAAATCTCTTCCAATCAAACCGAGACAACTTCAGAATCTAGAAATCTTTCGGACGTTGACACGTCGACCAAAAAAAAAGAAGACAAATCGAAAGATAAAAACCCTTACGAATACGTCACCGAACAATTACCAACTGGCAGCGTAGTAGTTTTCGATTCAGATACGGTTAAAAATTTAGAATCAGAAATTACCGAGCCAGTACTAAAACCTAAATCGTCAATTGGCGCATCACTGAGGACGCGTAAATCGCAACATACGTATAGACCTCATTATGGAAAATCCATCAATGTCGTCAATCCTAAATGGCGCGTATCTACCTCAACTGCTTACGTTAAAACGGTCCCTAATGCCATCGTGTTCCCATCGACGACGTCTCATTATCACAATTCAAGCATTTCAGGTAGTGGTACCACTACAGTACCTGATTTACGTGCGACTAAAATTACCGAAGGCGAGAAAAATAGGAAGTACGAAGATGGTAAAAATTCTTCGCAGTTACTTGTGGTGCAATTTTTACCGCAGAAGTTGATATCATTTTTCGAACAAGCCGAAAGGTACGCTAGATTGGCATTTTCACCTTTCATATCGCCTTCCGATAGTTCTAAGAGTACCACCGAAAGGGCGCGTAGAATTCGAACTTTCAGTATGAATCGATGGACAACTGCAGCGAATAAAGAAACTTCAAACGAAAGGCACGACTTGAATACGGAAGAGACTAGAAATGTGGTTCCAGTAGTAATTAATCCTCCTTCGAAGACCACTACCTTTCCTTACCCGTTTCACCAATCTCAGAGTCAATTGTGGCAACCAGTTGTGTACGAAAATAACGAACGTAAATATATACCATTGACTCAAAATGAACCCAAAGTCATTTACGAAGATAAAAAACAGACAACCGATTCCAAATAAATTTTTTATCGTTACGTAACTAAATATAATGAAGTTTTCCTATTTCGAATGTATTATTTTATATTTTTGTAAATAAATGAAACTGTGAAAACCAACATTTTATTGATAGGTCAACGCTAATTCAACATGCATAAAATTTTACGTCTGTTTGGCTACTTTTTGCTTCTCTTCCGGATCGTCTTCTTTTTTTTCCAAATCTTTAGTTTCACTATCACTTTCGTTCGATCCGGCAGCTATTTGTTTGGTATAGGTTAATTTTAATTGCTCTATTTCTTCGTCAGCTATCATTATCGGCTCTGGAGGCAATTTACCGGTTTTTCTATAAATATCTAATTCCATGTAAATTTTCTCCAATTTATCAGTGGTTTCTTGAGAAATCAGAGGTACGACAGGATTTTCAATATTTTCTCCAGTTCTTTTGCAGTCTTCTAAGGTACCCATTTTCGCCATAAATCTTTGGTACCTTAATTTAGTTTCTAAAATGGTATCTTCTAATAAGTCTAAATCTGATCTAGAACCCTGAAATGAATGCGGGACTACTTCTTTTTCTAAATTTTCTTTAAATGATTTCTTCTTTCTGGTTTCGATGAAGTCGAATATTTTTACGTGTCTCGTTATTTTAGCTAAAAAACAAATCAATCACCATCTTATTTGTAACAAAAAGTAAGTTAATGGCAGTAACAAAATTAATAATTACCCACCTACTACTGCTGGATCAAGTTTGAATTGTTCAGCTAAGGCTTTATGAGAATATACCGCAGGATTATTTTGATACTTCGATATTATCTGTAGTCCGGTTTTGAAATTATATTTTCCAGGAGGAATTGCTACATCAACTTCTCGACTGATTTTCATAGCATCTAAATACCTCGACTCTGGCGACGCATCAACTCTTTCTTTGGAAAAAGAATCCTGTAATAAGCGAAAAATACAGAATATTGTTCAACATTATAACATTGATACTTTATGGAATTACTTTCACCTTGTTATCGCCTTCTGATTTGACATATACTTTAGTTAAATTTTGTAACAGGGATTGATCTTTTTTCTTCAGTTCTTCAGTTAAATCGGGTAATTCTAAAAGAGATATATAAGCTTTGAAAATGCATAAAGAAAAACTTATCATACAAGAAGAGAAAATATACCTTTAGATAATCTCTCAACTTCTCTCATTGTTGCTTCGTAGAGAGGTGATCTTACTGGTTTGTCTTTCGTTTTGTCAAGATAACGATCAGCTCTGTTTTGTACATTGAATCTCCTAACTTTTCTCACAACGAAACGTTGAACGAATGTCACTGTATTGCCCATTTTTACTGTTTTTAACGTTGGTGTAAAGCGTGAAGATCTATACGAACATGATGAATGTGTTGAACTGAGATGAACGATAACTAAGGAGTAATAAGTGACTATATTATGACCATTCTGAATTAGTCGCTAAATTAACTTCTTTAGGATAAATTTTCATATTAATTGATGGTAATTTTGATTAAACTCCATAAAACAAAATTTTTCGTAGAAATTTTTATCATTTTTCAAGTGTTTTTCAATGTGAATGTTATCAATTTGCCGATTCAATCATGATTGTCAACTTTTGAAACAAAAAATAATAAATTATTTTGAAATGAGATGACATAATGGCAACATTGATACAAATGACAGAAAAACAGAATGTCAAATGCCAAAAACTGTAAGATTTTGATGAATTTTGAAAATTACGTGTAATTTACAGTAATTAGCACATATGAAAGTTTCTAAAACAATAAATCATTTTGAATTGTTATTCATCGAATAATAACCTTCATTAAGATTTTTAATTACTTATGGAAAAACAAAATTACAATTTAAAAAAATATAAGCCACTCACAAAGAAAAATAGGTTGGAAATATAAAATGGTAATTACCATTCAATACTCGGGGCATTCGGCATTGAACTGAAGTTTGGCAACTACTTTTTTGAATAAAAATTTCGTTTCTTGTATTTTCGTGTTTATTTTTGTAAAATAAAAATCGCTTCTTTATTAATTCTAGTGATAAATGTTTTGGACTTGATTGTTATAGTTGAATCCTTATAATGTTAATATTTACCAATTCCTGTTCACCTTATTCGCCAACAAAAGTATTGCGATGTTTTGCCAACTCTCTTTCACCATATCAGATTTTTAATCCAAAATAACCTACATTTCTTCAGGTTTGTTTTATCTGCTGAGTATATCGAAATTAATACTCATAAACGTGTACGATGCGCTGAATTCATTACTCTGAGCTCGCTAGTTGCGATGAACAACGTCTTTGGAAAATATATTATCATGTTTGTAAACAATCATTGCATTCTTCCCGTAGGTCCTGTTATGTTACCCCGTGCAAGTTGAATCGTTATGGTGTTGGATGTGATGTTTTTATGGATAGTTCTTGCTGTTATTCTATTAGTAATGGTTTCATCAATTATTGCTTGCTTATGCGGATGCTGTAGGAAAACTCAGAGGTATGTTGACTTCTCAACCCACCTCTCAGTTCATGGATTCCTGTGACTTTCTTGCATTTTATTACAGAGACGAGCTCATAGGTTTATCGGGTAAGGTGAAAATCACGAATCCCGATATCCTTCAGAATAACAACGCTCCTTTGGCATTATCGATAACGAGAACACCATCGGATGACAATGTACCGTTATCCAGCTTACCGTCCAGTAATGCATCAACGAAGAGGTATTTTTATTACTTTTGTAACAATTTGTTTCGCGAGTACAAGTATTCACGCAAATATTCCGATTTTAGGGCATCGACATTGGGAAGCAACAGCCATCCAGGTACAGCTTCTAGAAGTCTTCCAGAAATACCTGTCGACGCTACTAAAACTAATTCATTGAAAACGAACGTAAATCCGAACAGTTTCATGGTATACGGTACGCAAGATACGAATTCCGATTTATATGCTACATTAGAAGAGCATAAAATATGTAATGGACTTAATATTCAACTTTAAAATCTTTTTTTTTATGAATGGTTTGTGTAAATTCGCCTTTTTTTTTTAGCATCCTCCAGATCAACGAAACCAAAACTCTCTCCCAATTTATTCGGATCATCTTCCCAATCAAATGGCACCGTTACCTATGAGCAAATTGATGAAAACTCTACCTATAATAAAATAAAAGGTAATGCTCGCTGATATAGTAATTATTTCTCCGCTATTACTTTTTAATTTAATTTATTTTTTCTAGAACATCCGTACGCCCAAGTTGAAAATGATATAGATGAAAACGCACCCTCCACATCCAGGTATAGAATTGCATTTGTTCGTCGCATGAATTTTCATTTTTATGTATTACATTATCATTTATTATTCAGAAGTGATACCGATTCACCGGACGGTATAAACATTCCAAGGGAGGAAAGTAATAATAATATTGATATACCTGCCGCCAGTGCTATAACTGGCAACATAGCTGCGAGCAACGAACTTCCATATATGACTCCACCATTGCATAATAATTTTAGCGGAGATTCTCAAGATTCGACGAGTTAGTTTTTTTTTTCGTTTATTGTTTTTTAAATGCGAACAAAATTATATGAATTTGATTTCACAG